>JAFBJW010000021.1:0-29443 GCA_016785235.1 Pseudorhombus dupliciocellatus | reverse complement strand
CCTTCTTCCTGCATCCCCCCTTTGATTCTCCTCCTCCTGCTGCCTTGCCAAAAGACTCCTCAAAAGCATGGCGGGCTCCTTCGACAGCCACTTTGCCCGCCATAACATGATGTGGCAGTGCCAGCTCTCGCAGCCGGACTGCCGCTGCTACCGCGTGGACGGTTACTCCCTCCTGAAGCGTTTGCCCCTCCACCCCCTCATAGGTCCCCGCTGCCCGCTGCAGTCTGTGGGTCAGTGGCTCGACTCCATCGGCCTGGTCCAGTACGAGAACCACCTGCTGGCCAACGGATTTGACAACGTCCAGTTTATGGTGAGTGTTGGCACTGTTGTTTTTTTTTTGGGGGGGGGGCGGATTGTGAGGCTCTCTTTGGCTCTTGTTGTTATTTAACTCCAAACCCCAATCTCTGGGTTCATCCAGCCGCCATCCACGCTCTCTCTGCTCCCAACTCTCTTTTTGCTGTCTTTCTCTTTCAATCTGATCTCACTCATTTCTTGGCTTTCTTCCTTCTCTCTCTCTCTCTCTCTCATTCTCCCTTTGCCTCTCCCTGCTGATGCCATGTGAGGTCCTCCTACGCGCAGAAATCCTACGCCACAGAAAAAAAAAAAAAATCTCAACTCCAGCATCAAGCTGCAACCCAGCATGCTCACACTGCTGCAGACCATCACTGGTGATGGGTTTCACATGCACATGAATAGACCCAGTAGATGCGACCACCTGTAGCCTGTGGCTCAGTGTGCAGTCTCCAGTGACGTTGGAGGAGGAACTTCCTCGGTCATTTTGCTTTCTGATGGTGTGTGTGTTTCTAAGAGACATTCACAGGAAGAGAGGTTGCACGAGTGATAGTGTAGAGAGCGAGGAGGAAGTGGGAAGGAAGCGAAGGAGCTGCATTGAAGCCAAAAGAGAGAGAAACTGCGGCAATTGCAGAAAATTCGGGTGACAAGCGAAGAGATGCTGACTGGATGAGTTTATCAGATTCTAACTCGTATCTCAGAGAGCTGATGTAGGAGCAATGCATCAGTGGTGTCATCAGATTTTACTAACTGGTAGAGAGATGTAATTTACCATGTTATAATACATAAGAATGTGGTACTGAGATTTTGAGGTTTCTCGTCCTTCACTTTTGCACAAACCTGACGTCACCACATCCAGAAGAGCAGAGAGCAAACAGTGGGTTGTTCTCTTCTGAAGTGACGACAGCTAACAGAGTACGTAGGCATCTGAAAGAGAATAATGATGTAGGTGTGTGTGTGTGTGTGTGTCCACTCTCACTGTGACCTGCATCTTTTTCTTTGGTTGCCCTGGCAACAGGAGGAAATCAAAGAATCTCTCTGGTCTTTTTGCGTCTCAGTAATTAGACACAAGCATCTGCAGCATTTAATAACATTCAAATGGCTCCGAAGCTGATATAAAGTCACACATTTAATTGTTCACATCCCTGCAGTGGCAACATTTACAGGACGAAGCTATTTACCAGTACAATAAATCACAGGGGAACGAGGAAGAGGAATTGATTTGTATAGAGTCTTATGATGCATTTTTGCATTCCTGCAAATCCTCAGAGTATGAAAAGGCCTTCAGCATGAATATTTAACCATTCCTGTCAGGATTTTGCACGAGCAGCTCTCCAGGATAAGAAAAACAATTCAGTGGTAGAGATGGAAACACAGTGATTTGCCTGCAGGATAAGGCTGTGATAGTGAATCAACACATTCATTAGTGTTCCACTTGAACCCCCGGTGCCATGATTGATTGCATTTTCACTGCAGGACACAGAACACAACAAATTTAAGCAGCATCACATTGTGGCCACAGACATAGACCCATGAGCCGAACGAGCCAAAGCTCCCCTTGGAACTAAGAGAAAGTAAAGTACAGGAATCCAGGAAATATTTAAACCTTAATAAAATAGAAATGGAAATGTGAACTTAGAATTTATTTACAAAATGAAAATTGAGGCCATGTCTGTTCTAATAATAAGAATAATGGCATTGATCCGACATTATAATTATATTCTATATAATTTTATTAAGTTTCAATACAAACACTGATTATTGAGGCTTTAAGTTAAGAAGAAATATATCTTTTACTGTTTGATTATTAAAAATCTGGAATTCAAAACATCACCAAATCCAGCTCACCTCATATTTTTGCTGTTAGCCAATTGTGAGAAAGAACTCTGTCTGTTCGTAATGTTCCAAAGAGAACTCATTACGCCCCCTCCCTCTTCCTCTGGCACACGCTGACACACACACTCCTGCCTTCACGTCAGTGTGCCAACGTTGTTTACTCTCAATTCACCTAGTTAATCGTTAAGTTTCTGGAGGTTTGACTCAGGGATTCTGTTCTCCTGGCTTCACGATTCTTCTCTGAAAATGTTTCTCATCAGCTCATAAAGTTCCTTCAGATGCATTTAACAAAACAGTTAAAAGTTAAAGTTAGCCTCTCACTGCGTCTCTCCGAGGTTTCAGTTTTTCTGGTGTCCCACTTCCCGAGCAGGGATTTACCCTCATTCTGCCGTGACTAAATCGAACTCGGCAAATATTTTCCAACCATGGGAGGACTCGTCTACCATGAATTGAAATTAAAGCAGCTGAAGCCCAGCCTTTGGGGATTACACTGATATTGGTTGCACTCCTTTTTATTATTGACTGTGGATCCTTTGAGAAGAGGAGTGGGTCAAATTTATTTCAGCAGCGGACCGTATGAGGCATCGAGTTAAAATGGAAAACTCAAACAAGAATCCTTCTTTCTCTTTTAATTTCGAGCCGGTTCAAGTTCGTCTGTGCAGCCGATTGGCTTGCAAGTGAACTTGACCCCAATTCCGATACGCGTCAGAGTCGATGTCAGCAAACAGGCGCCATGCAGCGTGCAGGGACGTCTGCAGACACATGCACGTAAAACATCCACCGTTGCCATTTAGCACTAATGGGGGTCAGTAGCGTGGGCGTGTCTCGGCACCTTAACCAGCCAGTGGAGGACAAGTAGCGCTAGATTGATGGACAAGTGGGGAGGGGGTGGAGCGGTGGTTATCATGGAGGCAGCGTTTGATGTGAAGGACGAAGCAAATGCACTGTAAATGACTGTACATACACGAATGTGCGAGTGAGGAGCAAATTCATATTGATCGTTCAATGTGTTTTCGTAATTAAAGCTGGAATAAACCCAGAGAATCTGCCACTGACGCCAAGCGAACACCTTCACATCAGTTTTGTCAGTTGTGCTGCGACTTAATTGAGGTTTAGTTGGACCGATCATTCTACTGATCTCATTGCAAGGTTTGAAATCACAAGGTCATGCGTGTTCATACAGCGACTCAAGCGTGGGACAGTTCCGCAGCAAAGCTCACCCTCCCTGCTCAGCTCTATCCTCCATCTCCGCTAACACTCCTTATTACAATCAAACACTCACACTCGACATGGCACGCAGGAATGAATAATAAGTTACGTGACCGGACTGCCGCAGTGAGCGGTGAAGGACGGAAGGAAGGCTGACAATGGACGTGACGAGATTAGGTGTGATTTGTTGAGCCCGCTCATTTGAAAGATAGAAACAGGCAAACGAAGAAACGGTGCGAAAGGATTTCACGTGAAGAGATCTGGCAGGATTGTACGTAGAAACGTGGAGTGAATAGAGGAGCCGTATCAGGTACAAGGGAAGCGATAACGTTTGATATCATGCAGAGGGAATCGATATGAGCAGCTGCAAGGGAAGTGAAATTGCTCTTACCTAACCGGTCATCCAGGGGATGCAGGGAAAATAGAGGAAAATAAATTACTCTGGACCTTCTCTCCTCTTCAAACAGAAATGTATTATAAAATAATCAGGAAGCCTTTAAGAATATCTACTGAGAGATGGTCCGTAGAGTAAATAAGAGAGATATGTGAGGAATTTCTGCGAAGGGAGGAGCAGAGCAAATAGAACAGGCCCGGCATCGTTTGTAGTTTCCGTCGCAGCCTGTTGGTTCTGATAAAGGCCTCCGCCGCCGTCACCGAATAACAATTTTTGCCATATCTCTAGTTTCGTCTCATGCCCCTGCAGTGGTACATGAATTCTAATTCCTGAATGTTTGTGACCCACTGCGGCACCGTCATTAGGCAGCGTAGTCAAAGTATCACAAGGAAAACCCCGGCGGCTGTGTCAACAGTGAGGAGGATGCTAAACACCTTCCGCCTCCGGGAAAATGGATGGTTAGGGTTCGTACCTCTGATGCACACCCAGTGCTCAGCAGTGTATCGAGCACATGCATCCAAAAACGAACTGTATACTTCACAAGGGAGTAAAATGCTCCTCAGCAGAGTGTTCACAAACAGGAACCTGTTGTGGATGAAGCAGTAGTTTAATCACACATTGGAAACACAAAGCAGTTTAAACCTGAGAGATGCTGCAGGAGGACAGCTCGTTAAAACACGTCCGCTGAGTGGACACTTCCTGCTCCTGGCTTTGTCCTTACACCATTCTTCTCCGCGAGGTTCACGGAGCAGCTCCCAGGCTGATTAATGGAGCGCAGGGCTGCTCAGCCGATGCTGGGAGTTACCGCGCCACGACTTCACAGCAGCGTAATGACTCTCAGACTCAGAGCGGAGTAGATTGTAGGGGGCACTAATTTCTCCCTGTTGGGCTCCTCATAGAACACGATGGAGTTCCTTAATGTTTGTTCTCTCTCTGAGCCTATTTCTCACATAATGTTTGCCCTGTTTCTGCCTTGTCTAAGTGCACACGATGGAGCTTGAGATTAATACCACACAGAGTCAGAATTGACAACGACAGAGTAAAAATAGCCAAGTGAATGTTTTCCCAGCTCTTCGGTGGAGGTTCGTTTTTAGGTGTTTCTTTTTTATATTGTTGAATGGTTAGCTTGTGTGTTTGTTTATCACAGCCTCAGCAAAATCTCTTTTCCTGAGGCCACACTGCTCCTGAGCGTCGACCTCTGGGCAGAATTAAAATAATGGGAGGGAGGGAACGGAGGATTACTGGTGTCCACCTGCATCTGTTTCCTCGTCAACTAGATGTTTATCAGTGTTATTACAGTAGTTTGACAGGGGGGAGGCGTAAAGGGCTCGACAGGTTTAATTCCTGCTGCCCCCTCCCCTCCAACAGTATTTATTTACCACCATCTTTCTGGCCATAACCTCGGGTTTGCCTTTGTCTTCTGTCACCGTTTATATTTTTAATGGTTTTTCTGGCTGAGTTAGCCGTTTCTCTCCCCTGCTGCTCCGCCTGCATTCCTTGTTTTCCTCTAATGACGAGACTGAATGAGGACTCCTCTGTCTCTCTGGAGAGGGCGTGACTCATAGGTCTCTCAAAGATTCCCATGGGATTAATTAAAGCTGAACTCCTTGCTCTGTGATATTGCAGCTGTATTTGTTTCCTTACTGTCTGATGAAATTAACCAGCGCAGTATTTCAGATTTCACCAGTATTCCCCGTGGTGGCAGGTTTCATCCGTTTGTAAATCCGCACAAATCAGCTGTTGCTGCAGTCTCTTATTTCAGGTGCTAACCGTGCTCGTGCTTTGTGCTTTGCAGGGCAGCAATGTGGTGGAAGACCAGGACCTGCTGGAGATTGGGATCCTCAACTCAGCCCACAGACAGCGTCTCCTCCAGGCCATTCGGCTGCTGCCCCGGGTCAGTGCAGCAGAAACTCACAACAACAAGCATCAAATGATAACCAAGTTAAAAAGAGTCAGATTAATTAATATTAGAGTTTTTTTTTTTTTTTTTTTTTAAAGCAGAGTTTGGAAAGTTTGTACAGTCCGCTGATGTTCGGAAGGTCACATACTTGAGAGTGTGTATGTGTGTGTGTAAGTGACTTCAAAGGTATTGGACTGTGGAGAAAGGCTCTGAAAAGAGAAGCAAGACTCTGAGCTCTGAGATAAGCAGGTTTCACTCAGACACCTGGGAAACTTTGATCTCCGCTCAGCACTTTCCTCCTCTCATCCACCCTGAACGCCGTAAAGAAAATTCGACCTTTAACTTTTGTCTGCCCTCCTCCCACACACACACACACACACACACACACACACACGTGATGCTCAGCTCTAGGTGAACGAGAATCTGGTTCGAAGCACCACAAATCCTCTGAAGCTCTTTCCAAAGTCAGAATAAAAGTGAATGAATGATGAGCTGGATTTGTGTAACACAGAGAGTATTTTTAAGGGATCGCCCCCCCCTGCTGTTCCTGTGCTATTCTGGCTTCTCCAGACGTGGGGTTTTCTTTTTGCGCTGTGAAGATATTCATGGGATGTATTCATGAAGTTTTCCTTTTTGCAAAATCCACTCGGTTAGAGCCGGCTCTCTGTGAGTCTGTAGCCTCTTTGCCGCTGCGCCCCGCTGAACTGGGGAGGATCTAATACATGTTTAATGTGGCAGCAGAATCAAGGAAGAAAATGAAAAGAAAGCGCGGCGCGGCAATGCAGAACCATGTGAATCAAATTCAAACAGCTGTCGCGTTATATAACAGTTGTATAGGCTGTATTGTGGTATTTGTGCACAGCGAGGCAGCAGCTGTCTGTGCTGCAGAGCTCCAGGTCAGAGCGGCTGCACCATATGGGCGGAGAAAAAGACAGCCAAACAAGCCTTACACCTACAGTGATGAAATAAAGTCCCCTCACCTTCCTCTCCATCTCCTCCAAAGGTGCGGCCTGTCGGCTACGATGGCAACAACCCGACGTCAGTGGCCGAGTGGCTGGAGTCGTTGGAGCTCGGCGACTACACCAAGTCTTTCCTCGTCAACGGCTACACGTCCATGGAGCTGGTGAAGAAGATCTGGGAGATCGAGCTCATCAATGTGAGTCCTAAACCTCGAACAGCTTTTCACCCGCTGGTGCAGCGACAGTTTGCACTGAGCGGCACGTTCCTGCGGAACAATGAGCAAATGCACTGTGGTTTATTTTTGAGTTTATCCCACGTGCACCATCCTGCTGCCAGGAACGTTCACCAGAGCACCGGGGCTGAGAACAGTCCCAAACAAATTCATTATTCAGTTCAGCACCCTGAAAACACACTTTCACATTTATCAGGACAGAGAATGGGAAACAATATTAGAGTTGGCAAAATATAGAATAAAACAAGCTTGAAGTAAATATAGTAGTAGTAATAGCTTTTTTTAGAGAGAGAAATCTGAAAGGATGAGGTTACTAAGAATTCTAAGAATTGTCCTTTGTGTGGAGCTCCTGCACATCTGTACACACATCTGGCTTCTTACCCAAAGTGAGACTGAAGTCAGTGTGAAGGTTTTTCTCCTGCTGAGGCTCTAATTGTGCCGAATGCCCCTGAGACGTCTCCTCTCATTACACTAATGCGAAAACAGGGAGGACGGTGGTATTTGCTGTTACATCATACACCTTGCATCTTTTTTTTTACTCTGGCTTACTTCGTGTTTACGGCATCTCCCGTTTTGTTCAATCTCTGCGTCTGTACATGTTGGTAATGGCGGGTGATAACAAAACTTGACTTTCGAACCCCGTGTTGTCACACGTGCTGCTCAGCAGGCGTTAAATCTTTACTACAGACGGGTTTCACTGCAGCGCTTCGACCCTCTCACGCTCAGACAGTGAAAGGAAATCGGATGCAGGGGGCGCCCAATGAGCTGGAGAGAGGGAGAGAGGGGGGGGATTGAGAGGGATGAGAGGAGGGGTGTTTCTCCTTCCCAGTGGAGGATAAAGTGATAAAGTGATGAGTGATCAGCTGGAGGAGGTGGAGAGGGAGTTATATAAGCATGTGGGATGCAAGATGTTTCGCAGCGCTGGGGATACCACCCACACTGTGTGTGTGTGTGTGTGTGTGTTTCTGGCTGCATATGCAAGATAGAAAATGTGTGAATATATGTGTTTATGTGTTTTTTAATGTTGGAATGTTATTTTACGGATTTGCTCTATTATGACATTGGAGTTCTAAATGGTCTGATACACAGATAGATGCATGGAGGGATGAATGGATGGGAGGGGGAGGGGATTGATACATGAAGAGATGGTGATGAGAGAGAGACAGGTAGATAACTCCTTAATATAAACCTGCTCGTGGATTAGATGAAAAATGTCTTTATTGATGAATTCATCCTCCACCAGGAGAGATGCAGGTGTAGAACCGCTTGACTCCACTAGAGGGTGCACAAATACACAACATGTACAGTACAGAGAGCGTGTCCACATACTTATGTTTACCTCTGAACACAACCACCTGGATTTGTTTGTTTGGTTCTGTGTTAAAAAACAAACAGGTATTTGTTTATCTGTGCATATGTGTGTGTGTGTGTGTGTGTGTATACACAGGCTGTAACAACTGCAGTGCTGCAGCAGTACACTACCTCTGAAGTAGTATCTGGGGTGATGGAGAGGTCACTAATGCACCTGAGATGTGTGTGTGGAGGGAGATGGTGTAGTGAGATATTTTTGTGGGGGAACAAATTAAAGTGACATGGAAAAGGACACACAGTGGGGGCTGGAGGCGGTGGGTGGGGGTTAGAAAAGGGAGGTTGAGCCTTAAAAATAGACTTCGTCCACTGCTTTCATGTAATGACCAGATAATCGCCACGGGCAACAGATGCTGTGGTGTCGGAGGAGACGGAGGAGTGGCAGGGATTGTTGGAGTATTTAAAAATAGATGAATACAAGTGTGTGTGTTTTTGATGGGGCACATATGCGCTGCCCTGTTGCTGTGGGATTAACATACTCAGAACACCTTTTAATCCTGGCTGTCTACACACACACACACACACCGCAGACAGAGGGTGTGTGTGTGTTTATAATTGTTCCCTGTGTATTCAATTATTCATGTGACAGTTGTGACAGTGTTAAAAAAAGCCATCTGTAGTAAATTAAGAGTCTAAAGCCTCAAGACCTGAAATGAAAACTCATTAAATCCAAATCAGACTTAGCTTTAAATTATTCAATGAGGATTCATTATTAAACTCGGTCACGTGGGTCACGATTGAACTGGTCCCAGCCCAGTGAGTGCACACGTCCATGCAGCAGTTAGTGCTGGAGTTAATCAGCAGCGTGACACCAGTTCATCCCTGAGTGATGTCTCAGTAAAGGCCTGCATGTGATGAGTTTTTCCTCCGTGTTCCCTTCACGTGAGGCTGATATCAGAGATGAACAGTTTTGTATTTGAAACGCTGATGGTGACACTGCAGATGAACTCTTCTTCCTTCCCCTGCAGTGCAGAGACCACTTACAGTCGTGTCCTTTTCATGTCCACATGAGGGCGCCGTTGGTTCAGTCACTCCACCTCAGAGTTTTCAGAAAACCCAGACAGAAGCGACTTGAACTGGATTTCATGTGAGAAAAGTCACGCTGGTCCTGGAGGAATGTTCTCCTCCACTGGAGTCAGATCCCACAGGAGGTCTGTCCCTGGTTTACCTGTCTGCACGTCCAGGTGCGGTGGACCTTCTGCCGCTCCGTCCCATTTCTTCTTCTACTTGTGTTTGAGTGTTTTTGACTCAGACGTCTGTGAAGACGTCACAATATATTGTGCAGGAGAAGTTGTGTTGAAACGGAATGAAGACATCGCTGTGGTCTCTTACATGTGTCAGCCTGCAGGTGTGTGTTCACACTGTCTGTGTGTGTATGTGTGTGATTCACCTACAGGGCTCAACTTGTCCCTGCATTCTTCTCGTTAATGTAGCACGTCCTTACAGGAAGTAAACACACACACCACACGAAGAGGGAGAGAAAAATGGTTATCAGTTCCAAAAATCTCCAAATGACTAACTTTGTTTGTCTGTGTTTGTGTAATTGTACCAGGGGTCCAAAATAAATTGAGGACAGTCATGACAGTTCAGCCTCTCTTTGACCACGTGTACGCTGTTGCCATGGCGGCTACTGGTTACCATAGAGACAAGATATGTGCACTTGGAGTAAATGAATTGGAACGTGTGTGTTTGCTGGATTGCGTTTTCTGACATTATTCCAAATACTGTGTGTGTGCGTGTGTATGTGTGTGTGTGTGTGTGTTGCTCCTGTACTTATCACCTTCCTTGTCACCTCTCCAAATGGACAGATTGTCTCACATCCCAACACCAGATGGTTCCTGCCTTCGTTAGACACTGCAGGATTAAATCCTATACATCGCACAATAGACCCTACACACACACACACACACACACACACACTTTTATTATTCAGTTTACTTAATTCACGCCCAAGTTTTCCCACCATGCCATGGTGCAATGGTGCCGTCACGCCCTGGTTCCATGTCGTAGTGCTTCATACGTGTCCTCACATGAGTATGTCCACGTACAGTGTGTGTGAAAAGGCGAGTGAGTAGTAGCTGGTGTTAATTTGAGTGTGGGCGGATTCGCCTCAGGACTGCAGTGTACTTCACGTCTCTGCTGGCCGATGCATCGCTCTCCTGCAGCCGTATTTGGCGCTTGCGCTTCCTGTTGTAGCGCTCGCCGTGCAGGAGGTGGTGTGGGAGGTGTCAGGAGAGAATGTGAGTGACCCCCCCCCCACCCAGAAAGCACATCATGAACCTGTGGCTCACTTGTTCTGTTGATGAGTCGGAGCTGCTGCCTCACGGAGGATTCATTCCTCCAGAGGGCTTCTCTCACCGTCACTGGGTTCGATTACCACATTTCTTTTATTCATCCCTCATGTTACGGTTGGTGAAATCCGTCATAGACTCATTTGATATCCTCACACTTGAGTTTTAAAGTTCAGATCTGTGGTATTTGTTTACCAATCGTCCACCGTTGTCGAGACACAAATAGTCTGAATGACGTCAGACTTTGTGGGTTGGATTTCATTCATCTGGCACTCGCGCTCGGGCCTGTAAATATATGCTGTCGTAATAAGCACGCGCTTCATATCAAGCTTGTTGTTGTTGTTTTGTTGTCTAGCAGTCAGCTGACGTTCAGGTAGGAGCACAGCCATACATTTTCATTTGCTGCTGATTGCACGAGGCCTAAAGGAGCATTGACTCATTCGGATATTCAGATAAATGGGAGTGGGTTCACTCTGAGCCATTTTCCGCCCGGTGTCTCAACTTGACTGTGTCTGAAGACAATAAAGCCTAATGACACGGAGCAGGGAAGCGAAGGCTGCAGTTTGGGCATCGCTGCATTTTTTACAAAGTAAGAGCCCCTTTTGTTTTCTGCTGAGCTGAATTACAGTTGGGGGACGTCCAAGACTTGGATCAGCATCAGTATCTCCTCAGTTGAGGGTTGCCATGGTGACGTGGAGGTTAGGGCAAGGAGCAGCAACCGCAAATGGCCTCTGTTCCTCTGTTGTTGTTGTTTAAAAATCATTCAATCGTTCAGACGCTGCACTGGAAGACTGTCAAATGTGTGGATCCTATCCGACCTTTTCCCAGGATCCATTGCGCTTCAGTGACAAACCATTGTTCAAAGAGGCTCCGACAGAGCTCTTATGGTTGTGTGGGGGGTGTTTGAGTGCTCGACATATTTGTAGTCAGGCCCAATCACGAGGTTGCCAGGTTTGACCCGCGCCAGTTTCTGTCATTCAGACATTACAATACGTGTGTCTGCTCGATTTTAAAAAATGTAAATTTGCGGAAATATGCATGGATTTTTCATCATAATGCCGATTCTGCCGCTGTTGAACTCTCTCAACTCACGCAGCGCACAAGCACACATATTGTGAGGCTGTACGAGCCCAGTGTCTCCATAGTGACGAGATGGAGAGAAGGAGGAGGGGAAATATAAACTGGGTAGAGAGAGAGAGAGAGAGAGAGCGAGCAGGGAGGGAGGGAGAGCTCAAGCAGAGACATGTAGGAGATGTAGTCTGGCTGCCGCAAGCTGAGGGAAGAGGAGGAGTTGGTGAGCGCCTGAAATCTGCAGACGGAGTGAGTGTGAGAGAAGAGGGAGACAAAAGCTGGAGGTGGTGGTGAGGAGCAGAGGAGAGGAGTGAAGCCAGGAGAGCGTGGAGGAGAAGACAGGCGGAAGGAAGGAGGAACACTTGTCACGGAGAGAAGAGAGTGAGAGGAGGAGGGGGGAAAAAAAAAACGACTGCAGGAGAGGAACTGACTTCTCAAGCCTTCATCTGGAATTAGTCCCGTCTTGGGTGGAGGTGAGTGTGGAGAACCGAGGAGAAGAGGGGGATCTGTGGAACGAGAGAAGGAGGGGAAGGGGAAGGGATGATGAGAGCGGATCCTTTTGTTTTGACTTGCTGCTTTCAGTCATGCATCTTTACGGCTGGATACTCTGCAGAGCAGTGATGGTGTGTGTGTGTGTGCAGGAGTTTTTTTTTATGCATTGCGTGTGTAGGTGTTTGCTCTCCGAGCTCAGTGTTGAACAATTCATTTCTGCTTTTGATTCAACTCAAGTTTGCTGCAGAGAAACAAAGGAAGACACATTTCAGTTTGTGTCTCTTTGCTGAAGATGAAGTGCTCTGATCTGATGCTGAGGAAACTGATCAGCCTGCATTTGCATGTTCTCCACCCGAGCCATGGTCCGAATAAATCCACTGTTACCGATAATTGCTGCCCTCCTTTGTCTGATCCTCGTTTCAACGTGGCGAGAGAAGTCAAATCTGGGACAAGAGAATATAAACCTAGTGCCTGAAAAGAGCGATCTATAATCAGGCGTCAAACTTTTCATCCCCTTCTTAATCTTCTCACATTGATCCGCCGCTGAGATGATAAGTTAATATTTCCTCACTTGTATGAACTTGTTCTCTGAAAAAAACGATGAAGGGATTGAAGGCAGCTGCGATTTTGCAACACCAAAGCAGGGCTAAGTGGGAATGGATCAGGCAGGTCCCGGCAGGACCGAGCAGAGGAGAAGTATTTGTCCTCTCGCAGCAGCCGAGGAGGGAACTGGACAAACAGAGCCTTGAGTTGGAAACCCTGCCAGAAGCTGTTTACCTCAGACGGCGCTCGACCAATCAATCATAATCCAGCAGCCTGCTCATCGAATTGTCACCGCGCCGATAGATTTCTTGTCACCGGCCGGCGTCATTCAGGAGGCAGCGTGGAGAAAGCAAAGCATGATGGATGATCCTGTGAAGGACGTTCTGTGGATAAAAGCTTCAAACATTTGCAGGAGCCGGGGAAGTGACGTCATTTCTCAGAAGAGGGTTTTATTATTTTATTTATTCATTTCTTAGAAGTGATTCACAGCAGTGACACTTTTATTCGGGAACCCGTTTATTCTCCAAGTGTTGACGTATCATTTCGAGACTGGAGCGCGTCCCACGACGGGAGACGGTGACAGACAACTACACCGTGTGTAAATCTCAGGCTCGTTTATTTTCATCTGAAGCATTTGACCTTATTTCTGGCGCTGAGTGAAGTGGCCACACACACACACACAGTGATCTGTGGGTAAACCTGTGGCGTGGTGTCTTTATCTTTAACTCCACAGCTCATTGGACGCTGGTCACGTTCATCTACCCTGCTGCTCATTTTTATTTTTGCCTGTTGCATTGGAATAAGGTAAATCCGGGTTCCATTCCAGCGATAGATTCAGGAATAGCCTGAGCTCGAATCAACTCATTCCCCTGCCACGTTTCCCCCATGTGCTGGCTCTCAGCTCCATCGGCGACAGCCCGTTTACCCAACAGCTCCTCTCCCGCTACTCGGGAAGTGTCGTGAAGGAGCCTGGCAGCGGGGGGGCCGTCAGAAGCTGTCCCCCAGCTGCGACTTATCAGATGCACATATGGCTGCTACACGCCTCCCATTAACCTGATCCTGGGTCTGCAGCTGCAAGCAGAACCTGTACTGAGCCGGACACCATCGCTGTGTTGGCCTCACCTGTGTGATGTCACGTGTCACACTGAAGTCATCAGCCCTCTGCTGATTTTATATTTAATATTATTGCTACAGTCTCTCCTCCTCTCTGTCTTTGCTGTTCAAACCTGAAGTCTTTGAAGCACCCACATTCTATTCTCTCTCGCTCTCTCACACACACACACACACACACACGGTAGGGGGGCCACGGTAGAGCTGCAGTGTGAAAATCTGTTGCATCTCAAGGCTTTGAAGTATTTAACAATCCAGAGGAGAAAACCATAAACCACTTTCTCTCTCGAATTATTGAGGATTCTATTCACAAGCTTGAGTGTGTCAGTGTCTCTCACACACACACACACACACACACAGCGCCTGTGCTTCCAGTTCTCCTGCTGTTAATGGAGATATATCTGTCTCCATGTAGGCCGGCGTACGAGCGGCCCACTCCCATTGGCCGCCTGCCTTCTCAGCAGTGTAACGAGCCGTCCCATTGGCCCGTCGTTTTTAACACATCACCCTTAGCTACAACTCCACTCCAGCTCTCCGGTTGCCAGGCAACCCGTGGTATCCGGTTTCCCTCCAGTGCACCCCACCCCTCGCTGTAATGTGGCGTTTCTCTCTGTATACGTGTGTTTGGTTTTTCATCCCAATGGCGATGTCAACGGGACTACACACACACTGATTGTGTTGCCATGGGAACGACATCCTTGATAATGGTATAGGGATAGAAAAGTGTGTGTGTGTGTGTGTGTGTGTGTGTCCAGGTGAATCAATACTAATCTTGCCCCACACACGTTACTGGAGGGGATAAGTGATGGAGGCTGTGACGAAGGGTCAAAGGTTAGAGAACCGTCAATGATCAGGGTGAATCATCCCCCAGATGTTGCTCTTATTGATCCTCAGGTGCCGGCTGGTCACACTCTAGTCGTGCCGTTGTGTAACCGTTCCTTTTGATTATTTCATCTCCGTGGGCAGATTTGCTGCTACCGGTTGGGGAAGGGTCGTGATCTCGCACAAACCCTTTGGATCCACTGGTCACCTGTGTCAACATTTCTCCCTGTTGACAGTGTTACGCAGGCAACCAGTAAACAAAACAGTGTATTTCCCAAAATACCAAACCACTGCTTTTGAAAAAAAAAAGGATCTGCATTTATTCAGTCAATCATGCTAAGATATTTATTGAATGTGGTCAGGGAAACTAAACCTCACAGAAGCTATTTTCACTCAATTTACTCTGTTTTTCCAAGAAACACAGTCTTCAAATAAAATCGTGACCACGGAGTCCTGGAGGCTCCGGCTCTGAGTTTCTCTCTGTGGTCCACGGCCGCAGCGTCACAATGACCTGAACGTACTTTTTGTTTTTGACAGTGTTTCCCGTACATCAACAAGTCTGCGGCGGCCATGACAGCGTCACTGACCGCCAGCTGTCAGGAGCTGAACGGTTTGGCTTCTAATTCTGTGCGAGAACATGACCTCTGGCCTGCAGCGTTTACAGAGTTCCAGCGAGTTCCGTATATTCTGCTCTTCATGAAGAGTTGCTGTGGCGTCTGTAGCGACAAGTGAGGGTCAGGAGAGGATGACTGCAGTGTGGGTGAGTGCGTGTGTTGACCACCAGCTCTTACCTGAACCGTGCAGAAATAGAAGCAGGGTCCGTGCTGATTTATTTTGCCATTGAGCCGGCCTGTAATGTATTCTGACCCAGGACGTTTAAGTAACCTCACTCCAGCGGTTCTCAGCTGTGGAAAAAAAATCAATCCAGGGTGGGGCTGCGCCCCGATCGCACCATTAGCAGACGCCGCCCCGAGGGGCCGCCGGGGTCGGCTGATATCGCCGAGGTTACGCCCTTGCCGTCTGCAGGCGATCGGTCATATTGACACGGGCCCCGAGACGGTAGATACATGAGGAGAGAGCCTACAAACAAAAGAAGGACCAATCGCACGCCGTTGCTAAGGCTGAACAGAAGAAAAGTCTTCTCACTGCGGAGCGCCGTCTTTTATTAGGCCGAGTCACTAACACACTATTTATTCCCTCCCTCTGTCATCGGGAGCAGAGAGGAAACAAGGACAGAGGGGAGACGTGTGCCCTGATTTCAGGTCGGGGCTATGTGGACGGACAGCGAAAAGGAGTGGAAGCAAACGGGATGTGAGAGACATTTAAACCCGTCTCCGTCGATTAAACAGAACACAGAGATTAATGAAAGTGTTTTACACACCGTTCTGTCTCCATCGTTAAAAGTGAGTGCCAGCCGGAGCGCAGACAGTGACCGGAGCGCCGCTTCCCTCGTTGGGATTCATGCTCCAGTGACCTGCCTCCAGTAGGAGACAGAGAAAAGGCTTTTTGTCCCCAGTGTCCTGACGGAGGGAGGTCGTAGTGAATGTCCTCAATCAGGGACGCTCTCTTCACACGGCCCTGGTTATTACTGCAGCTTCTGTTGAATCTGAATTTGGTTTCCGTTCAAAATTTGGAGGTCATTTTCTAGTAAGTTTAAGGAAGTGGTTCAACGGAGACAACATCTCGAGGACACACTCTGCTTTTCACAAATCAAAACATCAAATTATTGGGGGTGGGGGGGGGGGGCTGGCTCGTATCGAAGTGACAGCAGCATCAGAGAGGAGAAGGCCCGGAGAAAGCTCAGCTCCGTGTGGTGGCTAATCCGTTAATCAAGCCCGTTCAGTCCAGGCTAACAGGACTGTTAAATGGATTAGTGCATTGATTGGGGCACACACACACACACACACACACACTGGAGGCAAACAGTTCCACAAATCACTTCACACTGCTGCGCTCAAATCAAGACCGGAGGATAAGACAGCGTCATTGAATAATCAGCTCTGTGATGTGATGTTTTACTACGTGTTCTTCCACCAATGGAAACAGAGAGGATGATTTCAGATCTGAGAAGCAGATTTAATTTTGTCTTGACGAGAGAGTCAGTTCTCCGAGCTCCTTGACTTTTCTAGTTCTACTTATTTTTGATGCACTGCTGCGGGAACATGGAAAAGACGTTTGGTGGAATAAAGACTACTGTTTAAGATTTGACTAAAAAGACAAACAACTAGTTTACAGTAAAGCTGAATGAAGAGGTGTGGTTTGTTGTAAATTAAATTCTGTCTTAGTAGTCACTGTTATAAAATATAACAAAAGTGATATTCTCCAGGTTCGTGCTGCTGTGAATCCGAGCTAAGATGGGATGATGAGGTCGTGTTCAGTTTATTGAATCTTCTCCCCGGGCTGAGAAGCAGCTGTTTGAGCTGCTCGTGCACACGTGAGCACGCGTCCATGTGCAGGTGTGTGTGTGTGTGGGTGACTGCTGCGGCGGCTCCGTGTTGCCATGGTGACGGTTGAACTTTGGGCTGAGGTTGAGGGTTCTACTGTAGTTGAAGCAGAGGCTGTTATGTAAAGTGAAACAGCGATGCACACGCAGCTTTGCACTGGGCTTTTACTGGTCTAAGTGTGTGTGTGTGTGTGTATACAGTATATATATATGTATATGTGAGGAGTGGTGTTATGCCATTGCCCCTCAGCAGAATATTTCAAAACCTTTTCTACAACCCACGAAATATCCAAAAAGTTCAGAGTCATGGAATCGTGTTTTTTCTTCGGATGTTTTTTTTCAAGCTCTTATGACAAAGAAATGTCTTTGATGTTTAATATTGTCTCTGAGATCTTGTTTCTGTAAAGAGACAGAGGAGGAGGAGCAGGAGAGATGAGTGAGTAAAAGGTGTCCGGGGGGGGGGCAGGAGGTGGTTGTAATACGCCAATTAGTTTCACTAGCCGCTGGTCCCAGCTCCGCTCCGCTTCCCTTTGATCCTTCTAAATTTAACAATTAAGATACATTGTCTCCAAGCAGGAAGTCTTTTAACCCGTTAGCGGCCGACCTCCAGCGTCTCTTTCCTCCCTTATTTTTTTGCATGAAATTCAGAGAAAATTGAAAAAACGAGGGGGAAGTTTTTGACATTTTCCTGCAAGTCCCATGCATTCTGCATATAGGCTCCATATATGTATGTATGGGACTGTTCCGTCTGAACCAAAGCATGTGCATCCAGCACCGCTGCTCCTGATGTGGGGCAGTCATTAGTGCAGTGGATGATCATGGTGTGTGTGTGTGTGTTTGCACTGACTCTAAGCAAGACTGTTGGGAGAATCATTAGACTCGCAGCAAGGCCTCACGTTCAGGCTAATTACCACCTTTTGGCCCAGAAGATGCACACAGACACACAAAGGATCTGTCACGCTCCAGAGGAGGGGCAGGCAGTGTGTGTGTGTGTGTGTTTGCACACTGATGCTCCGGTGACATCGCTGCAGAATTCCTCCTATATGCTGCAGCTCTTTAGAAAACGCAGTAACTGGCAGAGTCAGCGGACGCCTGGTGACCAGAGAGAGAATGGGTCCTTTCACTGGAGTCCTGAGTGTGTTCCTGCCTGTGTAATGAGCTCCTGGGCACAATCAATAGACTGTTACCAATTTGCCACATTCTCATTTTGTTGAGTTTGTATTTCACGGCGCCGAGCTGAAGAAACTCTGGGTAAACCCCTCAGGAACAATGTTTTATCAGAAAATTACCTTTTGGGAAAAAAAAAACGAACTCCATTTACTCGATTGTTATTGGTGATGTTTATCCCTTGCAGTTCTTTTATAGGACCAGTACGACGATTTCAAAATGTGCTGATTCACTTCCTTGCTGAGAGCTTTCATGTCTGTACACAAAACATGGCGCCTATATTGCAAAAAGACTGTTGGCCGGAGGAAACTGTCTAAAGCCGAACTTGTATTTACGAACACTTCTGTGTCATTCCGAGTCGTCAGAGCTTTTCGTCCGGACGGGAACAGAAAAGAAAACTAACTTCAATCTTCAATCTTTTGTCCGTGTTTTTGTTCAGGTGTTGAAGATCAGTCTCATCGGACACAGAAAACGCATCTTGGCCTCGTTGGGGGACCGGCTACACGAAGACACCCCACAGAAACCTCCGCGGGCCATCTCCCTCCGGGTGAGCAGGAAAAACCAACGATCGCATCCAGACACAGACTCAAGTTATCATCGCAGATCCTTCTCTGAGCGAGACACAGATGTTACCATCCCACTGATTTCCCAACTCTCTCAGACAGACACAAAATGGCCGATGCAGTTCTAATCACAGGGAGCTGGTTCCCCTCTCCCATCAGCGCTGCCGCGCTTGCTCTTTTTTCTGTAAAGCCAAGAGAATGAAACGCGTCTGACTGGTGGATACTGCTTATTTCAGTTTAGCCAGATTTATCCGGCCGAGGATTAAAAAGTTTGCATCGGGCCGGAAAATAATTAAAGTGTCACCGTACAGTATTAGGCTTAATATAGCAGAAAGACTCTAATACACGCACAGAATGAGAACTATCATTGTACAGTAGTTTTTAATATGCGGTCTGAAATCTGAGTAAACTGGTGTAATTTTAGGGTAAAGCAATGTGGCAGTTTCCTCCCCGTGAGGCAGCTCAGGGCTGTGTTTACTCAGTAATACAGTACAAACAGTAGCGGACAGCTGAGTGCAGGAGGGCAAACTGGTTGAGTGAACAGAACGCAGCTGAGGATAAGGACTGAGCAGAGACGCAGTGAGTCGCATTTAAAACATGTGGAAGTCTGAATTCTTTTGGGAAATGAAAGGAACATCCTTTTCCACTTGAAGCATCAACCCGATGCGTTTGCTTCAAGTGACTCAGCGCGGACGAGGCAAAGCTCCGCTGCTCTGCTTAAAGACACTGATGGTCCCACTGAGACAGGACAGACTTTGCCTCGGAGCAAAACAATTTCAGGCTCTGGTTCACAGCGGCGACGCTGCAGCCGAAAGATGTCACCGTGTACAGTGCCTGCAGTTGCCCTACTTGTGCTGCTCGCAGCGGTGACACAGCACATTATGAAATGATGAACGAACCCTCTCCCCTCTCTCCCGTGTCACAGGAGCCCGGCGGGAACCACACTCCCCCCCAGCTCAGCCCGTCGGTGGGCCAGGCGGCGTACACGGCGGGGGTCCCGGGCGGATCTCTGGACGTGCAGCACCTCATCATGCAGGCGGACGCCCGGCGCAGGCAGCGCAGCAACGACAACTACTTCGAGGACGTGCCGCGATCCAAGCTGGAACGACAGATGGCCCAAGTCAGCATGGTGAGGAAAGGGGGGAGAGAAAGGATGGAGGGATGAATGGAGGGAGGAGAGCATGAATGGTCTCTCACACACACACCTGGCTTGAGGAATAATAAACAAGAGGTGATAGATTCATTTGTTTCATAGTTTAGCACAAGCAAGAAACTTTTCCAAACAAGCGTTTCCTCAACTCTGCAGCCAATTTAATTCTCATCATAACGCAAAATTACAAATACAAGTACTAACCTCCAATCAACAGCAGCACGACTCACTCACACACACACACACACACACACACGTGCACACCGTGTAGCAGCTGTGTTTTGATTCGATATGATTAGGGTCTTTTTGTGTCTCTGTGTGAGTCACGGAGCTTATCAGCACAGATTATCACACACTTGTGGTGATCCTGCTGCATCTCTCAAGTGTGTGTGTGTGTGTCAGTGTTCCCCCTTGTTTCTACACACACACACACACACACACAGAGCTACATTGAAGTGGCTCTGATGACTCAGCTTTGTCGGGACAGAGAAATAACCATTAGTTTCATTCCCCTCCTTCTCTGACTGTCAACACACTGGCTCTTCCTCTTTCTTTTTTAGGAAAACAGAGCGAGGGACACACCCAAGGGAGCAAAACACATCGTGTGTTTTCCCCCCTTGTCTCTTTAAAGTGTGTAACACTGTAAATCTGGTGGAGTTAAGCAAAGATCTGGCTGACGCCCGTTTCTAAATCCCCGAGCTGTTTATCTGACATATTTTCATCAGACCTGAAGGTCTCACCTCAAAGTCCCTCACCAACTTCCTGAAGGGATTAGAAACACAAGCAATCAGACGCTGGCTGACACACAAACACGCAGCGAGCGTGCATACCTCCTCACACAGCGCCATCTGGTTCCATTTCCCAAAGAACGAGAGGCCATAAAACAGACCTAATTGTTATCCACAGATATTTAAGAGGTATGCAGATAGCGTTGAGGTATTTCCTTTGTTTGGGAGTCAAAGAACTCCCGGGCGAGAGAGAGCGAGCCGCAGCTGAGACTCTTACAGCAGCAGAATTCATCCCCATTTAATTTCCTCTGGATGTTATTCGCAGCTCGGCCCTTTGAAGACATGTTCAGTGAGGAAATCTGTCACGTTATGAACTTCGACTCCGGCCAACAACTCGTGTCAATCTGGGACGCTTGTTCCAACATGTCAAGTCCCGGCCTTCTAATCCCCTGTGCTTCAGCCTGACACGCAGCTGGTTGTCGTTCCAGGCGGGCGAGTGGTGCGAGCCGATCACGTTGCGTCCACCAAACGAGGCCACCTCGTCCACCCCGGTGCAGTACTGGCAGCATCACCCCGAGAAGCTCATCTTCCAGTCCTGCGACTACGAAGCCTACGTGAGTCCAACCCCTTCATCTCAACACGCCTCTCTGGTATATTTAGACGTTTGCCAGTTATGTAAAGGATGTTATATGTGTATGTTGCCATGACAGCCTCGCCCCCCTTTGCCCAACACTTCTCAGAACCACCGAAACGCGATTGGTTGTTTCAGACGTGCAGGCAGCGAACAAGCCCCTCACCTTCGTTTTCTCACATCGGAGGAGTGATAGCATCAGCTGGGGTTCTGCCATGTAGGAGGCAGAAGAGGAGAGCGAGGGAAAATATGGATGGAGCCATTTATGACGAAGCGTCCAATGCCCGCTGTCCCAGGGCTACGGGCTCCTGAAAACTGAGATAAATGAGCAGGAGCCAGAACGGAGCGGGAGGCCGAGCGTTCCGTGTGAATATTGGCAAAGTGACGCAGGACGGAGAGAGTGAGGGAGAATAAATGAGATGGATGAGACACTGATGAGAGGACTGGACTGTGTTGGTGTCAATGGAGAGAAGAGCAAAGGACGTATCGGCCTCGCTCAGCCTCTCTCCATCTTTAGAGCTGCAGAGACTCTGACCTCAGCGCTCTGCTCCGTCATGTGAACGCAGAGGAAGTCGTTTGTTTTTCCAAACTATTGCTAACTGAGGGTAGCGAGGTCGGCGCTCAATCCACTGATGCTTGATTTTGGCGTCATTGACCGTGGAGTCGCACAGAGGCTGTAAATATTTCTCCTCTAATTCGATAAAAGCCTTGTTGGAGCGCCACTGCAGGAATGAGGGTGGAGGAGCAGAGGGAGGTGGAGGATGTCACGCCCATTAGTTGCTCTAATGTCCCAGTACATCACTCACTGGGGGCGGCTTCTTTATTCAATCACATGCGACGGTGTTGCCCCCGCCAGCTGAGTCCTGTCCAAGCAGAAGGTGTTAATGTGAGACACGTCCCTGAGAGGACAGAGGACACAGCTTTGGTTCAGATCTCAGTATCTGAAAGAAAACTTCTGTTCCCTGGGACTGAAAGTAAAAGTGTTTAGATGGACACTGAGGTACATCGACACACCCTGTGTACTTATAGCCCTGTTTGTTTGTGTTCCCCACAGTACCTGGGTTCCATGCTGGTGAAGGAGCTGAGAGGGACGGAGTCCACACAAGACGCCTGTGCCAAAATGAGGGTAAAGCTTTGTGCTTCCGCTGCTTCATCAGATCACCTTCTCTTTCTCTTCAGTTGTATTGTTCAGCCTCTCGCTTGTTACTTGCCCTCCTCCATCTCCCATCTTTCCCACAGCCCCCTTCTTAATCACTGACTCCTCCTCTCATTGTCACCCTGAGCTGCTGCAGCGTGAAGATAAACTGTTCCTCCTCCTCCTCCTCCTCTGGCTCCATATTCATGTTGCCACATCAGAGGGCGTCTTTCATTCTCTCACCAAGGTGGTGGAATTAAGTGAAACTCACATGATATGTATTTCTGGCATGTTTTACCACGTGAACCTGTTTTCAGCTTTCACCCTGGCTGCCACTTTCACCCGTCACTCTCTGCCTCCGCTGTGGAGGCACATGCGGATCTTTAAATCCCGGCTTCACGGCTCCTGGCTGCCAGCGGAGCCAGAGCCGGCTCTGCCTCTGTCAGCTTTTTTTTCCCTTACCTGATTCTGACAGGGCCGAACTGCGAGGGAAGGAGAGAATAGAGCAACGATATGACAACAGATACGAAGCGGAGGAGAAAGGGAAGACAGAGTATGATAGGATCCTCAGAGGTGGAGATGACAGGAGGAAGATTGCGGGGAAGGGACTCATCTCACTTCTAATTCTTTGAATACATTAAAGCGTGTGGCAGGTGGAACGACAGCGAGGAGGCTGTAAATCACACGTTTCTCCTCGCTGCATAATGACGGACTGCAAATGTAGGTAATAGAGACGCATTAAAGAGCTAGTATTTAATTAAAAGGAAGGAGTAGCGATATCTGATATGGTTTAACTGCCTTGTTGGATTTGTGGAGCAGGAGCCGGACTTTAAAAATCGAATCCAGGAGCAGTTTATTATTATTATTTTTTTAATGAGGCTGCAAACAGCCCTCGATCTTTGGGGATGATTTGAATGATCCTGTAATTTAGTCAATGTAGAATTTGCTCGTTTGCTTCTAACACGTGGATCAGGAGGCGTATAAAACGAAACGCTTCTTTAATTCAGTGGAGACTCCACCGACTGGGAGCAGTTTTATTTTCAGTGGGTTTTAAACTGATCTGTTTTTGTCGTGTGTGTGAAATCAGTCAAAAGTCATGTCTGCCTCTCTCCTCCTCCTCCTCCTGTCCTCCCCTTTCTCTCTTCCACTACGTGCGCTCTCCAAGAAGTCGACAGAACAGATGAAGAAGGTGCCGACCATCGTTCTCTCCGTCTCCTACAAAGGAGTGAAGTTCATCGACGCCACAAATAAGGTAACGCTCACTAAATAACTCATTAAAGGCCCGGGGCCTCTGAACGAGAGCGTTAGCGACATCGGGGGGGGTCAGGTCTGGCTGGGATCACAGCGCTCATTACTGCTGCTGCCTGGCAGATTAAAACATTTATGGGCTGTGAATGAAAGCCAAAACAGAGTGAGGATATAATCAGTGATGAATAAATGAATGCGAACAATCAGACACTGGTCCAATAAATCCTGACTGGGATTTTTATATAGCGAATAAACTAATTTTAAGTCTTTAATGAGACAGCAGTGAATTTAAAACCAAACGACTTATGTTGAACTTATTTCCTGTGCCACACGAGCACAACCCCCTGGATTCTGAATCTGGATCTTTCCTCCTCCTCCTTTTAGAATATCATCGCAGAACATGAGATCCGGAACATCTCGTGCGCGGCTCAGGATCCAGAGGATCTGTCGACGTTCGCCTACATTACCAAAGACCTCAAGTCCAGTCACCACTACTGCCACGTCTTCACTGCTTTCGATGTGGTTTGTACCGACACTGTACAAATTTCAATTTCAGGTTTGTCATATTCTTATCCCCGTTTCCTTCTTCGCCTCCTCCCGGCAGAACCTGGCGTACGAGATCATCCTGACGCTCGGCCAGGCCTTCGAGGTAGCCTACCAGCTGGCTCTGCAGGCCAGGAAGAGCGGCCACGGGTCGTCCACGCTGCCCGAGAGCTTCGACAGCAAGCCCAGCAAACCTGTTCCCAAACCCCGCGTCAACATCCGCAAATCTGTAAGCATCGCAGCCACACAGCCCCGCCAATATCAGACGGGAAAATCCATCAGAATCCATTAAAATCCATCCAAAAATTCACCTCAGTAAACCATTGACAGTCTGATCAATTTATTACTGTAGAAAAGAACAGAGGAATTTATTTTCAGATGGATTTTCACCTTCATTTAACTGCTCCACTCTAAACCCTGGGATTCAAACATGGCTTTCATACATCTGCATCAAAATAATCCTAACAACATCCCGCCTCCACTGGAGTCTGTCCACAAACTCGCTCATCCCTGCTCATTTACATCATTCCTAACTTGGGCTGGTTTGCTGGGATTATCCTCCTGAGATGCTTGAGTTTGTCTCTTCGGTCTCGCTGTCCCTGTCCCTTACACGTTCGTCCCTGAATGTGCAGCAGCGTCGCAGAGTCTCTCTGCAACCCTGTCGACCTCCCATTAACCCCGACACAACTTTAAAATAGTCACGCTAACCCACTCCGTCTGCACACACTTCCCCCCAGTCCTCCGGCACGGCAGCACGTGTCCCCAGGGAGCTGTATAGAGTTACCGTGCGCTGCTATTATCAGCGCCGTCTGGACCGTTTACAAACTGTGAGTCATGGAAGAGCGAGATGGCGATAGGGGAGAGTCGGCGTTTGACGACGGTCTCGCTTTCTATAGTTGGAGCGAGCGCGGAGACATGCAGCGCTTGCGTGTGGTCTTGTGCCCGCGGAGATGATGGACGATGGCATGTGTACACACAATCTGCTGACTCGGCTACAGTTCCATTAACTATTAATTACCGCTTCCTCTGCATGTGTGCGTGTGTGCGTGCAGTCAATGGCTTGTGACGTGCAGCAGGCTCTTCTGCAGCATTCACTTAATATTCCTGCCACCTGCCAGCCGTGATCTCCATCCTGCAGCACCTCCGCAGCCGCTGTGCTTGACAACACCGTGGCTTTGTCTCTTGAGCCCACCGCGCCCTCCCATTATTGTCTTTAAGTCCTGTGTGTGTCGTCTGAGCACATCTGCGTGTGAATCTCCCTCAACAACCGCTTCACTTCCCCTTGTGAGTGCGAGCAGGTGATTTGACACCGATGTCATTGGTTGGTGAGTGAAGCTCCACAACGGCGTGGAAATACATGACCCTAACAGTATGAGATTTATTTATTTTTACAATTCTCTTGTAAGAAACATGGAGTCTGGTCGTGTGACGGTGTTTTTGCGACGTGATGTTTTTCGTGAGTTTGCCGTGCTGTACTCATCTGTCTGGGCGTGCTGTTGCCATGCAGGAGTTGCTATATAAATGTGGCGTGACGTGGTGGCGAAGAGTCGACTTTTGCTGTGTTTCAGTGATGCTGTTGCCAGGGCGATGACTTTATTTCCCTGGGTTTTGTTTGCTGTGGTTTTGAAGTGTTGCTGCCGTGCAGCTGCTCTCATCCCCGTCGTGGTTTTGCCGTGGTGTTCCTGTCGTTGCCAAGCAGGCCCAGTTTGACCTATGTGTGACCTCTGCCCTTGTAGGTCATGTCCCCCTCCAGCCGCTGGTCACTGGGCCATATTTACACCCCTCACCGGCCTCCCGTCCACCCTTCTCTTCCTCCCCCTCGACTCTTCCATGTTCCTCACAAAGCTCAGTCACAGGTCCTCCACGCTTTTCTTTCTCTGATCCTTTGTTTCCACATGACTTTTAAAAAAATGTACTCAAGGAGAACGCACCATCCGTAAGTGCTCCCACTGTATGCGGTTGCTGTGTGTCTTGTTTGCACTGAGTATTTCTGTCTCATCCTTTGACGACTGATTCCTATCTCTATATCAACAATTTAAAAGTAGGATTTATTATTTAAAGGCTGTTGATTTTTGTGAGGGATCAGAAGCTTGCATCTGTCCATAATCCTGTAACCTCGTAACGGGATTATAAGGCCTTGTTCTGGTTGTGTGTGTGAAGAGAGAACACTGAACTGGAGTTTTGTTGCTGTGAGGAGAAGAGGAGAAACATGACAGCCGCGTCTTAAATGTTCTTTTTGGAGAACAGCTGGAGAACAGGTCCTTTCCCATTCCATTCCTCTGTCAGTATCACGTCCTCCACTCTTTCATGTCACTGACATCGTCATTGTAATGTTAAACCCGAACAACTGCGCAAAAAATCTCATCCTGAGTCTTTGCATCTTCTTTTCCTTTATTGTAACGTTCTCTCCCTCTCCCCCCGTCAGATGGAGCAGCCGTCCATGGATCAAAAGGGCCATGCCAACGTGCCGTGGATTGTGGAGCCGGGTCAGGAAGCCAAGAGAGGAGTCAACACCAAGTATGAGACCACTATTTTCTAACATACACCCGCCTTGTCCACTCCTGTGTGTGTGCCTTTCAGAGGTTGCCCTGTACCGGGGCCCCGCCCCGGAGTTGGGCTCGAGCAAGCACGTCGCCGTGTCACCTCGCCGGCTGAAAACTAAAAAACAAAACATCCCGCCCTGCCCCAATTAGCCGAGAATATCCACTGCATGATGACTTGGCGCTGTGCTGTCTCTCTTTTCCTTGTCTCTTTCATTTCTGCTCTCCCCTTTTTTGGCACTATTCTCCCGCGTGCAGGGCTGGCGCATGACCTTTGACCTTTGAGCCCAGAGTGTGGTGCACTTCTGGCTCCACCTGTAGGGGGAATGGTCAGCTCCTTTTTTCCACTTCCTGTATGCCGGTCAGTCAGCGGTCAACCGGCTGGTTGTTCTGCTTTTTGTTTTTGCTTCCTTTTGATGGGTGTGACGCTTTGGACTCGTCTCTCTCCTCCTCCTACTCCTCCATCCATCCCTCGCTTTTATCTAGATGCCAGCCCCTTATGGCACCAACAACCTGAAAGAGATTAAACCAGAAAACTGTTTAGAAGCTGAACAGTGTTTTAACTGTCTGTTAAGCCGAGTGTGGGAGCTGACGATGTCGAGGGGTGTTGTCGAACTTGGCAACCGGAGGAAACTTCTGACTTTTTAAAATCAAAGAGGAGGGTGATGTAGCACAGTCTAACTTTGACTCTAACTGGTTCATCCAGCAGGCTACCAGAATGTATTTCAACTTTTTGATTCTTTAGATCAGCTTTTTGTTTTTTATATTAACAAACATGTAGATTTATTTGACAAAACAGCTTTAAACTTGACCTGTCACACAGGGGGACGTAGGTTTTTTTTAGCAGAACGCGTGTACATATTATCAGAACCTTTTGACTGCGTGTTTCATTTTTCTCCCTGGCCATAAACCTAGTTTTACTTTAGGGAACAAAATCCTGACTCTTAAAAGGTTTTTTAGCATGTGGCTTGTGAGACGCATGGTGGCCATTTTGGATTTGCTGAGCAGGGGGGCCGTTGGAGAGGCGGGGTGTGAGGGCTCTCTCGATAAGTGATGTCATCTCATTTGCAGGGCAATGCCGGAAGCTCATGTCTATTACTGTGGATTACAAAGAATGTAGCCAGCCCTAAACATGGACCTTGTCACACTTACAATGCAAAAAGGACTACAAAGGACTACAAACATGGATGCCACTCCAGTGTTTAAGGTTGACTACAAAATATTTCACATCCTTCATTCACATGATGCTTGACACCGTAAACGCTGGACCAAAACACACACACATGAACAAGACTGCATCTCCACAGACCACGTCCGAATGTACACTTATCTGAAGCAGCCTCAACTTTCTGCAACAACAGCAGGATCTGTTTTATGCAGCCAGCTGGGAGGAGTGAACTTTGAACTTTACGGGAGGAGGCTAGAAGGCCTCTGTTAGAAACAGACGATGGGTCTGGCTAAGGGCACCACTGGGCATGTGTCAATGTTGGAATGGGAATGTGTTTGAGGACGTCTGGTTGGCTCTTTTTGGTTTTATTTTAAAGTCAGAAAATAATAGAGATATATGCACAAGCGTGTCAATGTGATTGGACTAGCTGCAACACGCTTCGATCGCAGCAGGTGTTTCATCACAATGGCCGATGAATCTATGTGAACAAAACTGCATCTGATGTTTAAAAAAGGTATTCTATTCGTATTGCCCGATATTTTAATGTTTAATATGACAGTATTATATTACCATATGATGATTATGATTATTCTTGTGCAATTCTTGTCTACTGTTGTCTTAATGTTACATTATTTTTCTATGATATGCTGAGATGAAAATGTTGAGCTTGAGAATGATGGCCATCCTTTAAAAAAGGTTTTATCTGACTGAAAGTACTTGTACACATAGAGCGAATGTTGCAGATGGCTCGCTAACTCTTGTCAGGTCAACCCTCCATCATTTCTCATGGGGCTCTACTCTTATCTAACAGATGTACTATTTTAAACGCAGTATTACTGTATCATTTGGATGAGAGATTATCCAGTTATAAAATGTACATAGATATTTTGCCAACTCATTGTTCATAAATGTAATTTAAAAGAGAAAAGACTTGCAGTACAAGGCACTGGAAATAAGGTACCAAAATAGAGATTGGAAATTTAAATCAAGAAAAATTGACAGACTGTAGAGATTGTATTCTGAGTGACAACTGCAATGGGTTATATGGTGACATCACTGCTGACAAACTAATGTACATAGGCTTGGGCTTCCAGCACACTGATTTTTGTAATTTTGGCCATTATTTATATCCTTGTAAAGCACATGAAATAAAATACAACTTGTGCCACCAAATTGTTATCAATTCTTATTTTTCTGGCTCCAAGTGGTTAAATTTGAAACTAACCGAGGACTTTTTGTCGATTTTTCACATGAATTTTTTTTGGCCCAAACCACATTTGCTGCATCAGAAATACTAACCTATGCCCTTTTAATTGATTTCCAGGCCAAAAAAAAAATCTCATTTTTTGAAAAAAACGACATAACAACCTATGACTTTTTTGTCGATTTTTCACATGACTTTTTTTGGCCCAAACCACATTTGCTGCAACAGAAATACTAATCTATGCCCTTTTAATTGATTTCCAGGCCAAAAAAAAAAATCTCATTTTTTGAAAAAAACGACATGCTAACCTATGACTTTTTTGTCGATTTTTCACATGACATTTTTTTTGGCTCAAACCACATTTGCTGCATCAGAAATACTAACCTATGCCCTTTTAATTGATT
>JAFBJW010000019.1:753166-1045300 GCA_016785235.1 Pseudorhombus dupliciocellatus | reverse complement strand
TTTTTTTTTAAAAAAAAAAAAAAATGAATTTTTTTTTTTGCCCAGAAATCAATGAAAACATCATAGGTTAGCATGTCTAGGGCATGAATCGTTTTGATGAAAAAAACAAAACAAAGATTTGAGTCTTTCAGATTAAAGAGCGATTGAAAGAAATATCTTTTGTTTTCTCTCCAACAATGAACCCATTACACCCCACAACAGAACTGCTGTAGCTTTTACTTTATTGTGACAGCTAACTGTTAGAGGTTATGATTGTAAAAACTTAGCTGAAGCAGAATAGTTTATGCTGAACATAACTCTGCATGAGAAGGCTGAAAGGCAGATTTGTGTTTATTTATGAAAACTCTTCAACATTTGGGTAAATATATTAGCTTCTGGGAAAGAACACTTGAATTGCACTCAGGCACGTTCCTCCGTCAACACTCAACAGTCCCCTTCGTTTCAATCCAGCCACACACAGATATCAGTTCCACGTCATGCCAGATTTTTCCATGAACCATTTGTTTGGAAATTAGAGAAAATACTACAGTGCCCAGATTGTGGAGGTAGCAGAATTCCCTGTCCCCCAGATCTTGATCTGCACTAAAATTGAAAACAAAACCTCCCCAGTGGAGGGAGTTTAAAAAAAAAAAGGCTTTGGCAGTCTATATCTGCACCAGTCAGTCTAATTTTGCTTCAACTGCAAATAGCTCTGACCCATTAAGGTATGGACTCCACATGAGCTCTGTAGGTGTCCTCTGGGGTCCTGTGAGTTTGGCTTCCACACATGAGCTCTCCAGGGAATAAACAACTCAGCTTCCTTAAAATACTTGTGAACAGCCTGCAGTAAGGCACGGCCCTGCTGAAAGAGGCTGCTGCTGCCGGGATGACCTTTCCTGTGAAAGACGTAGGTGGCAGATGTCGACACGATCACTGTGATACCAGAACATCTCACAGACTCTGCCGGCCTGCTTCTTACCACACAACACACACACGCTCATTGTGCTGCAGTGCAGTCGCTATTCTCCATCTTCCCATCCATGAACCATGGTTGCCAATTGTTGCCACTGGTTTTCTTTTTCTGGGCCAGGTTTGTTCGTTTCCATCTAAAGACTGTAACCACAGTTTGAGGACGTGTTCATCAACATCTCACAAAGCTCGTCTCTCATCAGGACCACTCGGTCTTTTCCATCCTCTTCAAGCACGCTTTGACGTTACAACCAGATAATCAATGCGACACAACGTGTCAGTGATTTTTAAACGACGGTTATCGGTGTAAACTGAAACATCAAATTGACTGTACGACAGACACTGTATCCCAGCACTGACACTGAGATGTTTTACCAAACGCTGCGTTGCATTCAGAGAAAGTCATTTCTATTGATTCTTTTTCCAGGCATCATTTCATACGATAGCCGGCATATTCACTTGTACGCGTTCAGCTAAGGGCTGTGACAGTGTCAACCCTCAAACACATTCCTAAAGAATTTACATATGGGATTTTTTTTTTAATGACATTTAGTAGAGACAAGTTGAAGGTTATCTTAGTGAAACTTTATGCATACGTTGTCTTTGTGCAGAAACTTTAGAATTATTTTTCAGAATTTTCACCAGCTCCATATTCTTCAGAAACTTGCATTATGTAGTTTTACTAGTAAGTGATTCATGCACTTACAAATCAGTTGTTAGTAATAATTACTATAAAACTGCATGTAATACTTTCCAAATAAATGCAGAACTATTACAAAGACTACCACTATGACCCAGTGCCTCTCCAGTCCTGATACCATACTGCCACCTACTGGAGCAACATGAGTTTTTTTTTAACTGCAGTAGTATAACAGCTACTGTGTTTACACCCAGACACCGTTTGTGACAAATCTTTATTTCAGCCTGATTAAATGTCGATGACAGAAACCTCAAATCAAACTTTACTGAATAGATCAACAAACTAATAAGAAACAAAATAACACATGATACCCACTATACATTTAAGTATGTACAACTTCGATAAATAAACCAATACTGTCTGTCTATGATTGCTTAGCATGTTTCCTTATTTCTCTAGGGTTAGTGCGCGAGGAGAAGAGAAAGGAAAGGAACCAGGAAACGGGGGGGGGGGCAACTTCTCTACAAAACTCACACTACAGTTGCAAAATTGTACCTCGATGCAGTTTTTGCGCTTGGACAAAACGACGTGCTGCCGCCGCCTTGGAACGACCATCAAATCGTCTGTCCTCCACCTTTTTGGTTCCTGATAGGAGCAGAAGTTTTCTATTGTTTCACGTCGCGCTTCCTGAGACGGGGACAGCCCATTCCTTTCCAGCCATCTAGCCTCACCACGCGTTGATTGGTGCTGCTTTAAAGCTTCTGAAACATTAATGTCAAATATATATAGATAGATATATATATCATCTTATACATAAAACAACCTGAAGCGCACAGTATTGTACAATGATCGTGAGATTGGCTCAAACGCCACAAGAGTCATTTGTAGCTTGGAAAAGGCAGCAGAAAAAAGTAAAAGAGTAAATGTCCAAGTGGGAGAAGAAAAGTGAATTACTGTCGCTAACCAGCAGCATTGCTCATCACGTTTCATCTAGAGTGCCAGGCACCGTGCAGCAGGAAGGAACTTTTCTAAAAAAAAAAAATACAGTGATGGAAGGTGTTCTTGTGTTTTGAGACAAAGTGAAAGCGCGAAAAAAATGTTGGGCAGCAGAAACAAAAGAAGGGGGCTGACATGTTTCTGCTTTCCAGACAACCTAATGGACAATCGTCCCTTTAAAAAAAGACACTAATCCGCAGAAATGCATCTCCGAGACCTTCAGGAAATGAACAGATCTGCGGCTGAGATCCTGCCCAGACAAGCAGACACCCTCACCTGCAGCGGGATGCTTCACATTTACAAAAAAAACACAGGCGAGGTTTTTCATGGCTGTCAGGATCCATGTCAGCAGCGACATGGAAGGAACATAACAATCTCCTGAGTGGCAACTTTGTTTTTTTTGTTTTTTGTTTTTTTAAAGAGTTTTTCTTTTCTTTTCTTTTTAATATAAAATCACTAGCTGTTGGCAAATCAAAGCCTACCCTCAGTCCACCCCCCCCTTGCAGTTTCTCTTGCAAGACCATTTTATTTTACAAAAGTAAACAAAACCGAAGAAAAAAAAAGGACTCGACAGTAAAAGCTGTAAAAAATAGACAAGTATCACCCAAACATATTAAAGCACGTCAGAAAAGGTCCTAACTTTTCTTCCGTAAAGCGAGGAACATTTTGGTTGGGGCGCCACACGCGATCAGACCTGCTGAGATAAAACGATGTGTGCTATGAGCGAGAGTATGCATGTTGTGCACATTACGCCGCGCTGTATGCCGGAAACTGTTTGATTTCGCTGAAGCAAGATTCCCTTTCTGCTTCTGACACAGGGAGCGCACACAAAGCTGAGACAGAGAAGAGAGAGAGACATTCAGACGACAGGTTAGAGGAAGCTTTGGCCTTGACTCGAATTTAGAAAAACCCCGGCATGCTTCCTGTTTTTTTTCCTAGCCAGTGGAGTTCCAAAGCCAGAGTATGTGTCCTAGAGATGTCCCCCTGGAAAGAGTCTGAGGCGGCGCTTAACCGTGGCCTCTGCACCGGCCCAGGCAGGGCGAGCGGATACCCGGGCCCCCTGCTCTGTCGAGTGCAAACTCGAGAGCGCTGAGTGGCTCTAGTGCTTCTTCATGGACGACACCTTTTTTTTCCTGGCCGCCAACATCTCGTAGAAGGGATCCCTGCTGATTGCGGCTCTGTGGGCGCAGGCAGGAACAGGGAAATGTCAGTGAGAGGCATTAATTGGTTCGAGTGAGCAAGGTGTAGCACCCTGTAGAATACTGTAATTGGAGCTCTTTTTTTCTTTCCTTAAGATAATCTTTCGCTCTGATTTAAGTGTTACAATAATATTTGCATAAGCAGCATGGTTTAATAATTTCTGTTCTATCTGGAGAAGTGGAGGGAGGGATGTTTAATTTGGTCTCCCACCCAATTTTGGGTGCATTAGTGCAAACTAAACAAGAAGAGAGCATTTACTTGATGCTGTTCATCCATTCATCTTTTTCCTCAGCGGTGGGGGCAGAAATACGGTAGAAGGTATGGTTGCCCTCCACGACGCGTCCGTCGGCCTCCGTCTTGCATGCTTTTATCACCTGGTCCTTGTTGTCTGGGATGAAAAGCTCAAAGCAGTTCTGCAGAAGTAAAGTGCACGGGGGGGGGGGGGGGGGGGGGGGGGGGGGGGGGGGGGGGGGGGGGGGGGGGTTGGAAATCACAGCAAGAGTCGTTATGCCACTTGTTGTCAGTGGGGTGTTGTTCATTTGTAGTCATCTTCAAATGTCAATGCTGTGGCTCGTACAGCCCACAGCTGTGAAATAGCCCAGCATGGCAGTTCTGTAAGTGGGCCGTGCGTTGGAAGAGTCCGAACTAGCGAGGGCTCCTCACACAGAGAGAGCAGAAGGAAGCATGACTGCTCATCTGTTGTCAGCTCCCTGTGTGTGCAGGGAAACTTGTACTTTTACCAGGCTTTGCATCAACCATGGAATAATATAGAATTTAATTATCTTTGTTGGTCCCACTGACAGTACAAATCTTGTGCAAAAGATCAAATTTGTGTATCTATTTTAAAACCCTGTGATGCCCGCTGGCTAATGATTCCACCTATGTACCTGCATTTGGTAATAAGGTGATGTTAGGGGGAGTTGTGTGGATATTGAATGGTAATCACAATAACTAGGAAACCAATATAAGGAGTCATGACAACAGCTCTACGCTCATTTACGTCTGTGGATCAATCACTCGATCTAACATCATCATCAGAGAAGAATAAGTCATCAAACGGTTAAGAGAGCTGCAGGATTTAACGTCAGACTGCGTGTACTGTTCATTTACCCTTACTATTGGAAATACAATTGTGTTGCTGTGTGTAATCACAAAACAAACCAGCAGAGGGCGCTGCACTTACTGGCTTTTTGTCCTCCACCTCCTTGATGCTCAGGTTCTCCAGGGGGATGATTCCTCTGGGCTCTTTGTCCTGCACAAACATAAAACATGTAAATCCATACGGGCAGCGTCATCGTGAGCAGCGTGCCCCCCCCCCCCATGGGGCTTCTGTACTCACCGTGGTGTACTCAAAGTAGTACAGACAGTTGTCGGTGAGGATGAACCACCTCCTCTTCCAGGTTTTTACTCGTCCCCCTGTGGAGCATAGAGCGAAGCGTCAGAGAGGCTCACCGGGAAGAAAGAAAGAGAGAGAGCGAGAGACGAGCACCGAAGCACCGGGTAGAGCAGCAGACAGGCAGACAGATGTATGGGCAGACAGACAGATGACGGCTCCTTTTACCCAGAACGTCACGATGTTTCCCCTGATCCCCCTGAGCCACCTACCATCACCACAACTGCATCGCTGTCAGCTCTCTGTTAATAACGCTCTCTCATTTTCTCTCTGTTGTGTTTTATGTGATTTGGCTGTGATGTCGTAAAGCAACACGTCTCCACAAACGTCTCGCTGCATCTGGAGCTCTCCTCACATGGACTGCCTCGTTCGTCCTGGTTTGCAGACTCAGCGGAACACAGATCTAGGAGCTCTCTGAACTTACTGAGCTGCCGCTCCAAATGAAGCTGTGAGAGGAAAGTAATTTAAAAAATGCTTCTAAGACACTTCACCAGCCCCTCTATCGGCAGTGTGTGAGTTTTCCTTGAAGTTTACATCTCTTTCATGCCCAGCAGGGAACCTCGCTGGTTAACTCGGCCGCTCGCTGATCTGTGACTGACCTCTGACCTTCTTTTGTCACCCAGACTTCCTGTGAGGGGAAACCTGATGGCAGGAGCAGATGGCGGCCTCGCTCTGGGAGGATGGGATCCCGTCTAACTGAGAGCGGCAGGAAGCTAAGCGCCTGCAGCTACGCTCAGGTACTCTACTGGCATCTCAGACTCGAATTTCCTGTCTGGACTTTGAAAAGTAACTTCCCGGTGAGCGAGGGGACAAGATTTCTTTGTAATCATACCAAAGACCTGAGCCTTGACTAGACAGGACACTCCCACCACCACTGTTAGTGAAGAAGCTTGTGAAACCCATCTCCCAGGACAGGAGGTTTTACAGATGAATATTTACACACACATTGAACACACTTGTATTATCATATAACAGCACTGGCACTGTATATGATACCCCGTCATTTCACAGACACGACAGGCCGCACACTTCAGTCTATGCTGGTTATTGTCTACAGACGCTATCGCCACACTTCAAGTCGACAGGCGTGGAGGGACGGCCCCTCGCCACCTCGTCCGCGCAACACAGAAGCAGACAAACAGAAAACACGGAGGCGGTGGCAGAATCACGGAGCCAGCGTTATACGGTTGATTGGATTGGTTGGAGGGTTTGCGATTTGTGGGGTTTACGGGCACGTCAGTTCCTGACATCGCTCTGAGAGAGAGAGAGAGAGAGAGAGGCGTCCCAGTAGGCTGCTGCTGAGGGTGGGGACGGCGCTCAGCTGGAGTGGAGCTGGGTGGAGGGAGTCACCCATGCAGGATGGAATAGTGGGAGGCAGGTGGAGCATAAGAGGGCGCGGGATGGGAAATTGCATTGTTTTGTCTTTTCACTGAATTGATTCATTCGTTTTGATTTATTTAGACCAATGTAAAGACTCTGAAATGTAATCATGTGAATGCTTGGTTGACTACAAAGATGCACAAGCTACTGAGCATGTGAACCATCCCTGAACTCCTCTGCCCACGCTTCCCTCCCACTTTGGTCCAGTCCAGTCCAGTCCAGTCCTGTCCAGTCTGGTGCCGCACCACACTGTTGCCCTTCAGATTAAATAACGGCATGAGATAAGGAGAGCAGAGCCACATTTGTGAAAAGGTGCGGTATTCCCTTTCCTGGAGAGCAAACGAGACTAGGCCAATGGGTAAATGGCTTCATTATCAATTTAGAGAGAAACAGGCAAACGTGCTTTTGTTGTGCTCTCTGCATGGAAAAAGGTATAATGCAGCTTCCAAAAAACAGGATTAAAGAGAGACCACCACAGCATACAGAGAAAGAGAGGGTCCGACTGCTCAGCGGAGTGGTCACAAAGCATCGGCTCCCAGAACCAAGCCCACGGGTTGGCAAACACACCCGGCGACCACTCAGCAAACCACCCACAGAGATAAAGGAGTGTGGTGACACCACCAGCTCCATGACAGACTGGACAGACAAACATCTGAAACCCAAATGAGTCAGTGGAGACACAATGAAAAATAAATAAATAAAACCCTGTATGAATGTAAAAAAAAAAAAAAAGAAGAACAAAAAAAGATGAGAACGGAAGCATGGCAGACCACCGAAAGCACCTGAGAGCTGAGAGACGGGCTAGTGTTTGGAAAGAGCAGGTGTACATACCTCCTGAGGAAAGACAACAGCCAAAATCATGGGAACAAACGAACAAACGAAGAGGGAAAGGAAACAAAAAAATTAAATTAAATGATAAAGAATTCTAGCACCACAGTCCTGTTAATTTGGGGTCCGAGGAGGCTTTGATGCACTGCTTCACAGACTTTGTTCAGTGGTTCAGTCGATTTTCACAACTCTGCTGTAAAACATCAGTCCACAAGGGGGAGATTAACAAGCGTGGGCTACTGTAAAGCACTACATGGAGAAATCACCTCAGGTTGTTAACCTTTCACTCTGATTAAATCTGTCAAAATGGAGTCATTGGAGAAAGAGATGTCTTCACTCTCTTCTGAGTGGGTTGTAAAGATTCACAGCGATATAAAGATTTAATGTCAGGTCACCCGTTAGTGATATATATATATATTTTTTTATGATTTTCATTGTGAATCTGTACAACAGAGAGAGATCACAGAGGAAACAGAGAAAAAAACACCCCTCAAAGTTAATCAAAAATAAGAAAGCATTAATTTAAGAATCCATATAAAGTGAAAAAATATTTTGAGAAAAAAAATGCCCCACAGAAAAAAAACGTAATGTTCATTTATATATAAATTATAACATGAAGTCCATGAATGAGCACAGTATTTGTGCATGAACTAAGATCAGTCTTGAATAATTCAAAGGCCTCTTCATGTAGTGCTCTGATCTCAGGGCCACATTCATAATACATTAAAGCAGAAGCGTCTTCAGATGTCATGGGTCGAGCGTAACGCACACGCTCACAGGTGCTTTCACACACTCACAGGTTTTCGACTTCTGAATCAACGCTCGTTATCACTCTACGCTGCTCATCTCAGTCAGGACAGAGAACAGCGATCAGAGCCGAATTTATTGGAAATTGTACATTTTAGTGTACTGAGCATTTGCTGTGTTTCTAGTGTCACTCACCCAGTTTCAGCAGCCAGCCCTCTCTGTCTGGATTGAAGAACGTGTGCGTGAGGTCGTTGCCATCGTCCTCTGGGATTTTGAAAGGCTCGTTCTTGATGCTATCGTACAGGTTCTACAGTAAGAGAGGAGAGTCGACTATAAGTAAATAGCTGGTCTGAGGTTTGCAGACAGCGTAGGGCCACAGTGGAGGAATCACACATTCTAAAAGGAATTGCAGCTCGGGTCGAAATTCTCTTTCAGGACCCGACCACGCCACGAGAGAAAATGAGCTGGGCCAATCTGGTAACATATTTCACTTACAGGAATATACTCTGCAGCTTTAAATGTGATGGGACCTGTCATGAACCCAAACATCATTTCATTTTTGTCTTAACGCCCTCAGGTCCACACTCACCCTGAGCAGGTCTTCAGGCAGGTCCCCACCATCATTGATTCCTCTGTTCATGGAGATGAATCGCTCCACAGTCGGCTTGTCCTTCACGTTGGGGTTGTGAAGGCTGGTATTGAGCATGATGATGGCAAACGACAGGATGTAGCAGGTGTCTGCAACACACACACACACATGATTTCACTAGATAGCAAAAGGTTGCTGTTTGACATCGGAATGCTGCCAGTGTTTTCAATGTGCTGTTTAAATATGGATGGAAATTAGAGAGCAGAAAAGACTGCACTTTGAGGGCTGCAGTAAAACAGATTGGCGAAGATTCGTTAGCGGGGGGAGCAGGCCGGAGTGAGAGGCTGCATGTGGGCAGCTAAGTATGCATATGTATAAGTGCCTGTGCATGCTAAGAGACAATGTGGCCAACACACAGCTGACACAGCAGCACTTTATCTGGCCTGTTAGGCTGTTAAGGAGTCCCATGCATTATTCACATCCATCTGCAATCACAGGCAGTCGGCTGTCTGCTCGGAGCATTATTTCCAGAAAGCCAGACACTCTTCCATAACACGATTCACCTCAGCAGACTTTGTGCCAGTTAGATAAAGAAACTTAAAGACGATTTATATCAACATTAGATCTCAGGGAAATTTAACTTCTATATAGTCAGTTGTTTTTTTTTTCTAAAAAGGCAAAACTACAAATTGTCTTTGGTCCCTTGTTCACACATTCAAAGATCACAGAGGCAGCGTTACCTGTGGACTGGAAAACACCAGAGTTGCACTGGCAGTAGCGCTGAGCGAAGGCCTCCATCATGCGGTCGATCTTCTGAGCTTCACCTGGCAGCCGAAAACTCCACAGGAACTGTCTGTCGGGGGGGGGACACGGCTCAGTCGTCAGCAGACATACATTCACTGTGTACAAGGCTAAACTATTCCATCTGGGCAGAAGACTCTGCTGAGAGCAGCATCATGACTAAATTTAAATATGGTGACTTATTACAAAAAGATTGTGTGTCAGTGAAACTTGCTATCGTACCTTAGAGCCTGAACCAGGTTGAGGTCTGTGAACTCATGAAGCTCCACAAAGGCATGGAGGACTTGGATGTTGAGCTCATCTCTGTGGGACAGAAAACAGTGGATTTAACAGATAAACAGCTTTGAAAGAATTTCTGTTTCCGATAACATCGTGTAAAGAAGAACATCCTCATAATGACTGGAACCAGGAAAAGAAATATGCAGTCGTGCTTGGAAAGTAACTTCATAAATAAATAAGAAATCAGGCAGTTATTATCAAAACAGCAGGTTAAGATCACAGACAACCCAGATCTGTCAGAGGGAAGTAAAATATTGTTTTAATGTCATGGATGCTAAGATAAAACAGAGCCTGTATTGTTGTGGTTGACGAGAAAATATTATGGAAATTCTTATCGCTGCATCATTTGAAAAGACCCATCAGATACACGTCAGAGGATTTAGCTCAGGATGTGCTCTAGCTCACATGGGCTTCAGATGTCAGTGATCAAACCCAATGGAGGAGGACAGGCCACCTTTTATTTATGATATAATCTCACTCGTGCCATCATTCTCGACCTTTGCGCCCTTCAGGGTAAATGATCCGCCCTGCGGGGATCATGGGATGGCTCCGAGGAGCTCTTGTTGACAGGGTCCTATCAAGTCACTGCTATTACCAGCGGAGAAGTGACCAATCATATCAGGGTCCCTCGCTCCTCAGGCTCCTCCCTACTAAATAAATCACCCTCTGAGTGTGTGACAACCGTCTAACAGAGAGCATCCATCAACAGCCTGCGTTCCATTTGTGGGTCTGTCCTCACGGACCACACCCTGGCCATAACACCGCCTGACCCACGGTCCCAGGCCATTTCCTGTATTATGCGTTTATTCTACAAAGCATGCTATCGAGTGAGAACTTCAAACGTATGGCATTCCCAGAACGTGTTGTCACCCTGACTTAGGGATGAGTGAGATAATCAAGGACAGATGGAGACCACTGAGCAACAGGCGGGACGCTCTAAATGTGGGACCAATAATGTGTGTTTGGGAAAGGAAGGGTGTGAGTCTGACCAAGAGGAAGTGGAGCAATATAGAAAGAATGCGCTCGGCATTCTGCGCGTTCGTCAACCACGTGGACGAGAACGATGACGGCGGAGGTTAGAAAGAGAAAGAGGAAGAAATCCAGACCTCTCCCCGAGGTAGTCGCCGATAGCTGTTTTGTTCAGGCCCTCTCCCTTGTAGAGGAATTGAGCAATGTCGTCGCTGGTGTTCTTCAGCAAGTCGTTCTCAATGAGGAACTGGATCCCCTGAGGAGCAGACAGGAGGTTACATCCTGCTCATGAGACCATGTGGGGAAATAAAACGTCTCCTCAGAATCCCAGTGGTCACTTCCTCCTACCTTTTTGGGGTCCATGTTGAATTTCTTCCGGCCCATCGCCACCTGTTTGTTCCTCTGCATATTTTTCCTGAAAGTTAGAGTTTGGTTCAATCATTGATTTGTTAATAATGTCTTGGCATTCAAATTCAACAAATGGATGATCTATTATAGTATTAAATCATCTTAGGCTCTGAGCATTACTACAAATACTTCATTTCCAGAAAGAATTTCTCCCCGCCCAGCCACCACGTTGACAAAGACTTGATAAAGCGTTTAACATCATGCACATGGGAAAGTCTAACTTCTCAGGCCTAGAATTATTCAGGGGTTAGAGTGCGCTCGAGGAGTCCGCCCTCACTATGGCGACATCTCCATCCCCAGCCGGTGAGAGGTCACAGTTTCTTCCCACTGACTCACTCGCAGCAGCATTCCTTTGGCATTTGTCTGCCAGAGTCCGACACTCAGCTGAGCAGATGCAGACACACTTTCACGCACCGTCTTCAAGAGAATCATTAGAAACTCTGATCACTAGAAGGTGCTGTGACCCTTAATGGGTTTTGGATCCAAGTGCTTCAGGAGTATTCTGGAGCTGATGGGATCCCTATACACGAGTACGCCCTCCCCTGAGGCCACCCATTGTCTGCCTCTGCCCATACACACTGCATTATTCAATGGGGCCTCCCATGATGGGGGTGTGCCTGATGAAACATTTAAACTGCCTTAAAAGCATAGCCAATTTGGGGAGAGGTTTTTGGTGTGATGGGATGGCTCGATATGAATAATTGACAGCTTCATTTGCTAAGTTAATAGAAGGCAAACAACGAGCTGATTTGGGCAAATCAGGGATGGAATGTGTGTGTGTAGGGATGAGGAGGATCAGGTCCGGTTCTCTTACCTCTCCTCAGTGGAACCCAGGTTCTCAATCTCACTCGTTACTTCTGCTATCTCATCCTTCAGCCGCTGCAGGGAAAAAAAGCGGGAAGATTTATGAGTAATGATGAGAGAAAGAACTCATTCATCGAACATTGTCCACTGGGGCGTTTTACCTCAGCCCTGTCGCTGAGATGTATGAACTCATAACGATTGCATAAAAGTTAAATATCAGAGAGTGTTTGTTTGTGCGCGTCTGCCTCCCATTCTGAATTAGATTACGGCAAGTACATTCTGGAAATAACCTCAATACAAATGGAGTAAGAAAGCACGAGAGTGGATTATAGTTTGTGTTGCTTTTTGGTAAATAATGGCCTCAGAGGCAGATTTAGTCGATCGGGCCTGCTGGTGCCAGACTGGCGCAGAACGACCGGTGCAGAGGCAAAGAGAGATGGAGAGGGTGATGTGAGGTTGATGAAAGTCTGGAATAATAGAGTGCAGCATGAGGGAGGCGCTGCAGCCACTCAGTTTCTGTTCCTTTTGATCATAAGACACTACAACTCTTCAAGCAAAGGTTACAACCATCAAGGCTCTTCATTCAAAATCCAGCCTCAGTGTTAGTTTATTATTTCTCATGCATAATACCAACTCAATTTATGCCAAACCACAAAGGGAACATCTGTGTTTTCTGCGCAATCGCAACACATTCCTCAGATGTTTGTCTCCGCAAACAAAGGCCATGCTCATACAGGAAAGTGGGTGGCTGTGGTGGTGGAGGGGAAGTTTCTGGCATGCTGACCCCGGGTGTGGGAGTCAGGGAGGAGGAGAGGGGTCAGTGTGCAGACCACAGGGAGGAGGATGGGGGAAGAGGTGGTGGCCAGAAAAAAATGGGGGAAGGACCCGGGCTAATAAAAGAGAGAGTGTCAGATCACACCTCTAATATTTGTCTGTCAGGGCCAGCAGAAGTTGAGACATCCACTGGGACATCTGGAGGCAGACTCTCCTGCCAAGGCCGGGCATGGAGCTAGTTACTGACTGACAGAACTGACCTGACCTGAGTTCACGTAATCAGCTGTGGCTTCTCTTGGGTGAGGGCCACAACCCAAAAAAATGTGGACAGGAATCAAACAAACCACTTAAGGGTAATTCGGCTGAGCTGATTTAAATTCTGGCTCTGTCTGGGAAATCAGCGCGTATACGCGATTATTCTACAGCTGCGTGAGCACAATCCTCATGAAAGCTTAAAGCTGTTTTAGCTGCACGCAGCATCATTTGCTTGATTTATTTTAATAAGCATATTATATTAAAAAGGACATTTCAATGAAAACACCCAAAAGGACAAGCACCCATATAAAGAGGAGGGTGAGCATTTGGTAGGAAATACCTCACATTCCACTTGGGGTGAAATGTGTGAAGGAATTAGGGAATAGAGGAATCAGAGCAAAGGCAGTGAAATCTGGCTATGAGACGAACCAGTGCAGCAACTAGTAGGTAGATTCATTGGCACTTTGACACCATTGTCAAAATATTGACATTTTGAGATTACAAACCTTTACATACTGGAACAAATAAAACTCATATTTACGTGTTTTAAAAGACAGAAAGACCTCGTATCAATGTCCAGTGTTACCTGAATGTCCTCCAGCAGCTCCTGTTTGCGTCGCCGGATAATCTCCAGCTCCTGCTGCTCCTCTGGGGTGAGGTCGTCTGGCACTGTGGAGACACGAGATAAGAAGGGTTAAAACAAAATCCCTACATTTATGAAACCTCTCTTTTTTATTTATGCAAACTGAGGCATAACTTGTGGGAAGGACACTGTCAGAGGTGACAAGGTGTCAAAGTCTGTACCAATCTGTAAGAATACTAAAAGTGTGCAACGCTCCTACAACAGGTCTGCAGCACCACTGTGCACTTTAAACAGGAATTAACTTTGACTAAATGAAACCACTCGGGTCAGCGAGGCGGCGCAGAGCATCACTGCCAGAGTAGCACAACCGTGGCAGGTCTCACAGCTCTGTCACTCAGCATACTTAGCTATAATTAGCTCTGTCAGCTTCAAGGACTGAGGGACGAGCAACGTGTCCTGACTGATGGAAGTGAGACGCATACTAGTATCAGCACTCTGATCATAACAGCAGCACAGGCACAATCTCAGTTTCATTTCCATTAGCGCTGCACCGGATGCGTTTCCTCTCCTCGCCATTTCGAAACTAAGAGATTCTTGCATCAGATCTCCTTTATTTGTTGCTTGCTTGCATGTGATCTGTTTATTATCAGTAGAAAATCTAGAGATGAAACATACTTTGACGCGTGCATGTTTTCACTTGACATGCCGATGAATTACACATTATCTGACTACAATAATCTAACTTTATGACTTCAGACTGGCAGAAACAAAAGGGCTCAGTAACAGTTCAAGACATAAATGATAATAATTACACTTCACTTTTTTCACAAACTACACATGACGAAATTACAATTACTTCAAGTGGTGTGAAATGAAAGTCTGTGATCTCTGAGGTGAGACACGCAAACCATTTAGCCGCTCTGCTGCCAAACACCTGCTGTGGTTTCACAACATCTTTCTGCGCATGATGGACGTGTGGCAGTTGAACCTCCTGAACACAAACAGTGTCACGAGCTGCTCATTTCACAGCGATTGTTCTCTAGTAGAGAGAGTAGTGTCTGTCACTCAGGGGCTCTCGCTCCGATTCCCCCAGAGGCTGAGTCCAAGTCTCCTCCTCCCTTCATTACCTCAGCGGCAGGGTTCAAAGGTTGAAGGGGTCTCAGGCCAAATGTCTGCAAACGGTTAACTAGGTGATGGTTATATAGTGACAGAGGATGAAGACACAAGGTTTTATTTAACTCTTTCCACTGATTCCACCAGTGACCCAAAACAACATAAGCTCCTTCCACCTCCTCCTACCTAATAAAACCGCAGAGGTAGAATTCACTGGATGTGAGTGGCAAAGTGACGAACATGCAGCAAAGGGTCAGCTGACCTCAGGTTACAAAAAATCTGGCACAGCAATCAATAAAAACAAAGAGCAGCCGTCTAGAAACGATGAGCTTTATAAGGCTTTGAGAAACATCACAAACGCACCACCATCATCAGCTAATTTCAAATTTCCTGCACAGGAGCTTTAATCCAAATATAGGACATTAAGACTATCCAGCCTATTCTATCCACTTATTTCAATAACAGCAGGCATGCAAGCCTAAACATCTGCAGGCAAATACCCATGACATTGCCTGGAATGTCTGCTGGGAGACAATGGAAGCTCAAAACAGCAGTCTTATGTCAGGAGTCTCCAAAACAAAGCAATGCTGTCTTCCAGTGTTGTTCTCAGGCAGCTGGGGGTGACACTCCATTCCGGGTTGACCTTTCACACAGCATGCCTCACAGCATACAGTATTCTCATCGAACGAGCCTCATCCATCCCAAATGTTCTGGGTTTCCATGGAAACCTCACGGCGAGTTACGGCCGCGATAGAAACAAAAATAAATTGTTTGCACTTGGTCAAACAGGTCCCTCGAGGGCACCTGGTATCAGCGAAGACGTGAATGTTTACGATCCGGGGGAAAACACAAAAGCCTTGATATACGAGTGTTCCTGATTGTATCATCTGCTGTGCACGAAAGGATAACTGGTCCAATTCTGTATCGTTGGTATTATCAAACCAAAGGTTGCCAGGGTAAGATTAACGTGTTTCTATGTCTGTGGTCAGCCTCCAGTTTTTTTTTAAATCAATAAAATTGAAAATCCTCTCATGCTTTATAGATTTCCTCCTGGTCAACGGGACAAGTTAAAGTCAATCTGAGCCAACGCAGACAGGACTGAAAGGTACAACAGGAGGCTCAAAGCAGGAAGTGCGTTCCTCTTTGTAAATGCGTGAGGTCAGGTTGGCTGGCTGGCAGATGCTAAAAGAAGCCACGCCACACAGCGCAGCGCTGCAGGATCTAACGACCGCCACCACAGCGTTCTTGGCGTAGAGGAGCGCCACAAAGTGAAGGAGAGGAGCGACAGAGAGGACTATAATTTGACACAGAAGAGGAGACAGAAAGAAACTGAGCAAAGGAACGTGATCATTTGAGGATGGAAACTGTCCGTTTCTCCTGTGGACGCGATGGGAGCGCACAAACAAGGAGCGTCTCATCCCATCAACAGGGCAGAGGACACTGAGCCACGCTACCACTTTACATGTCATCTGACATCACCCACACACTCAAGACTTGTTCACAGAGCCAATCAGGGGCACCCGTCACTGCCTCCCTGACTTCACCCAGGATTGTCAAGACCCTATCAGGGAATGGAAAGGCCCCACCCACACTTGGGGGGCAGTGAGTGGGTGTCACTTTCCAGGATACAGCGGATGAGAGGGGGTGGGGGACCCATCCATTTAAGTAAGCGCTGAGAGCAGCTTGTTTCCCTTCTGACTGTTGGATGTTTTTCAGCCAACCGATGCACTGGCACGGCCAACGAAAAGAGGCAGTCATCAGAAAAGAGACAGGAAGTGAGAAAGACAGAAGGTAAATGAGGTCAAGGCTGTGTGAGTGATGACGGAGCAACTGATTCTGTGAAGATACACTTGCTACTCTCGTTGATTAATAAAAAAAAGATTTGAGAAGACGAAAGGAAACTTGGCAGTTCCTACTTCTATTCACAAGATACAATTCTGCCTTCAGGAGCCTCAAAGAAGCAGAAGGCCCCTACAGCAGAAGGCCTGTGAGTGGTGATTTCGAAAGAGCCACCCACATCTTCCCTTCCGCTCCTGCTGCCTGGAAAACAGGTCATTGAAGGGGAATATGCACATGGGGGGGTTGTGCATGCAATGAGTGCAGCCAAATTCAGATAAATACCCTGTGCACACGTAGCATGTATGAAGCCACATCCACAGAGGGGGTGAGGTGAGGGGAGGGGAGTTTTGTGGTATGATGAGTGTGCACAGGCAAACTGACCAGAAACATTCAAATCAGATTAGGATCATGACAGTATGTCCACGTTAAATCCAGGAGGATATAATCTGAGATTTGTCCTGACACAGCCTGGCCCTCATTACTCCCGAATGCTTTTAAGCCTAAATGCATCACTCACTCAGGAAGATCACGCTCAGAGCATCCCGATCCCCTCCACTTAAGCAGACAAATCTTGTTGAATTCATATTTTTGCCCACCTCATCTTTTGTTTCTAAGACTGTCTGCGGAGTTCCCAAACAGGCTGAGGAGTTTTTTTTAGCGAGGGCTGGGTCAGCAGAGTGAGCTGGGGAGGTGACATCAAGGGAGATACCAATTATAGCTCCCTGTCCCACAGCGGCGGAGCCCACTAATACGCACCGTGATTACCATCCTGGCAGAAGAGGCAGATGTCTCATTTCCACCCAGATCACTCAAGAACTCTCCTTGGAAAATAAGGAAATTAGAAGTCTGAGTGCTCGCAGGGATGCTTCACCCTCCTCCTCCTCCTGCTCCCTGCAAATGTGACCCAATTTAGGAAGCCAAAAAAAAAAAAAAAAATCTAAAAACGTATTAACTGCATAAGCTCTGCATCTATATCCGCTGATGTTTTACACCATAATGTGGAATCTCAGAGCTCCACAGCAGCAGATGGAGACGTCGCTGAATGTATGCACAAACTGATTGGAGATGGGTGAATGACCCTGGTACTTCACATTAGAGGTTTGCTTCTCCTCCTGCTGGGCCTCCATCATCTCCCCTGCTCTCTCTGTCCAATCTCATTTCTAAAACTGCAACCAGGAGCATCGGTTTTCTCCCACCTTCCCCCATCCCCCATGCACCCCGGGGCTGCTGTTGCTGCTGTACAGCCTTTTGTCTTTATAGTATCATGGACAGTTCCCTTTAAACTTGTTAAAAGGGCGACCTCCCAACTCAAGGTCCCAATCAATCGCCCTTGAGCCAAAATCAATATGAGTGCCAGATGTGAAAAAGAAGCAGCCTCTACTTCTTGATGAGGTTTAATATATCTAGAACAGATCACACACACACAAGGGGCTGGACAAACACACACGATCTCACACAAACACACACAGAGTCCAGATAACACAAAGTGTATTAAATAGATGAGAGGTTGCTGATCTGTTTCCTTGAGCAAGCAAAGGTGATTTAAAACGCGATTGGCTGCTGATCTCTGATATGGGACTGAATCTCTTTAACTGAAGTGAATCCCATGGGGACCCAGGCTCATATTTATTTTAAACACACACACACACACACACACACACACACACACACACACACACACACACACACACACACACACACACACACACACACACACACACACACACACACACTTACATTGGACTACATTCACTCAGAATACGTACTCCAGCCCTAACCGAAAAATGAAATGATTTAGGGACTTGCCTTTTGCCCATAATAAGAAAAGTCCCCATGTGTAGATAGGTTGCCACAACATGAGCAACTGTTAAGACACACACACACACTCAACCCTTCAGCTTCTGTACCAGACAGACAGTCTGTTTCAAAGCAGAGGGCTGGGGCTGTGAAGGAATGCCAGTTAATAAAGTGGGCATGAGCCAAAGAAGAACTTGTCGACCTCTGACCTCCGGACCCATAGCTGCTGCTGCTGCTGTGCACAAAACAGATTCAGAAGTAGACCAAAGAAAGGGACCACCATTTATGGATCAAAAAGCCACAAAGTGTCCAACCTGACCGGGCCTGAGGGTAGGAGGAGGTGAAGGGAAGGAGAGAAGGAAGCCTGTGTTTGGTCGGGGAGGTGTGGGACGGCGAGTGGTGGCACAACACAGAGACAGTGGGACAAGTGGTGGGATGATCACAGCTCTCCCTTTGTGTCTCTCTGGACATTCCTCAACACGAACTGACGGTTTAAGCATCCTTGGTGTTAATTCCAAGTTTCGACTCTTTGTGTCCTATGAAGTGAAACGTGAAAACGTTTGTGCCACAGCCAACACAGTCAGTAAGTCACCGACACTGGCTCCGATCCGTGAGCAGTAACACCCCCTCTCACACACCCACGAGGAAAGCCCTCACCCCCGCTGACAGCACCACACTGCCCTGTCACCGCAAGTGTCAGACACAGAACACGAGGGTTGTACACCTACACCTATTCTCATATTTGCTCTTCTTTAACTCCCAGATTAATTCACTATATCCACTGAGCTAATCTTCAGTACTGTCAGAGTGAGACGACAGTCAATAAAAACGGACCCTCATGACAGCAAGAGCCAAAGACTACGAGCTCCAAAAACACAGGATCAAGTAAACACAAGCATAACACTGCTAACCTTTGCCGAGAAATCCCCCGAAGTGTCACTTTTTTCTGTCTTTGCAGAGAGCTCCTTCTCTTCTTCTACTCCACCTTCATGTAAATCGATTTCAGAAAAGGAAAAACACCCAGCAGTCCCTGCTCCTGTCAGCTCCTGTGTGATGGAGGCCGGCCGCACGTCAACATGTCGAGCGGCAGAGAGAAGGAGCCTGCTACCCTCCGATCAGGCATGGAGAAAGTGCCGGCGTTTTCATACATACAACACAAATATCAGCTCCTGGCCTGCTCACAGCACACACACACACACACCAACACACACTCACACACACTGACTCATTCCTACTGGGGAAGGCGCCTTACTCACTACCTCACTCCCTCCTCTCCCTCTCTCTCTGTTTTGCTGTCACTACCATTTAACATGGAGGCTCCACCCAGTGGTCATTCCCCTTTTCTGCCTCTTGACTCACAAACGCACACACATGCACACAAGTCTATATAAATCAATAAAAAGGTCCAGGTTAGGATGTGTCAAATATCAAAAGGGAAAGGGATTTACACTTTATCGTATATGTAATTAGATAATTGCATTTGTGATAAAAGAAAACAGGTGTTGCAGCTTTGGGGCTTCTTCTGTGCTTTTGGCATTATTTTTTTTTCCTGGTAGCCTCTTTAAATTCCACCTGTGATGTTCTTAACACATCTCTATCAGATGTCTGAGCCTGATCAAGGGGCCACCGGTCATGCCAGAAAACCCTGCAATTATCTCCAATCGATCGGTGAGTCTTTAATAATAAACAAACATTGATTCACCACACTAAAACATACACACTGTGTATTATAGGGCAAGAGGTCCACTAATTTGCACATTCGAGACTTGAGGACAATAAAAACATCTCAGGTCAGTGCATCCAGAAGAATGAATTACTTCATGAAGATGAGTATGTGAATCTTTGGACACATCTGGTCAGGAAGCCACGAGCTTTGTTAGGAGCGTGCTCTGGCCTGACCAGTCATACAAACAGTCATACTATCATTACTACCTCAACACAAACACTGTGCTGAAGACAATCATGTCTCTTTGTCACGTCCAGGACAGCGTGAGCACCATCCTTATGCTAATGATGCACACCCGACTGAACACTTGCCTGGGCGGCGCAGGGCAGACGGGAGCGCACGCCTCATGTCTGCGTGATGCAGGATGAGTCAACCTGGAGCCCTCTGCTGTGCTGACTGAACTCTGCAGGCCCACAGCGGCAGAGCCCCCTCTGACTCATGTCAGGATGGGATCCATGTGTTTGTTGACGGGTCATGATTTATATCCTGCATTTCCAGACGAGACAAATATCTACATGGTGTCTCAACATTAAACAGCAACAGAACATACACCAGCCTCAGAAAAAAAAAACAAAAAAACATCTGTTAATCCATTTAAAAGCTTCTTCTTCATGATAAAAGGAAAGTTAAGGGATTTAAATCCAGCATTTGTCCCTGTTCAGTCCTTTCATAGATTTTATGTGTCTTGTTTGTTTATGTAAAGCACTTTGAGCCACAGTGTGTCAAAAATCTGCCATTAACTTGTCTCACCATTACAACCGTCAATAATCTAACAGAAAAAGCCGCGACTGGAAAAACCTGTTCATTTAGTCACACGTCTAGTGTCAGTGCAGTTGTTACTCTTATAAATAGAGAAAAACCCTCCAAGATCAAGATCAGGTGCATTATCTCTGCTGCTCTGGGGAAATCAGAAAGGAATTTCACATTCAGTATGAAGCAGCGTTTCATTTGAAACAGTAGCAAAGTTTCATGATACATTTCCAACTTGTAGACCGCATGTCTCTGAGACTCACACCTACAAAGACAAGACGTTACCTTCCTTTCTTTATTTTTCATTCTTCAGCACCAAACAATGTTGAAAAACATAAGGTGAAGATAAATCTCTCCCCTTATTTTATTACTATGCTGTTTTTCCTGTAACCAAAGCAACAAACTACAAATAAACAGAACGCTTCCGGTTTGCACTGGCTCAAATTTTCAGTGTCTATGTTGTGTCAGACCATTTAAAACTCGCCTGAATGGAGATTGTTTTAAGATGCCATTTTATCCTTAAATCATAGTGGAAGGTGAAGCCACCCCTGACCTCGTCAGACCCCCAGGAGAACAATGCCCCCCCCCACCCCCAACAGAGTTCACAGACTGCAGTGTCAGTGCTGCTGTGCAGGAATGCTGGGACCAGAGGATGTGACAGGGTGGGAACTGGAGCTGGAGAATGTATAGCTGGACCAACTACCACACATACTGCTCTAGCGAAAAGCAAACATACAGACACTACCACAGCCCAAACATCCTGCAGCCACACACACACACGCACACCCACCAACCCATCATACAACAGCTTTCTTTAATAATCTCTGTTCTATTTCACTGGCGTTTCCCATCATTAAATGTTTTGATAGGCCAGTGTGGACTTGTCTTATTGTTTTTCCTCAAAAGCGGAAGAGTTATTTCTATCCACAATGCATGCTTTTGTCCTCCGATGGTATTGGCCTTGATTGTTATCGGGGCTGTGCTACTGTCAACATCCTCCCTAGCGAGTAACACACACACACACACACAGAAAACACATGATTGGAGAGGTGAAGAAACCACAAATCTTTTTTCCTTTTACCTCGTCTTGTGTTAATTTTTTTTTTCTTTTGCAGATCAGTCTAAAAAATTTAGCCCACACACAAACTGCAGGGCGTCACTTCCCATCAAGCATAATGTCAAACTCTTGGCTTCCTGTTTGTGAGCTGCTAGATCAGAGGAGTGAAAGCTGCGGCTGAGCCCTCCCATCCTGTGGGAAAGGCAGTAAAATAACCATTCTTTCTCACTTGAAGCCTTCTAATCTATCACAACACAATTTGAGTGGAGCAGAAAAACCAAGAGATAGAATTTCAAGGAATAAGCGGCAAAACCCAAAGCATGTAATGTCAAGCAAACATGCTTTTATGTCTATTTCCTGCAGCGCAAACACAGAATAATGCCGAGTAGACTTTGCTACACAAAAACGTATTCATAATGCTTTCACTAGTGAGCGCCCGTCAGCAGCCATTTTGAATTTCTGGGCCTTATCAACACAACGGCTCAGAGTTTCGTCCTGTATGAAGAAAATGAGTGTAGGCGTGTCTATACCTGCTGCGGACAAACCCGAGACACGCTCAGATCAGTGCCGGGAGATAAAGAGGGGAGAGCAGACAGCAGGCTCAAAGAAAGAAAAGCTGTCAGCTAAACTCTCTCTACAATATCATCTTGATGAGGTTAAATGTTGAGGAGCAGATGATGTATTTGTGGAACAAAGAGGATATGGAAAAAAATACATGCACGCAAACCAGTCATTACTGCCAAAGTGTGCAGGTATTTAGACCTCGCCAGGTAAAACCTCCTGTTTTCCTGGAAGCAGGAAGTTTCAGAAAGCCAACAAAGTCCAGCAGCATTAGTTGACACATTATGTGTTAAACATTTCTTTAGTTAGTCAACTGATAAATTAGTTTATAAAATGTGAGAAAAGAGATCCAGATCCAGAGTTGAGGTGAAGAAACTCAACTTTCCACTGAAGAAGTTGAACAATCTGTTCATTCATTCTCTGTCTGTTATTTATACACACTTAACACCTTCAGAAATGTCAATGCCATGTTAATTACATAGTCGTGATACATTTCTCGGTCAATTACAGTTTTTCCATTCTTGTGTTTTCTATTATTGAAAAGCGATTGAAACACAATGAATATAGTTAAATCCCCTAGGTATCTGACGTTACCATGTTATACCACCATTTCTGATAGCACCTGTCCTAAATAAGTTCAGTGGTGCAGCCTACTTTCACTTCCTGATCTAAACCGCACATTAAAAACTTTAAAAGATTAAAAACCTCCGACACCCCAATGAACTGGATAGTACACAGTGTAGTGCTGGAACACTGGGTGGAAAGGGAGCCTGCAACTGATACACAGTGAAGGTTTAAATGTGATTATGGGGAGAGAATGACGGTTATCAAACCACCGGGGCATTAGTGCCAGGCAGGGCACATTGTTCTGGAGGGCCCATTAGAGCTCTCAGCACCGCTCATTAGGAAACCATTACTGAATACAACTTTAACTTCCCAGACCACCCACCCCCTAAACGGCAGAGACAAATGGACTTGCAGAGAATCGACTGTTCCCCTCTTTATCGCTCTCTGCCTCTCTCTCATCTCTGAGCCTGTAAACAATGCAGCTGTGTGCCAGCCGGGTTGAGCCGAGAGGCTGGAGGGCAGAGAGTGTTCAAAGTTCTCCCAATCCACCAGCAGAACAAAGGAGCAGCAGCGTATAACAGGATCAGTCAGTCAGACGTTCAGCATTCACTAACGCGATTAATAGTGACGCAGGTCCAGGGTGCTGCTAATTAATGCTGCAAAGCTACGGGATGAAGGCGTCACACTCAGAAACAAGGGCTTTCTGTCAGGCTCCAAATGCTTTTCATACTAATGCAATAATACTTTCCATTCAAAAAGCTCATGTCAAAGTGTGACAATCGTCTTTTCATGCAGGTTAGAGTCATGTCGCAGGCTTCAGAGGGAGAAATCTGACTTTTAAACTGAAGCGAGCAACTTAAAAAAGAAGGCATCATCAAGACAACTGAGACAAAATATTTAAAACAATGTGTTGCCTCCGTGCTGACGCTGCAGGGGCGAACCGCCTGCTCGCACACCTGTTGCTGCCCTCACTGAAAACTGACACTGGAGAAGCTGTTCAGCTGTGACAGACTGCTGCATTAAAGGCTGAGCTCAAACTATGAGACCAAGCTACTGAAGGAGCAACACATGCGGCTACCAGACAAAGGTAATTAAATGAGGTAATACTGACTCACAGTTGCTAAATGGTGACAAAATAAACAGCACGGGAGCGTACATTGTAATATATATAAACACAAAAATAAATAACTCAGATATCCAGTGCCTCCTATGGTGGAAGATATTAGAAATATCATACCTGCATTTGTTTATATTTTTATATCATGCCAATTTGTCAGTTTTATATATATATTGTTATTGGTGAGTTAGGTAAGCTAATTCAGTCACGTAAGTTTATTAAATAAAATAAAACAAGTGCAAACATATTAAGTCATCCATCCATAGTTGTAAATAATAAACTTTTATAATTTGACTTTAACATATGAAGCCTCAATCACATTTCTGTGTCGGTTTGGAAATTACATATTAGCAACCAATGCCATGTTTTTTTTAAATATATATCAGCCCATTATTCTGTTATGGTACTCGTTACTCAGAGACAGCTTCTACAAATACCAAAACACCCATGCTGGCTGTTCTCTTACTCCTGATACCAATTACAATATAGTTTATGTCTGAGTGTATTTCGTAGCTTCTACCCAATATTTTGGTCGTGCACGGACGTGAACAATCACTCTTCGGTGATAGTACAAATGGCACAGGGGTGAACACTGTAAACAAGGCCACACGCACACGAGCCAACTTCACGCACATTCGCTTCCTGAGGTTCCTTTGGTTAAAACCTGAGGTCGCCACGCATTGAAATGTGTTTTTCAACTTCACACGTTCCCGTAAAAAAAAAAATGCTCTCACTCACCGATCCCGTCTTCTGACTTCAACACCATGCTAGCTGTCTCTGTCGGCGTCTCGCGCGTCCGCAAAAGTTTCAGCCGCGTCGGAACTCCTTCGAATTTAACCGCGATTATCGGTTATCGACAAATGTACAGACTTCTGGGAAGTTTCTGTTGTGGAAACAGACAATTCCACTAGCTGGTGGGTTGCTGTGAGAGAGAATTCAGAGTGAAGGAGTGGTCAGAGGAGACGGAGGAGTTCAACCAGACCTGGTTTCCTGTGCGAGACTTTCTGTCAAGTCACCTGACAAACACACAAGAAGCTTCCCTATTAGACTTTCACAATAAAACCACCACGAAACTATTTCTTAAAACAGAATCTCCAAAAAGTGGCAGATACATGTGTTGGGAATTATAAACTACAATAAAAAAATGTCAGAAATATAATTCTTAAGAAGGTTAAGATTTAACTGCTTTAAAATTTACTTCCAACAAGCACAGCTCAAGTTGCTGAACAAATAAAATGTCAATCCTTGCGTAAAAGCCCAGATGTGAGCATCAACAAACCAACAAATATAAAATAGAATCAAGGCAAATAAATAAGCACGTGGTGCCATCGTTCATTTCGTCTATAATTACTTCTATTACTAAACAGACTTATTCTGAAGGAAAGCATGGTCTATATCCGGTAACAATTCACAGTCTGTGCTGATCGCACCATTCTGCCTGAAGAGGCAGAAAATGAGTCAGATGACGCGTTTGGTGCCGTCTGCGTTCCCACCCTGTTGCCCTCGGCACTCTCTTTCTCTCTCTCTCATACACACACCCTGATGTTGAAACAGGGCTGAAGTGGGGGCAGGGAATGTGTGATTAACACACATGTAAATATTGCAAATGAATTCCTCTAGTGTGTCTGTGTGTGTGCATGTATAAATGGTCAGGAATTGTCCTCCTTTGATCTACTGACTTAGATCAAAGTCAACCCCCAGAACAAACTGGATTGTCCACCGTCCTGGACACTGCTTTGAAAATCCCACTCCCTGAAACACAATCACCATGGGAACCATCAGCCATTGTTTGTGTGTGAGCGTGCACGCATGCATGCAGTCAGTCAGACAAAGTCCACAGTGACACAAGTGAAAGTGTGGTGTCGCCTTCCCAAGGCTGCTGGCACATTCATCTGGATGTGTCATTAATGATGAAACTGGTTCTGCTACATCGGGGTGACACTGAGAAATCTGTTTGTTGTCCAGTGCAACTCTAACCAGCTTCTCATCCCTCTGGATTTATTGTCTCCATGTTTCAGTCCGGCTCACCTACGTGTTTGTTAGAAGTGAATCTGTCAGCACCGTGCTGCTGTGAGACAGGAGCAGGCCGAGCTTGTGGCTGCCTGTTGATGAACACATGAGGCCGAGAGGAATGCTGCGCTCACAGCCAACGAAAGAGGCCAGGCAGAGGGAGAAGACAGCTCCTCGCCGCTTTTATTTCCCTCTCAGACAATCAGTCAAAGAAGACAGGAATTAAGAGCAAATACTGGGCTTCACTTCTTCTTTGAAGACTTCATCAAGGCTGCCCTTCTTCCAGAAGAGCTACAGTCTTCACGGCCACTTCGTTTGAGGCACTCCTCTTCAAGCTGTGCGACGTGAATGGCTCGGTTGTGAAGCCCAGACCACGACGGGACAGACAATGCGGCCCTTTGTGAGGTGAGCCCCCGTACACACACAGTTTCAATTCATTGTCATGGGTTCATCCGTTCCCCAGAGCATCGCTGTAAATCTGTGCAGCTGGAACAAGTGAAAGCAGAGAGTGCAGTCAGCGTGACCTTTTCAGACGATTATCAGAGATCATGAGTCATGAGAATCGGCACAAAAATATTGTTTGCAGCTTCCGTGTCACACGCAAAAAAACACTTGAGACTAATTAACTTAAACATCCCAACAGTCTATGGCTGACACACACTGTGTCACAATGTTGAAGACCTGAGTTCTTCTCCTGTGGGAGAACATAACCTGCACTTATCCCACGAGATGCCAGGAGTGACCCCTGCTGATCATTTTTAATACTTACAGCAGGAAAACACTGAAGCAACATGAGGGAACGCTGACATAGATCACACATGATCTCTGATAATGTCACGCAGACAGATTCATGCTCATGTTTAGAGGAGTTCAGTGGTTCAGACCCTGCAGGTTGTTGGGCCATTTCACATTTTGACATGCCTGTTTTTCTCTCTCTCTCTCTCTCTCTCTCTCTGCCTCTTTCACAAACAAACAACAAAATGGCTTATTGAGAAACAGGAGCTTATATTGTGCATAGCAGACATTCTTTGGCAAAAGCTGTTGCTGGTGTTTTATTGCCACACGCATGACGAAACGCACGAGCTGATTTCAACACTGCTGCTCTCCTGCCACAGGTAATGAGACCTTTGGATCACCCATCCCATAATTTCCCCCGGCAGTTTGATTGTCTTGTAGAGGTACCGGTGTATAATTAGCTCTGATGTGACTTTTCTTACAGCATGCTCTTTACACGTCGTGAATGGCAAATAACGTCAGCCTGCCGCAGAGCTCGCTTCGGCCCCTGCACATTCAGGTGCAGGAAAACTGCCGCCAGAAGCTGTGACTTTGCATATCAGCTTTAGGAGGAGGACAGGAAATGCACCTGATGACAGCCGAGAGCCTGGCGAGGCACTCTTCACCCATCACGAGCACAACCACTGCATCGGAAGCCTGAAAGATCATTATTGTTCATCAGCTTCTGCTGGGAGTGTGTAGCAGGCACGATATCTGCACAATCCCATAATAATAACAGGCCTTGGAAGAGTCATGTTGTCATTTTATCAACCTTCACCGCACCTTTCCTCTGCTTTACAACAAGCTGATTTGGCAAATATTCCCAAACACACACACCAGTGCCACTCCTGGTGCCACCGCTGCTGACAGACTTGTTAGTGCTCCCAGACAGATCAGCATGTCCTCAGCTGCCCCTGGAGTCCACATGACTCATTTCTACTGTCAGAGAGTCCAGGAAAATCCTGGGCACACACCTGCCCGACTGAGCAGACGTGAATGTGGGACTGACCACACAAATAACTGCACATCAATCAGGCAAAATTAAAAGCACCTCTCCAATAAATAAAGCCACCGCTGTGTCAGCTTTGTGTCCCTGTGGAGACAGGGACAGAGTTGACGGGAACATTTAGAAGCGCTATGTAATCGTGCTGCTGATAATATGTGATGGTTCCAGTTATAGATGAGTCACACGTGAATCACGATTAAAAACAGAAACACAACCACACAGCCTCTTCCCACCGTTAGAGGCGCAGGCGATGCACAGGCGGCTGAAGCCAACGTGAGGCTGAATATTCAACCGACAAAGCAAGCAATTTAAAATTACTATCTGTCAACTCAGCTTCTTGGCATCTCAAAACAATAACAAAGGGTGTCCCTAAAATCATCTTCACAGATGAGGCAACAAGTTTTATTCATTCGTCATATGTCAACGTAAACAGACACCATGCCATCAAAAGACGACCCAACTGAACCATCCTGTTGCCTTCTGGTGTTTTTTTTTTTTTTAAATATTCAGCATTATTTTTGTATTATTTTGGTGGAATGCTGATGTCACCAGAATTATCTGGATCAGTTCCCCCTTTTCAATTTCCATCAGAATTTTCCCCTCTTTCTTTCACTGACATCGCCGCTGCTGATTCAGGCGTTCCTAAAATCACGGAGCCAGCGCCGCTTCCCCATTCCATTCAGTCAGCTGATTCACCACAACCCCGAGAAGCTGCTTAAGTCATGTCAACACTTCAAGGTAATACAGCTGCAACACACACACACACACACACCACAGAATTAAGAAATCTGCAAATCTCCTAAAAAGACTTAGCCCACTTGTTAATTAAACTGTGAAGCACTGAAGTCTGTTTGTCCACATTTAGGAGGTGATGTCCCATAAAAAAAAAACTGCACTCTTGATTATCAATGGACACGTCAATTGTAAGTGAAGAGAAAAAGGATATTCTCGGTCAATTCTCTGTCAGTCAAATGCGTTTGGCTGTGGACGTGTGTGAGACCTGCTTAAGGTTAGATTTACTCGGCTGAGTAATTACTTTAGCTCTCAGCATGTGTGTCTGAGTGGGACAGAGGTTTAAGTTGAGCTAAATGAGGGAGCCTCATTAAGCCCCGAGAAGCTCCCCCTATTTCTGTCCAACTGCTCGCTCCAGTCATCACATGAACGACTGCAGAGACGTCTAACAGATGGGTTGAACATGATCACTCAACAGCAAACAACTGAACCACAACCAGGAGGCGATGGAGCTCCCAGCACACACAGGTGGCCCACAGGTCTCTGTATTTTACCTGCAGCTTGTTGGAGGGGCTCCACAGCTGGACACAAGAACGTCTGGAGGCTGGACACGCAGAGTTCACTCACTGTCCCCATAGTGCTCACGTTCGAAGTTGCTCCCTCTTGAGTCACAGCGAGATGGAGGAAGAGGGAAGTTGCGAAGGCCCCGACTCCGACGCTCACTCTGAGCTGGTGGCCATTGGATCCGAAGACAGAGTCCCAAGTGTAAGGTCGTGCTGGGCGTCACCTCGTCTCCCAGTCGGACGAAATTCCCCCCACCACTTCTCTCCCTCGATTCCTTCACATTCACCTACTTTCTCTTCCTCCCTCGATTCGAATGTGCAACTTGATGAAATCACTTCTGCTATTCTCCCAGTTCCCCCTTTGTGCCGGTGTCTCAGCCTCCCTGTTTGCTCTCTCTCATTCTCTCTTTCTCCCTCCCTCTCTCTCTCCCTCTAGCACTCCCTTGCTACATACTGATCCAAGCAGATGTGCTTCCACCCAACAGCCGGCACGTACAAATACAAAAATCAGGTTGCGAATGTAAAGATTCTCCTTCGAGACAAATCAGTGTTTTCCATGACTGCGGCGGACCAAATTTAAAAATCCACCATCACCGTGAAAACACACACAAGACAGAAAACAAAACAATTAAGGTACAAACTGAAAGTTTCCCTGAGTCCGAGGATCACGGTGAACCGTCCCTGCCTTTGTTTTGTGCAGTTTTGACTTCCCTCTCTACCCTCTGTTGCTTTAGCTTCGAGTGGCTCGTCTTTTTTTTTTTTGGGCTTCGCAGCATTCTACATAAAAATCAAGATTTCATTGTTGCTTAGCAACGGGATGGAAGAAATTATTTGCTCCTGGGCAAAACACTGTGAGCCATTTGTTTTGATTCGATTATTTCCACTGCTACTGGGAATCATTCACCACGACAAAAATCACATTTTGGGGTGTTGGGGCCGTGTAACAACAACAACAAAATAATTGGTTGGTCTGGTTCTGCCACAGATGTGCACCTAATGAGCGAGGATTGATCACCTCCTCCTGTGGAGCATGTCTCATGTTTACCCCCACAACTGAACCAAGTCCACTCCACCTGCCACTCAGAATTAGCCCACCTGTCAATCACACGCAGCGTCTCCTAACAACAGCCCCCGTCATTCACCGTCGGTCATTAGGAGACTCTTGGACCGTGCCCTCTCTGTCAATCACGTCAAGGGCAGCGTGTTGGCAACAGGCCGAGGAGGAGGAGGAGGAGGAGGAGGAGGAGGCGGCAGCGGATCAGATAGCTCTGTCGCTCTGTAGGTTTTCTCACGCGGATTGCGACGTCACGTTTGGTGTAGCCATCAGAAACCCTGGTTTCAGAACCACGGGTGACCCCTGAGTGAACTGTCAGTGCTGGCTGCTTTAAAACGCTGCAGCTGCACATCGCTGACGGAACAGCAGCAGAGGACAAAGTGAAGTCAGCACAAATCATTTTTTTCTGTTCTCTTTTTTTTTAACGCATGCAGGTCCTTCACCCACTCATTAACCCCGCCTCCGAAAGAATCATTTACATGTTAACAGATAGATAGATAGATTCTGTTGATATGATCCTATCTAAAGTAGGTCCTTTTAATGAAAACAGGAGAAGACATTACAGGCGCACAGCACCAGAGGCTGTGAGGGCTCCTAGGTGCCCACACTGCCCACACTCAATCATCATTTATGCAATAGTTCCCTGAATAACTAGACCCACAGAGATCCGGCTGCTCTGAAGCTTCACTGTCCAAAACACTCTTCAGATATCAGGGTCCGATTCATCCAGAATTGTCTTTAACTACTAATAGACTCATTATATAGACTCAAAGGATTATATAAAGGAGTTATCCTGTATAAACTCAACTTGAAACTGGTTCTATTCTTTTATAAAGTTGAGGGTGGGGTCGCATTACACTAATTATCATCTCTAATCTAATTACAATAAATCATGACACTTTGAATTCACAGAACTAATCATGGTGGTAATCAGTGAATGTGCCTGTGTTGGTTTCAGTGGCCTCCCTCAGTTCCTGTCAGGGATCATTGTGCAAACCTGCCACCTGCTGGACATAGCAGGCAACAACACCCTTATCCTCAACTTCCTGTAGTTGGTCAGACTTTGCTTTATTACATCTGTGAGGAGTAAAAAACAAACTCAAATGCAAACCAGCAGAGAGCTGTTGTCCTATGTTGGCGGAGCTCCCACACCACAGCCTAATGTTAGCATCACCTTCCAGTGACTAACACCTGTCTGTGGTGGGGGCCGAACGAGCACCTCTGCTGTGGCTTAACTGAACACACACACTCCCACCGTACAAGCACGAAACTCAACCCCTAAATATAGGCTGACTGTGCTCGGTGACACAATCCTGTGAAGCTGCAGCACCAGATTTCCATTTCCACTGCCTGTTTGATGTGAAGGGTTTGACATCCTTCCTCTGTGGAGTGGCATCAATTGAATGATAAAAAAGCTGTTTGTTTCCTGTGTTTTCAGGATGTTTATTTCTGGGCTGTGTCAGAAGATGAACTCCAGCACTTTCTCACACTTTAAAGAGACAGATTTCAAATTCTCATGTACACCTTTTGGTATTTTTTTTTGTGTCACGCTTTGTCTGCTCGGCTGCATGAGTCCTCTGAGACTCTGCTGATCAGCTTGGTGCCAGAGTAAAAACCTGCCTCGTTCATCTCATGGCCAGAGTGGCAGGATACAACCAGCAAAAAACAAGCACGATGCAGGGCCAGTGGTGGCGACAATAATTTTCTTCACATCACTCAGCCGAGGGAGGAGAATGGGGCACCCATAACCACAGCAACCACGCGTATATGTGCCACACCCATGCATGAACACTGATGTGTGCAGGTTTCATCATGCAAAGAGGAAACAAAGTGCAGGTAGATGGAAAGAGTGCAGCACTGACACCCTGCAGCTCAGAGCCTTTGAAGCTTGAGCTACACCCAATGAATCCCAAGACAGCTGATGCATCATCATCATCACATAAAACAACAGTATTTTAAAAGGCTCCAGCACATACATTAAGGAAGCTATTAAACAAACCGATTACACTGGCAGGCCCTCCACAGACATAACATTTCCTATTGCAGGTCTGTCTGCCCCACAACCAAATGACTTCTGAGTCTTGACTGATGATGGAACAGAAGAGATGCTTTGACTTCATTCCCATCCACGAGCAGCTGATTTGGCTGAGGCGGTGTTAGGGATGGTGTTATTTTGCATGTGCACCGGAGCTTCAGCGTGTCCCTTCTCCTGCTGCCTCGCTCTTTCACAGATAATTACATAACCATAGAGCAGTTGTTCATCTGAACTGCAGGAAAGCACTGACAGGTAAATATGATTGTCCAGGAGTTGGACGGAGGGGGACACGCTCAGGACGGGCTGTCCGAGGTGTCCAAAAAGTTCCTACAGCTCAATAATCTCACAGCTGACCCATAATGAGACTAAAACTTTTTTTTGCCTTTTCATGCAGCCCACAGAAAGCCCACCCTCCTCCTGACGGAACCTCGCAATGAGGCCATTGCTGCTGCTTCTATTTTGAGATGCATTAAAGCTCACAGAAAACTAAACTGTTAAATAATTGAGACGAAGACTCCATCCCGGCCTGAGACATGTTGCCATCAGCTCGCTCATCCTGGCATGACATCACCGGGATGGTCACCCCTGTAGATGACATGAGGCCAGGACTTCAGAGATGATCTCAGCAATGAAGGAGCTGTCATGTAAGGAGCCTCAGAGCAGGTGCCAATACGGAGACGTCAGAAGTCAGGATCAGCATGGGAACTTTTTCCTTTTAATTTCACAGATGTGTGGATTCGCCCAGAGTCCACTGCACTGACAGCTGCAGTGTGATGCTTAATAATTCATCACACAGGTCTTTTTATATGGAGCTCCGTGGAGGCCACCTGCACTGGCTTAGCAAACTGAAAACAGGATCAGCCCTGGAACAGCCCTGTCCCGGTCGCGCATGCAAACAAACACAACATGGAGAGATGTGCCATGCTGTCCCCAATGCTGCTAGACTGGCGCCAGCATGAGCACATCTCTGATCACCTGGCACACTGCTGCTCCGTAAGAACTCACTGTAGCGGCAGGAGAGTGCCTCTGACTGCGAGGGTGTGTGGGATGAAGACAAACCGTAATGCTCGCCCTCCATCCTGGTGGTCCTGATGCTGCTGCAGGCGTCACTGCCCGGGGATGTCTCTCTCCAATGCGCCCACAGCAATTCCGCATGGACTTCCTCCTCCTTCTCCTCCTGTTCTCGCTTTGTTCGACACACGGGGCCGATCACTTTTCGTTGCCAGTGGGTTTTTGTTTTGTTCCTTTCGACCGGGGCAGTGTTCCGTGCCGCGCCGCGGATGCTGCCGCTGTGTCTGCTGTTACGCACCCAGAGGAGCCGGTGGTGCACATGCTGGCCCCTCCCACTCCCACGAGTGACGTCACGGCCCAACTTCTCGAACAAAGTTCGCTGGACGAGCCTGAAACTGACAAACGCGTATTTAATTTTTCGCATTTCAACTTTGTGGAGCAGCACAGGTGAAGGATCCTATTTTTTTAGAGAGAGGAATTTGACTGTAAAAAGTACTTGCACATTTTCATGATATAACATTGACTCGCTGTTCTTCATGGTAGTACATGTCACACACAATATACAGTACGTTCGACTAAAATAAATGTTTTTATCAAATATACATTTCGATATTTACGTTTAAACATTACCTTATTAAGGCACAGTATTGATCACACACACATTAAAGTTACAATCAGCTGATTTAAAAATATTAACCAGTCTCCGAGTTCCATAAAATTTTTTACCAGAAAAAAAAACACATCAGTAATTGAGTTATTGATTTTCTTTTGTTTATATTTTTAATTTTTATATTTGACAGATATTTAAATGTATTGTAGTTTGATTGGATTTGCATATGAACAATTCCAACATAGCTTAAAAAAAAAACCTGTGTGCAACCAGAGGAATTACTATGGAAAAATAAATATGCTGCTCTGCTAGTCAAGTCTCATTTCCGCCGAGAAAAAGAGAAAACACCACTGTTCTGTCAGAAAAATGCACCATGTGCTCACAAAAGTCACAACTTTATTGCACCCTTATGGTTTAACTAGTGTGGTAAGAGCCACCTTTCATTATGAAAGGTCTCCTCCTTGGTCAGAAAAGGTGGTGCAAAATATAGAACCATCAACGCAAACATGTGGACCGTCCATTCACAATGGTAAACACTCCTCTAAGTGAGAGTCACACCGTACAAACACGTTCCTATGGACACCAGTCAGTCGTGGGCGCTCCTGTTCTGTACACACTACAATGACATCGGGAAGGTCTTGCATGAAAACGGACAACTCTCTTTAACACAAATGAACAAACACATCTGCAGATAAATTCTCAAGTTAACATCCACCAACTGACCCAAGTATTAGTAGCACATTAAAGATCTGTCTCTTCTTTTAAATTATGTATTTATAACATTAAATTCTATACTTTTCTGTGGCCAATTCAAGGCAACATCTCTAGAATGAAGAGAAATGCATGGGCAAATCTTTACAGCATCGGGAGGGAAACACAGGTAGCACAGGATGGACTGTACAGTCTTCTACACTGGCAAAGCGTTTTGTTGCGACGTTAAGTTTCTCTATGCGCTTCTGTGTCTGGATTGGTGCAAGATGATCCCATGGTTTCCACACCTGAAATACTCGGTATAAAACAGTTTCTACAGGATGTACAGGATGCAAATGGCGGTTTGTCATTGTATGAAACAGGGAGTCTGAACAGAGGTGAAGATGAGATACAGGATGTCCGATTCCTGAGTCTCAGCCCAGTTTGTAGTGTGACCAGCATGAGCGTCAGAGAATTGCATAGAGATACAAGGGGAAAATAAATTATTAGCATGTGGCAGTCCCAGTCTAACACAGCGCCTGAAGTAAAATAAAAAAAAAAAATCTAACCCTTTTATTTCAGTACATTGGTTTTGTGGTGAGGTTTGTTACAGAGTGGAAAACATCCTGAAAGAGCCTCCAAACAGTGGAACTAATGAGATGAGCAACAGACTTTAAAAGCTGCACAGTAGAAAACATATGCTGCCATCTGATTTCCTCAAGAAACCACAACGTCTGCTCTGCAAATGAATGTTGCACTAATGTATTTTTCTTCCACAAAGCGTCAAAATGTTCAGCTGAGCACTTATTTGCGGTCTTAAATGCATCAGTACATTACATGGTATAGAACCGAGATAACGTTTTCTTAATGAACCAATTGAAACCTTAATTTTACCAACAGGCAAAATGTGGTCTTCTAAAAGCAAACCATGAGGCTAATAAAGGTATAAAATAAACATTTTAGATTTAATATAGCTAGATTTTGGATCATTTTAATAATTTCAGAAGACGGATTTTAAAAGGTCACTTTTTAATGTCCAATTAGTTGAAGCTGTGTGTCTGCAAAAGCAACACATCACGCTCGAGGACAGGTTCACGGCATTTCATTTCGTTGACACTAATATAGCAATAACTAAGGATGGCAACATACAGTCATTCATGTGACATGGATGTTTGAGGTTTTTCTGTTAAATACTGCAGGGATTAAAAAAAAAATAGGAAAGAAAGAAAGAGAAAGCTTGAGTCACTCACTGAACCGTGTGGATTAAAAGGAGCAATGAGTTGATGAATCCAGCTTTAATGGACACACTCGTCGTGTTGGTTATTTGGAACTTGAGTGTGGTGGTGCCGTCAGACAAACGGATAACAGTACTGTGCTGCTTTTGGCTCAATCCTATTCTTAAAATTAGGTCTGAGGTGAACACAGGACAGGTAAAAAAAAAGTTTAAAAGGAAGAAGGAAAAAATAAAAAAGGTAGAGAAGTTTGGTATATAGTTTTGTCTCAATTTCCAGTCAGCATTATCTGAACAGCACTGTGCACTCTCAGCGACGGACTCCAAAGACTCTCTTCCCTCCGGGTGTCACAGACCACTTGTTCCTCCTGTCCTGGATTTTCTGGAAGATGCTGCTGCCACTCCTCCAGCTTTCTCGTTTGTAGTTCTTTAATTTCTTCACCTGTTTGTTTAGAATGGGGGAGGTGACAAAGTGTGAAAAGAAGAACTAACATTTAAGGGATTATTCTGAGAATTTACAGTCCTGTTTTCCCCCGCTCACCTTTCCACTGTCAAAGTCTTCATCCCACTCGTCGATCACAGTGTCATTCTTTGCATGGCGTGTGTCTTCAATGGCATCTCTACTGATCGCAGATACATCTCCGTCCCAGCTGAGGACTACATGTCCAACAAAACGTGTAAACACACATCCGCTAAAAATACAAAGTTTGAATTTATGCAGACACCGTTTCTCACCGCTGGCTCCGTAGGCTTTATCTGTGGCGTTCCTGAGCAGCTCCTCTACCACGCCACTCGACTTTTTTCCGTCCCAAGCTACAGCGGTAGCAGCAGAGTTGTCACCTAACTCACTTCCATTAACTGCTGGAGCCTGGCTGCGTTTGTAGCCGTCCTTCACTTGGCTGTCCCACACCACCAGTGTTGCTGGATCAGTAGAAAAGAAATAAAATAGGTTGTGATTAAATATGGCATTCTCAAAATGGAATGAGTCATGCTCTCTTAGCATAATTGTGAAAAGACCGGTCACTTGCATTAAAGGCTGAGAGGCTGTGGTCGTGCTGCAGTGATTTTTGTTACAAGTACAGAAGGAGAAGGACGAGTGGTTTTCATAACATGACCATGGGGGAAGGGAGTCCAAACTCGCGTACCTGTGCTTTGTTGGCTCATTTTGTCATTCTCTGTGGTGATCCTTTTAGAAAGGAGCTCCGCATCTGGCCCATTTGAGCACTGCTTGCTCTCCTCCCACAGTCTCACTTCTTCTTTTAGCCTCTTCTTCTTCTTTGACTTTAATTTCTTTTTCAACTCTCCCTCGTCATCCTGAACAACAGCGGCCTTCACCTCAGAATGGCTATAGGGGGAAAAAACATTAAAAGTTAATGCACTTGAGATCTTTAGATGAGAGAGCAATAATTATGATGAACTAAAATGACTGCACTGCAGCTGTATGCCTTCGCTAACCATTGCAGTTTTCAAGTACACATTTTACTTTTTCCTGCAGATTGACCTCTGATATCACTTACAGCGACACAAAGGCAGTCATGCCACAGAATTAAAGAACCCTCTGCCAACCTTTCTGAGCATGTTGTGTCCTGCAGAGCCTCCATCAGCTGCATCTTCTTCTTTTTCTTCTTCTTCTTCAACAACCCAGAGTCTCCTCCCTGTTCTTTCTGGTTCAACTCACACTGCGTAGTAACTGTGGCATCTGACTGAGGCTTTTGCTTTGACTGTTCTGCACTTGGATTGGACGTCAGGCTCCACATGCCGCCCTGACACCAATCCTCCTCTTGATTCGATGTGTCCAGGTGAGACGAGACACACTCCCTCTCCTTGGTCGTCTCTTCATTGTCAGTCTCTCTCTTCCGCTTTTTCTTTTTCCTCTTGCGCTTCTTCTCACTGGCCGGTTCCACAACGATGGCCTGTGTCACTGTAGCCAGAGATGTGCTGGGCTTCGCTTCACCCTCCACTTCAGAATGGCGACGCTTCTTTTTCTTTTTCTTCTTTTGGTTGACGTTCTCAGCTGAATGGCAGTTGAGGTCTTGGACCATGGAGCTGAGGTTGTTGGAAGACTTGGGGCTCTTTGGGCTGGGACTGTGAAGCCCGTTGGTTTTCAGAGAAAGGCTGGCGTTAGGTTTTTGCAGTGTGGAGTGAGGGGACTGTCTCTGAGGGCTCTGCTGTTTGAGGGAGCCACTTGAGTGGACAAAAGGCGATGACTGGACTTTAGGTAAATGGAATGGACCAGCTCTGAGGAGAGAACAAGAGATGACATCTGGATTTACACTGCCGAGGTCACTTCACATGGACAGGTCTGGTTTATTCGTGCTTTCCTATGTGGTGTCACACATTCTTTACCTGTGAGCGTGAGAAGGGGAGGCCAAGGTGGGGGGATTAAGTTGATTTTGATGCGTGGGGTCACTGGACAGCTGGCGTGACAAAGGGGGCAGAGCATCAATGTTGCTCGGACTCCGATTGCGAGCCTGCAGTTATCGACATAAATAAAAACTTGGTGGTCTAAAGAAAATAGCCATGAATGTAACAAAAATAAGGAAGAGAATCAAATCAGGAAAGGGGTGATTAAAAAGATATGGCAGGAAAAGATGGAGGGAGGAAAACAAGGAGGAAAGGGTATGGCAGAGAAGAATTAGAAATGGTTAGAAAAAAAGAAACTAAAAAGGAAAAGAAGACAAACTCTAAGCAAGTGCTACCGTGTGGTTGATTAGACGGGAACACTGGAGAAACAACACTTTACATACAGCAGAAAAACAAACTAGGAAAAAGAGTTCACTTGGCTTCATAAATCTACAAAATTGAAATCAATGGTCAAATTTGGGACAGCAGTGTGGAGTAAGGGAACAGGAAACCAAGGTATCATGAGCTTATACAGAGACAGGAAGTGGTGCTGCTGTAGAAGGACAATGAAGTTCACCTTCTTGGCTGACAGGGCCAGTTTCTTGGCAGGTGGAGGTGACATGGTGCTGGTGGCTTCAGATGTGATGTTGTTGAGTGCTGGGGTTTTTATTTTCGCTGTCTTCTGTTCCTCCGTGCTCTGAGAGCGCTCCACGGTCTTGGCTGGAGACGGCAGGCCATTGCTGCCCTTCCGAGGGGTGGAGGGCGTCTCTCCTACCGGCGCACTTTTGGTAGACACAGAGTCCTGGGGGAAACAGGAGAGATCACAGTGTACGTCTTTAAAAAGTGACATCAATCCTGCCTCTTGAGGTTTGTGTTTGTTCTTTTTCACAAACATTACCTTAGACTCCGTGGTGTCGGCAGAGGAAGAGTCGGACAGAGATTTAAATGAGGTAGATGCCGCAATGCCTCTGCCCTCGCCACTTTGCTTTTTGTCTCCCTCCGTCCTGCTGACCCCGTTGTTTGCAGGGGTCGGCGTGCTGCTGCGGGACTGCACTTGGCTCTGGGGAGACGGCTTCTTCAGCTTCTTGAAAGGTTCGTCAATAATTGTGGGTCCACCTGGCGGCTTCGGTGGGCCACTGGATGAGGAAGTCCAATTGGAAACTCTGGGTTGTGGCTGAGTGCTCACACCGTTCCTGGAAACGGGAAGGCCCAAACCACCATCCACAGACTGGATCTTACGAAGTTGTGCAGGTTCAAGTTTCTGTAAAGACGGGAAGATGGAATAAAAATTTGATTATACACTGAAACTTGCAGGCTGTTTAAGTCGGGCACATCCTTTACCACTTGACAAAATGTTGCTATTAAATGTCTGTAACATTGCCTACCTTTGTGACCTGCGGGGAGGAGAGAGGCCCGTTCAGGTTGGCCCTCCTTATTTGCTCAGACGATGTGCTGTTCTTCCCTGGATGCAACATCCCCTGTTTGGTGGTCTGGCCCTCTCCATTCTTTTTAGAGTCAGGGATCCTTTAAAAACCATGAAGGTACATTTTATTAAATTACACATCCAGGAGGAACAGATTTACACACCTGATCTATTGCATTGCTTCAGTCTTACCTCAGGTAGAAAAGCACATAGGCCTGCTGGTTCAAGACCACTTTGATGTTACTAGAATGCACCATAGAATCATTCATTTGGTACCACTGTCCGTTGCTTGCCTGAGAGAGAAAAAGGAAGATTTGAATAGACAGTGGCATCATCATCATCATCATCATCATCAGTGGATATAAAATAAACATCAAATCATATTTACAAAGAAAGATAATTGACTCATTTAGAAATTATAACATCTTCTTCTCTTTTACAACACAATAAAAGACAATTGCTGATTCATTACACATTTGACAGTTGCTTAGATGCTCCTATTGTCCAACAGGGTATGGTGGAAGATTTCCAGTAACCTTTTCTTACTTCCTTAAAAACATTTCCCTCTGATTTTTGTGCCAAACAAAATGGGCCAGACAACTGTGACTCTTTGACATAAAAGAAGATGTGTATCCATTACCTTGACATAGCAGTAGTAGTGGCCAGCATGACAACTGTACCCAGAGTGTACCAGGACAGCATAGAGGCCATACATAACAGGGTCGCCTGAGCTCTGAGACATGTAGGGGCGGATGTTCAGGAATTCTGGGTACCCAACATCCTGAAGAAAAAGGAGCAAAAGCTTTAGATAAAGAAATGAGACAGTACTTTCAAATGGTCAATGTGTGAGGATTTCGTTGTTAACCTTTGTTATTTTGCCACCGCTGAAGTTGGCAAACCTCTTCAGAGACAGGGTCAGTACGTTGGATGTTCGGTGGACAGTGAAACGTTTGGTTGCTGGCACTTTCTTTTTGCACCTGGAGGGAAAAGAAATAGAATCAATTCAAACTACTCTACTTAAAAATGTCCCCAGACTAGAAAAGTGACACTAACTTGGCACACATGTAGGCATTCTCTCCGCTTAACACATCTGGTTTAACAAACAGCTCCAGGGCTCGCACAATGTTTGCTGCTTGCTAAAAGACAACAAAAGAAGCTTAATGAGTTCCGCTGAAGTTAAAATGAACAATGATGATGTATTTATGCAATATTTCCATGAAAACCCTCTTGTAAACCTACCCGAATCTCCAGAGCGATGTCCAGGTAAGGGTCATATGTGTCTGACACACTTTTACAAATAGAGCATTTCACTGAGACACAAAAGTGGGAACAAACAGGTTTACGGTATCTGTGTTATTTCTCTGTTCTACTTCCTGTCATCACAAAATGACCTTCTAACACAAACTTAACATAATTATTAGAAAATGCAAATGTGTCTACAAAATGTGCAGTTTTTAAAATTCCTGTGAAAAACATCAATACCTCTTGACCTGAGGTAACCTCCAAAGATCTGGTGAACCAGTGTTGTGGCCTGCGTCTGCCTGTCAAGCCTACACACAGAAAATAACATCAAATAAAATCAAATGTCATCAAGACATAACTTCAACAAAATCATCAATAATAACAACAAAGAGAATTACTTGGGGTAGCCATTGAGACAGGCTTTCTGCATGGCATCGATGGTGTACCGCAAAAATTCATGGGCATCCTCCTGGCTTCCAAAACGAAAATGTCTGGCAATTTCTATGGGAGACAAAAGTGGATTTTTAGCCATCTGCTAATTGCTTTGTGAAAATTAATCAACTCTGAGGCAGGTTATTGTCATTGCACCCAGTTCAATAAACTGACTTGTCAGTCTCTGTTTATTTTGTCACAGGAAAAAACATCAGCCTTATTACTTGTGTAATAACGCTGTTGTGTGTGAGCTTATTAGAATGAACAAAGGCCAATAAAAAGTGATACAATTCATAAGTAAAAGAATACAAACATATGGCCTCATAGCTACTGCCAATAGACGGCTAACTGGAGTTCTTGAGTTCAAATGATTCATACAGTATGATATTAAAGAGAGGGAGGTTACAAAGGGATTTGTCTATAAAAGGATGTTTACGCCAACAGGCACATTCATGAAGTAATAATCAGTAAAGTTTAAAGACTACTCTTTCATAGGTACTCAGAGGTCTCTAATGTTTGTACCTCATGCAACTCAGACAAGCAGTTCAATAACGATGTAATAAAAAGCTTACGGTCACTTAGTGACTTGAGCAGACTGATGTCTCGTCTAAAAGTCTCACATTAGAGCTAATGCTGTTGTGCCCCTGCTGTTATTTCCTAATGGAAAAGAGGGGAAAGTCTGAGCTGGTAGAATTATAATGTGGTCATCACCACATTCCCAGCATAGCAGCCCTGCAGATTTATGACAATGAGTAACACTTGAGTGGGAAAAAGGAATAGGACACCAAGCACTATTGACCTGTTCAGGGAACTTAAGAGAGAAGAGGATGCCCTGAAGAATCGGCTGGCTTTACACTGGAGGTCTGTGGATTTATTTTTCAGAACCCCCCCCGCTGTGATGTCAAATCAGTTGCAGTAAGCCTTTTCGATTTTTTTTTTGCCATTGTGCTGTAGTATATTTGATAGGGGGGGCATGCGATGTTGATCACCATTCTCGCTGCTGTGGCACATTTCTAATCCTGGAGGTGGCCGACGACTAAATTCATGGATTGGGAAAGACACAAATACTATACACATTCAGTCATGTTTTGATTTAGTTTTTTTATATATGGGGATGGACTCAACATTTCTGTGCCAAGGCTGCTCCTCTTATCCCGCAGTCACAAGGAGACAGAGGGCATTGGGGAGGGGAAAAAAGGGGAGGAGGGAGGGAGAGAAAAAGAGGTGCAGGAGGTGGAGACTTGATTGCAGCAGCACATAAGGAAGTAGCAGGCAGGTAGGGAGGGAGGGCTCCTGTGAGACTACAGCACAGTACCTCACCATGTCAAGGTTTAACTCACACCTCGTCCCTGCTCTCTACATGCTATTCACTCACACCCTGCAGCCTCACCGCTCCACATAAGCACCGCAGTTACTGGCTGTCGTCACATGGGACACTGTGCCTCTGGCAATTCTCAATCAAAATTTAAAAAAGGTGCAGTAAGTCCTGACATAAGCCACAGTGAAACTCTGCAGAAACACAGTCACACGGTGTAGAGGGATGGTCGCTTCCTTACTTTTTAGGTCTCTGATAAAGGAGACGGGCTTGATGGCATTGCCTGTGTTGGCAAAGGCTTGGATGATATGGTTCTGCATTATACAGATCATGCAAAAGCCCGGCTGGTGACCTGAAACACAGACAACAGCAAGGACACAATTTTAAATTCCTTCTTGTAGAGCAAAATGTTTTGGATGCAATGAACTAAAAATTGGAATGGTAGAAAAACAACTAGTTTATATCCAGTTTCAGTGCTTTTTACTTTGACTAAAGGACATGATAAAAGGTGAGCAAGTTTTTGTTTTCTTGGCTTGTTAGAAATGATGATAGACTGTTTGTATTCACAGCCTGAACACAATCAATGTCAAGAGACTAAAGCAGCGGTTTTAATTTTTCTTCTGAAGCTACTTATATTCAACAGTGACCACAGATTAACAGTTGCAAGGTAACGGTCATTTTCTAGACTTGAATGTGTGTCCGTGCACAGCGTTTAAGACAATGTAAATGAATTGGGATTGTGAATGTTATAAGACTCATCACACTGAAGAAGAGGGGACAGCCACTCACAGGCACGGCTGTGCTCCTTTGAGAGTAAGTAGTTGGCAAGTGGCGGGGTGTAGGTGAGACACTGCACTGTGGAGTTGAGGAAGCAGGTGTTTCCCAGGTTGTGGAGGCCGGCTCCCACCCGGTACACACGCTCCCATTTGAGGGTAAGCTTGTTCCCTGGGAAGAGCAACTTCTGTGGAGCGGGGATTCCATCGGTCTGGCCACCAACCATGTTCTCTGAGACTGAACAAAATCAATTTTGTGACAAGATCTAAGCTTTCAGGGCAAAAATCTAATGATAAAGAGGGTAAATATGGAAAATGCCAAAAGCTTCCAAAAGGACTTACCTTGCCTCTTAATTTGAAGAGGCTCTGTGGCCTTCTGCCCTGTAGCACCCTCATTCCTGGGATTGAGAATCACATACTTGTTCTTTAAGCTGTCCAGTTGATAAGAGAACCCCTTGCTGGCAGGCTCGAACTCTATCTTCTGCAAAAGGACCTTCTTGGCAGAAGAAGCCAACAGTTTATTAAGGTCACCCTCATCTCCCGTCTCCTTTCGGCCGGGTTTTAATGCCTCCTTGAGTTTATCCACTATCGGCATTGTTGGAACATCACTGCAGAGGAAGAGAGACAAGGTGTCAAGTGTCATAAATATTTTTAGACAGTCACATCACATAAGGCTGCAGGAAATAATTAATCTTGTTCACCTTTTTTTTCAGAAATGATGTATAGCATATGCTCTTATCACATCTACACCCAAACAGACCTCACAGTAGTGCGAGGTTAAAAGTGGTGATGGTAGAACTTGTATTGATCTAATTAATGTTGAAATAATCCCTAAGATGAGCGCTTATTACCACCCCTGTCTGTTTATGCTTCAGTAGGTACATCTCCAGGCCACATAACCTGATGTGGCTCCACCATAGATATGAGTACATCTGAGGAGCCAGCTGGGTCTTGGCAGCTGTCCCCACAGTTATGCAAGCCATCAGACGTTGAGAACAGAGGGAGCGAGTGTGTGAATGAGATGGGAGAGGATCAGCATTTACAGCAAATGCGGTGTGAGCAGCTGCTGCTAACTGACAAGAATGTATAAGACAAAGTCTTATACATCCAATTCTTACACGTTTCCTCAGTGTTTTATTGCTACCTCGATTCTGAATTGCGACTCTGAGATGCTACAACAGCTTGAACACGTGAACACATTTGCATCATTAGCTGTCAGCTCTCCCCTTTACATACAGTGGAGCCGAGAGCACTAAAAGCACCACTTCAGTTCAGATAATAGTGTGTGCACATTTCCACAGCAACCCTCTGCCAGAGTCGGCCCAGTGAATGACTTCTGACGTGTCATTTTCTACAAAAGGCAGCAGGCTGACAAAATGTTTTCAGTGCTGACTGAGCGGTGAGTAAAGCAATCACTCTAGTCCCCCTTCTGCCTCAGTTTAGTTCCCATGTAGCCAAGGTGACCCTAACCTGATAAAAAACCCACTAACAGTGAAAGCATTTCATCATGTACATTTTACTGTACTGCACTAAAAACAACATCACAAAGCATGGAGCGGCAGAAGTGTCGTGCTCATCAGAGTGGGCAGTGACGTCAGGAGGAGAGAAGGAGGGCTGAACAAGCACTGTACACACAAGGGCAGCCTGACCTTCACGTGCTGCTGATACTGATACGACTAAGACACAGAGAACTGCTAACTGCAGTGATGCTACGGCTAGGACCTGGCAGTATTGCTGTTGTATTTAGCTCAATTCAGCTGTTTTTGTTTTTTTTAGGTTGTGACAATTTGTCATTTAATAATTTCACACTGACACTTTTAATGTTTACACTTGAATAATAAAGGTCTGGGCCAATGACACTACTGAAAAATAAAAACACTTATTATTTAGCCTACTCTTCCCTTAAAACACTTCAAGTAACAATTTTATAGGTAAAAAACTGTCGAGGTAGGTGTTTGTATTGCTTGCTTATTAACACGTTAATGTAGCTGTTTTCAGACATGCAAACTGAACTCTGCAAGACCTTTGTATTTTTTCTGGAAGAGGTGCATGTGTGAATGCAAATGTCCCAGTGAAATGGTCCATAGTTTCTGCACTTTCTCAGCCTGGCCCTCCTAGAATGAAGTCTTAAAAAAATCATGAACAGAGCAGGGGATCACCCACTGGATTAAATAGGAGAGGGGGTGGGGTTTATCACACCTCTAAAGATGCAAATATTATACAAAAAACAAAGAAATACAAAAAAATATATCACCCAATGAAAAAGAGTTGGCAAACATCAAAGATAAGATGCCAAGAGAGGTTGTGGTGATAAGGCTGACACGGTCTGTGCTTTTTGTCAAGAAAACCCTGTGATCTACGCAGCAAGCTGCACCTTTTTTCTGAATAACACAGAAGATTGTTTGCTGTTGTGAACGTGTCTGTGCAGAGAACACCACGCTGTGTTGGGCATGTGTCAAAGGCAGAGTACAGGAAAACTCTGTAACTTAACTCCAGATTTTAACTCCTCTTTAGTGTCTGTGTGGTAGCAAACACATCTGCAAATGCCAGTCCCAAATACCATACCATTTGGGGAATTTGGGGTTGCCCTGGAATTGTATACAACAAAAGGTATGATGCTTTCCTGTTGTTAATTTAGTTTATTTTCTTGAATGTAAAACAAAATCCCTTCATGAAGCAAGTATCGAAATCCCTACCCCCAAGTTGGCCAATAAAAAAAATAAATTCCTTCATTTAGTAATGGTGATTAGGGCGACATGAGTGGTGACAGAAATGTTTAATGTGTTTGGCAGGTTACAACAAACTTGTTTGATAATGTCCATATCACTCCGGATAGCACTGGGATATTTACACCTAAATGACAAGCGCTTTCAAGAAGATTGTAATTAAGATTTATCCAGCGACTTTAAAAGGGAACTGTTTTGTTTCTGCTAGAGGCACTAAAACAAAAACACACAAAATCAGCAACCATCGAGTAAACAGTCTCTACAACAGGATTATTCACAGGGGCACCTGAACGCACATGTGTTCAGTCTTGGATTATTAGACTTGCACCTGAAGGCACCACCGTCACTGCTGTCGATTCTAAAATCCCCCTATTACTTTGGATAGTTTTGACAACTCCTTAACTCCCCGGCCTTGCTGGCTATCTCCTCTCGGGGTTGATAACCATGGTTTTAATACACCTAACAGCAGCGGATGAGCCTCCTCCACACCAGCTGGACTCTGCTCCCCGCACCAGTCATCTTAGCTTCAAATGCTAACTTGCTAACCCCGACCACGGCTAATATCGACCGCAGCGGTGTCAAGTTCGGAGATAAGACGTCGCAATCACGTTGACAGAGCCGTGCCAGCTTCTATAAAGGAGGTTCTGGGTTCCGCTGCTGTCGACTGCGTCTTCTTTCACCGTTTTCGCGCTTCACAGCAGCTGCAGCGGTTTAGCCAGCGAGCTAGCTTAACGTGGCGAGAAGCCTACGTCCCCCTCACTGCAGCAATGTGGGTTAGCATCTCTGCGCCCCGGTGGCTAACGTCCCCCACACTGCGCCTGTCTGCCCGGCAACATCGAGCTGGAAACGGCCGCCGACACACGGCGCGTCAGGCCGCGGGACGTCGGTTCACTCACCTTGGCCCCTGTCGTGTTAAATCGTTGTCAGTAGAAGGCTCCGCTTCTTCGACTGGAGCTTTCCGATCTGCTATTTTCGCCCATGCTGCATTATCAGAGGGCGGTGACCAGGGTGATTGACGGGGATGAGGGTCCAATCGAGGAGCTGGTGGCATCGTCACTGACCGGCTCGGCCAATTGGCGCTCGGGAGAGAAGTACACGTGACTTCCAGCCAGCGCTGTTTACCACTGCCACTGTACATGTTAAAAAATTATTAATGTGACCACGAAACATCCGTTATACTTTACATTTGTTTGTTGACATGTTTGTTTACATGCATGCCAGGGATGCATCGCTGGCGCACGCCCGCAACAAAATCCCTCGAGACATCAAATCGCTTCCCACGTGACAACTTCCTGATTGGAACATGTATTATTGTATTATGTGTATATTATTATGTATAAATACTTTTAGTAGCAGTACTGGTGATATCATGGTGGATGCTTGTAGTTTAACTTTTACACTGCTGGTGAAAGAATAAAAAATGATTTTATTTTTTGCACTGTTAACATAGAAATACCATGATTGATTGGACATGTTTGAGAATAACGCGTGTGCGCACATGCACGGGTTCGTGGAGGAATGTAAATGATCGTCACACGTTGCTGTCTCCAATAGGTGGCAGCAGACTGCTGTTCCAGGGTCGTTTCGGATCTAACAGACCCTGTTACTCATTTAAGATACTACTAATAAAACAATAATGTATAATACATTGTTTAAGAACATTTGACTGCTTAACTTGTCTTGTTTTCCTTCACAATTCTCTCACAATGGAGATTTTCAACATTCTGAACATAGCTGTAAAAAATGACCAGAACATCGGGAGTCGAACCAAGGTTTGGAATTTAATAGTCAAATGTACAGTATTGATTCAGTCGGACATGCATGCAAAACTGATCTCGTATCAAAAAGTCCCATGTGAAACCAGCACAAGACATCCTCATACTTATACAGATTCCAATCCAGATCGTTTTTTTTTTCACAATCATTAATTTAAAACGTCACTTATCATCCCTCATACATGCTTGGTTTCATTCTCGTGGTTCTGCAATAAAACTGATGCATGGCTAGAATGTGTTCTGGAACTCCGCGCCCCACAGATGGAGACAGTAAACACCAAGGCCAACAATTTAATGTTGATGACTTTCAAAATTTTGTGTATTTTGAAAGAAGCTGGTAAAATACACTCCTGTGTCATTTGTCATTTTTAAAAAAGTATCAAAAGTAGGGCTTTTCTTTCGAAAACATGGCTGAATCACAATATCTCATTAAATAAAATATGTTCTTTACTAAAGAATTAATAGAGGCGCTGTAATAAAAAAAAATACATCATACAAAGTGGAGGATTCAATCCTCTTTTTTTCAGACAAGAGACGATATGACTGCTGTGATCATTTTGTTCAAAGTGCATACTTGTCCTTTCAGGAGTATTTAAAAAAAAAAAAAAAAAAAAAAAAAACATTTACCAAAGCATGTATTGTGTGCGCAGGCTGCAACCTTAAAAAAAAACAGAAGCCAATTATTTGCATAATAGCGACAGGCATATTGCGGCATTAACTCTGTGGCGGCTCTGCTGATGATAACTATCTCTTGGTTTTAAACTACACAGAGACTCACAGAATTAATACACTGTGAGGTTTAGATATGTATGTATGTATGCGCTGCATTATAGAATTACAGTTCCTTTTGTTAAATAGGGAAAAGAAAACTAGTAATGAGAAATTACTAGCACAGAAACAAAAGTACAGCAAAGAGTAATCGTAAAATTATGATGATTATCCCTTTATTTCTGCAGAGGGAGAAGTGGTTTATGAGGAAGTGCTTTAGATTTTTGGGGTAGAAGCATCAGAAAGTGCTGAATTCATACGACTGATGGATAAAAAACACAAAATGTCCTGCAACTAAATTATAAAAAATAAAAAAAACTCCCCAGAGTACACTCTCTGCAGCTTTCTTAATCACTAGGAAGGCTGAATAAGTTGTGTCGACCTTATTTCTGCTTGTGGTTTTTAAATCTTTGTTTCAACACTGGAGATCCTCAGACCATAGGACAGTGGTGGAGTTAAGGGTCCTCGATGTCCAGGAAGTCCTTTTTGGGCGGCGCAGCTCCTCTGTACCAGGCACAAGAGTCATCACTCCTCTTGATGCAAGCATAGTGTTTGGCCTGATCTCCGTAGACCTCCTTCTCAATTAGCCAGTCTGTCCACAGGCACTCCGCTGGGCCGCTGACCGCGCACGGGACAGAGGTGCAGCGAGTGATCTGAGGAGAGGGAGAGGAGACCAGGGTCAGGGGGGCTTACAACACACAGATAAATTTGCTGATTTAACCTGTGACGACGCTTCCGGTCCTTTACCTTGCATTCACAGCCCATTTCGTAGCGCTCAATCAGGCTCTTCCTCTGGGTGTGAGTCAGGGCATCCCAGGGCTCAATGAACTGGCAAAGTGTGACATGCATCTTCCCATCACTCTCCAGTCGGCCTTAAGTAGAAGGAGAGAGATAGAGATGAAGTGCAATAATGTGAAGATATAAAGGAATACTTTATGGATGGATGAGGAAGACGAGCAAATTTTACCTGTGATGAGATACTCCTCGCCATTAGTCTTCAGATTCACTCCACACACTGCAGAGGAGGAGGCAGTGTAAATGGCATCGATGGCCTCGCTCGGACCTTTGAACATCTGAAATTTTAAACAGAGGAGTAAAATGTAAGACTTGAGAACTGGATATAATACAAACAATATAATCAATACTTTTCTGCAGGTACCTTGAGCTGTTTGATGTCATACTTGATCTGTACAATGGGGTATCCATAGATATTGTTGCCAACCTCAACCTGCTGAGATCCAACAACTTTTGCCCTGATAACTGCGAAAAGGCGAAAAGAAAAAAAAGAAATGAAAAACCACGACACACATTCAAATGCATTCTGTTTGAAAAGAGAGTTTCTGAGTGAAACACTATTGACATGTTAAAACTGGTCTGTCTGTAGCTGATCTAAGCCCTGGCCTGGGTTTGGCACGCCACAGTTGGCCACAACACATTGCTGCGGCTTGGATCTGTGGCGTTTGCATGTGCCAGGTGCTGGGAAGACAGAGGCACATGAGTGTTTCATCAGCTGCAATCAGAGGGAGGAATGTGCGCTGCCTTCTCCCCGGCTCCTGGGCCGACGCAGGAGGAAGCCAGTCAGCAATCTTAAAAAAGCTGAACTAGAAACGCTCCCCTCGCCCCCAGGCCTCTCTGCCAGCCTTGCCTCTCTGTCTGGATTGAGGTGCTGACATGCAAATACACCCCTCTCTCTTTTTGTACGCAGCCGTTCCCCCCCAACTGTCCCCCTCTCCCTCTCCATTGAAGTTCCAGTTCATTGAGGTTTGGATGGGCAAGAAATATAACGATTCAAGTGGAAAAATATTATCAGAGCCATGTTGGATGAGCCTCAGAGCCCATATACAGAGTATTCAATAAAAAAAATACATGACAAATACATTTCGCAAACATGGTTTCTTTCCCATGAATCCAAAAGCTAAAGTCTTGCTCCATGCCTCAGTCATCGCTCCTGCACTGGAAATGCACATGACTGCTGCAGCGACAAGCACTCACAAATCGCAAAATCTGTATTTTCAGCGAAGGGAGTTAGTGACAGAGCTGATGTTAACCAGATGTTCCCGTTGTGTGCCAGATGAGTCGTCTCTTTCCCAAGGTGGCAGCTCCCATCTGCCCCGCACCGTCGCAGGCCACCAAACAAAGATTAAGCCTTTTAGCTTGTGTTTTTACCCGATGAGACGCATGAAGCTGCGAGCCACATGGGCCCTTAATTCGATGTCAACAGAGTCTTCGGGAACATCTCCTTTTAAGGGTCTAAAGAGTCGACCTTTAACGAGAGCAAAATAAGAGGGCGGGGGTTGGTGGGGGGGGCGGCAAGAGTGTGTGCACGGACTTGGAGGGTGACAGAGTGATGAGGGAAGAACAGACAGGAACAGTTTCTGTCCTGTGCAACAAAGAGAAGTCATAAGCAGAAGTGAAATACTGTCACAAACATACGAGATGACTGGGGAGGAGGAGTTCGGGAGCAGAAGAGACCGGGGGGAGTGGTGGGGGGGGTTAGTTTGTAGCCAGGAAAATGTGCAAAACACTGAGCTGGCACAGCCTGTGTGAGCCTCTGTGTGTGTGTGTGTGTGCGTGGAGAGAGCCGCTGCAAAGTAGCAGATATGCTCACAAACAAATACGCGGTTTCAAATGACACGCGGCGCCGCGTGATGATCCATCGACACCGGTCAAGATGTTTCTGGTTTACAAACTCCGCTCACACACTGTGAGCCGGAGTTAAAGAAAAATACATTTCAAAAAACTCTCTCTGGCTGCAAAGTGGATTAGTGGTAATCCCCTTTGCCTGAGTGTGCAAAATCACACACAGAGATCACTCCTCCTTCCACTGGTGTAAAGTAGGCCAGGTGAAAATATGCACAGTATGAACAAAAAGAAAAAAGAAAACACTGAGTGAGGCTTTGTGAGGGCGAGCGTTCGCTCTTGAAAAAACACTCAACATGCTGAAAATAGACAAATGATTCAGATAGAGATGGAGATTAAGGCCCATTGTGGTTTCTCCTATTCATCGTGTGCAGAAGATCCAACTGAAACAATAATCCATTCAAATAAGCTCCAATTGGCCAGTGTTTGCTCAGGGTTTGCTCTATAGTTGAAGTACAGTGAAGAACAATCTTCTGTGCTGACACAAAGTGCCTCCCACAGGAAGAGACGGTGTTCTAAAAACCGGCTGACCGTGCCCTTTAACAAAATGATGCGTCTCGTGAAAGCGGGAGCGGTGGGAAACATCTAATCATCTAGCAGCTCACGCAATAAACACATTATTTTCAATGTAGTATTGTTGTTCTGTGCGTACCCAGCAGAAAAAAAGAGACCAAAGTAAATGCATTTCGAGTAATTGCAGGGCCTGTACATTCATTTTACTCCTGGAGAGGCCACAGAGCGGTCAGAGTTTGAGCGAGGGGAAACCAAGTCAAACCAACTCCTCTGCTGGTTCCCTTCAAAGGTTTTATTGTACGCTGAAAATCAAATTTCCCCATCTCTTTGCTCCTCTTGCACTTTTTCGTATTATCCAGGCTGACGCGCATCCGTCCATAGATTCGAAAAGCCAAGCTGCAAAGTGACATTTTTGCACATTGACGTGAACCTGCTGCACAGTTTGATCCATTACATTCTCAGAGGGGGATGCTGGAGTTTAAAGCAGCTGTTGTGCGAGCTTGCACACACTCAGAGGAAATCTGGTGTTTAATGTCAGCTCTGTTTGCACAGCTTGCAGGACTGTGTTTATACCGGAAGCCACGTCAAAGCCGGCTTTCCTTTCAAGGTCCCGAAGTGATTCGCTCGCCCTCTTCTCGCAAAATAACGCAGGTATAATCACAGGGGATTGTAATGATACATGATGAGCGCAGCATATGACTGCACGACATTCCTGTGCCCCAGCCAAAGACCCAGAAGATGGATTTTCAATTTGTTTTTTTGTTCTTGCTCAGTTAGATAAATGAAACTACATGTTTACAACTCAAGTTCTGATATTTTATTTTTGTTCACAGGAGAGGAAATGTAAAAGAAAGCTGTACGGTAATTGGGCAAAACCTTGTCTCCTGATCTGATCTTGAATTCATGGCCCTCTGCTTTGACCTGATTCACTGTGTGATGACTTCGCCTCACCCGTAAGAAGTGAAGTCGTCATCAAAGTGTGACGTCGTCAAAACGTGTTTGACTCTAGTAGTCGCCCTCTGTGGGTCATCAGGAGGATACAGGTTTGTTTTAGCTTTGGCTCCACTTTCCCGCCACAGTCTGCAGTCCTATTTTACAGGAAGCAGATGCTGAGGGGGTTAAAGGTCATGTTAGGAGACATTGTCCAGGTTTAAATAAATCACTGTTGGGTCAGAACTGTGCACATTCTGACCAAATGAATGAAAATGCATGCAGAGTTTTTCTTTTTTAAAGGTCACTTTGTAGAGGATGGGGAATGGATGAAATGAACTGTTATGAAGTTGCGATTGAAAACCTTATGATCGAGTAATAAGAAGAAGATTTTCCATTAAAGTCAAATCTGCAGCAGGACAAACATGGTTTCTTCACCCCCCCCGAGATTCCAATGGTGAAGAGAAACCTTGGAATGAGACAACTTCTGTATACATGCCACACATTCGGTGGCCAGCTCAGGAAAAACCCCAGTTTAAATTACTGCACAAGCTGGTCACTGTGAGCCTCTGGCCTGTGTTGAGGCAACAAGCAGTGTTTTGTAAAAGGGGAACTATCTTCATCGGAAAGTAGCTTGAAAGACCTTTCAGCAGGAGCCGAGGAAGCGCGGTATACAACTTGACTTGTAAAAAGTATAAATAACAAAGAAGGCAACTCTGATCAGCATCAGACCAGGGTGTGGCAGAGGTACTAATATATTACTCTTGTGGGCTTTGATGAACTGTAGGCTAAGCAATAATTACCGCATAAAATGTTCCAAAAGTACATATATCAAAAATGAGTGGCAGGCAGTGGAAAGAAAGAGTGGGACAGAAATTTCCATCCTCCTCATCCTGTTGTAAACATAAAAGTGAGGAAAAGTTTGGAGAAGTTTCCCCCTCTGTCTTAAAAAAAAAGTTATTTTCCAAAAAAAGCAAACACGTAAGCGGGAACACTTTTCAGTCGAGCAGCTTGATATTTCTCCATCAACTCACCGACATCTGCGTTGCAGAGAGCCTGCTGAGGATGAGCTGGGGAACAGCTGCAGGCTTCTGCTCCGTCCTCCAGCCGCCACAGACACAGGAGGGCCAGGGTGACGAAGCAGCTGCTCACCGTCCAGGTCATCTTAGGCACCCAAAATGAAAACAAGGAGCTGGGGAGGAAAAAAAATGTGAAGGCAGCAGAGCCAAGTTCCTGAAGAGGAAGTTCTCGAAATGTCCCTTTCACTCAAGAGAATCGAACACTGAAGTCTGCTTGTCAAACTCCGCACATGCACAACTCATGAGAGGGACTTGGATGCAGCTGAGGTCTGCAGCTCTGACACCTCCTCCTGTTTTCCTCCACGGTCTGGAGCAGCCTCCTTATTTATCCACACAACCGCAGCAGCCTCCTCCCACACTGAGGCCTCAGCCAATGAGGAGGAGGGTACGGAGGTCAGGGTCTCCCAGAGTTTACACATCTCCCCCCCAACACCCACGTCACCTGAGCTGCTCCGGGATGGGCTGCCTCACTGTTTACATCCAAACACTGATGCACACAGACACAGGCATTTATCCTCCTGTACATTTTCCTTACAGCCCTATAATGAACACATAACTGGAAGTTTTCAAAGTAGAAAATTCCACCCTGCAAAAAAACCCAGATTTAGATCTAATAACAACTTATGTTACATTATACTTTTATATTAAATTAAATCTATGCATCTTAAGATAATATAAAACAATTAGTGGCGTTAGGAGAAATGCAGAAATACTAAAAGATATGAATTAAAAACAAATATAAATAAATATTTCATGAAAGAGAAATATCGACATATATTAGCATAACAAAATACTATATTTGTTTTTCATTATAAATGAAATGTTAAAACATTTGAACCTCTCATTCAGGTTAAATATAAAGTCATTTTGTCATTATCTCAGGAATGTCCTCCTCGTCTGATTATCGTATGTGAGTACGTGTGCGTCTCACGAAAATGTTGTGGTTTTGCTGTCAACCGTGTCCCCTGGGGAACGGGAATGACTCAGTTCTGGCCGTGATGAAGACAAGACAGTCACAGTCAGTGGGGAAATCTCTGAATCTCTGAATAGTTGCAGTAATATTAAGGCCGTTTGACTTGAATTTAAACTCTTGACCTAAAACCAGGAAGCGGCTACTCTGGCTCCGTACAAAAGATACCAGCACCACGAAGCCTAATGTATTAACATGTTGTGTCTTGGTGGTTTAATTAATCCAAAAACCCAAGGCAGCACTGGCCACCGTACAACCCCACCCGTGTAATCACTATAATTATCCGTGAAGGTGTTCTGCTCCGGTCTGACCTCCATCTGATCCACTAATCTCTCTATGTTTAAGGAGGAATAAAGGATGAGGGGAGGAGAAGTACAAGTGGAGAGAAGTGACATCACCCCCTCACAACTTAATGGATCCAGTCTGGCGGCATTTCCCCGGCGTAAGTTACCCGCACCCCTCCACCCTTTCTGTGAAAGAAACATTATGCTATAGTCAGATTCCTTAGTTATTTCTCATCCCTCGCTCCTGCGTAAAAATAGGTAGCTCCTCAGGCGGAATGTTCACCGCTGCAGCACCACCTCAGGAAACTGTGGAGCTCCAAAGCCCTGGGTCTGTGTTGATTCTGGCTCCGGAGGGAGAGATCACAGGGAGGGCACGGTGTTTGATGATGAGAGCTGATGATGATGAAGAAGAAAGAGAGAGAGAAAGAGAGAGAGGGGGGACTGTATCTGCTCCGGCTCCCTGACATCATATTTGGCCACCACTCTGTTGGTCTTCTGGCCAATGTGGCAAATATTTCCACTGTTTTCCAGAGTTGAGCATTTTTGCCTGTTTGCTTTTCCACAGGTCTCTGATGTCTGTGTAAGAAGGAGCTGGAGGAAACTGGGACACCCAAGACACTGTCATATCTGCAGTGACTCTAGTGCCCCTGCGTCTTCCTTCGCTAAAGACATTCATTCCTACGCCACCGCATTAGATAAGGAAAGTTTCCACATCTCTAGTAGTTTTGCAAGCCTGTATGACTCGCAAGCGGAGAGTGGAATTTACCAGGCACAGAAGAAGAAACACGAATGTGGACATCGACACAGATGTTGTGTGTGCGGCATCAGAAGTTAAGTAACTTGAAAGGAAGTGACACACCTAACACGAGATGGGTGGAAACATACTTCGGCGTCTCTCTCTCTCTGTGCCATTTACCAGAAGCATGAGAGGAACAGCGGACGCCTTCTTCTGGGCTTAACCTGCCGCTCCCTGTCCAAACACTCAGCTTCCTTTGCACAGAGATGCTGAATGATGTGGTCAGCCCCGTTCAGATCCCTGCCGCGTCCCAGACTCCCCGCCACATTTCAGATGACCTCACAGCACGGCTGACCTGAGCTATTTCCAACGCTTCAGCGCTACCTTGAACAGACTTTTCCTCGATTATTGTATCAACATATGGTTTTGATTTGTTGAACGAGGGCGGAATTGTCAAAGAAGCGCCATGTAAGCGCCCCCCCCCCACCCCCTCCCCTGTGTACATTACCCACTACAAACAGCTAAAGGGGTTTAGAAATGTCCAGAACCTCCATACCCTAAATTACAGACTTGCAAGGCTAGGAATACTCTTAAAAAGGAGAGTAAGGCAGAAAAAGAGGGTCTCATTGTGGGAACTGGTGGGCGCTGTGGCAGTGACCCACATCCTCTGACTCCCACCCCCTCTGCCCTGATGTCTGCACGGATCCCGTTCGACCTGACCACCGCCGTGCAGTGCTTCAGCTATCCATCCCCCTGCTGCACCTCCACCCCCGCCGGGTTTTTTTTTTTTCCACCCCCGCCGGCACAACCCCCCCCCCCCCCCCCCCCCCCCCCCCCCCCCCTTTACCATCTTTGTTTTGATGAGACCCGGCCACAGCCCAGTGGTAATTCCCACCATTTTTCCATTCATCAGAGGGGCTTACAGCTACTCACATTTTATTGTTCACCATGTGATTCAGCATTACCGATTCTCCTAAGGGGGGGCAGTGAGGCGGAGGAGGGGGGGTGGGGGGGTTGGGGGGGGGGGGGGGGGGGGGGGGGGGGGGGGGGGGGGGGGTGAGACATCTGCTCGGAAGATACAAAAAAGAAAAGTTGTGCCATTGTTCTGACTGGAACCACTCTTTCTGGATTCTGTTCTGGAAGTAATTTAAATCCCACTCACATTTCTAATGAAGCCAGTATCAACAACAGGGAAATAATGAAGTTAGGGGAGAGTCTTTGTCAACGGCTTAAAATAAAAATAAATTCGAGGAGCTGTAGAGGACGATCACTGACAATAAGGCAAAAAGGAAAAATAATAAGGAAAAATAAAATCATCTGAGCGCGTTCGTATGGGGAAGCTACTGAAACGGGACGCTCTGTTGTCAGACAGTGAGAACTCCCCACAGTTTGGTGTCACTGCGTTTGGGTTTCCCTTCAAATGTAACACACACTTTTCAAGTCACCCCCCCCAAACTCCACAATGCTCCATGACAAGGGCGTGTGAGGCTGCAGTTGAAATGAGGAACAAATTTTGAATTCTGATCTTGAGCAACTGCACTGTGCTGTCGCCGTACACTGCTGATGAGCCCCAGCGTGACGATAGCAATGACTGTGATGCAAATTTTCAGAATTCTTTTGTGAGTTGGGTTTGATCATTCCACAGATTGAATGACACGACAATGACAGAAAGGTCAGAGATTAGTCTACCCTGTGACGCAACATTTAAAGTTTCCCTTCTCACGAACACACGATTTTGAATTCAGCTCACACTCACGTCCAATTGCATATGAATGAAAACACGCCACTCCCACCTTGTTTACCTTGCAACCCAACTGTGAGTGTACCTCAGAGGAGTCATCTTTAAATATACACAGGAATCATGCTGTCTCGATCAAATCGATCACATCACATGGCGCCATGTGTCGTTGCGGTTACAGGCCGATACGTTTTCTCGGGAACTCATGAGTCACCGCCTGTTAAATGTGGTGGTTCAGCCCACCTGCCCAGGCATGCAGGCCTGCACGTTGTCAGAGCGAGACCATGTGTAGCTGCAATGCAGGAGGATTTAAAAACAGTGGTCTGGTGCGTGGGTGAAAGAGAATGGCCGGGGGAGATATGACAATTCACAGAGAGGAAACTGCTATCATATCGCTGATCAAATCTCCCTGGAACCACAAACACTTTCATATCCAGTCTCTTATCTAATGTTGAGTCAAGATGGGGTGGGATGGGGGGTGATGCATAAAATAAAAATGTGACTTTTAGACTATTAGACACAAAAAGGGAAAATGGCAATTCAATGGAGCAAAATTCAATGGAGCTGTACCAAATTTCTTATTGGTCCCAGTCCTCTAAATTTGCGTGACTTCTTTCCCCTCAAGATCCGTGAATGATTGCCCAGGAACATTAGTGAAGGAGTTGAGAGAAAAAAAAAAAACAACTAACCTTTTTGTTCCTTTTTTGTTCCAAACCCGGTTGTAATGGGTTCTTTCCCAGCGGCTCTGCAGCCCGACACCAAGTATCATCTCATCTGGATAAACTGTGAAAAAGAGAAGTTCCAACACAGAGCTGCAAAGGCTTGATTCATTATTTATTTCTTTCTTTTTTTTCTTTTTTTTTTTTAAAGCCGCCAAGGATATGATTGATGATTTAACACATTGTGAGATTAGACAAAACACAATCAGATATGCAGATAATCTCCGGAGCAGCTGATTGCAATCAGTAGAGTGAAAACCGATCAGGTGGGAGAAGGGATCAGATTACGAGATATTGTGGTCTCACGACGAAGAAGTAAGTGAACTGGCCATCGGGACACGGGTAGGCTAGCGTGCTGTTCTCAGCGACGAGTGCCAGGTTGGCCTTGAAGTCCTGCACCTGACAGATGTACTTGCCCTGGCACAGCAGCAGCAGCTGGTTGTGAAACAGGATTTTGGTCTGGTCGTAGAAGGTGTGTGGATACAGCCTCGTCATGGGGAGCGACTTGCAGAGGAGCCCTCGGTTTGAACACTCATACTGTTGGGTGTAGAGAGTTGCCTCCCAGTGGATGGTGTTCTCGCTAATGCTCAGGCTGTTGTGGAGAGGCGTGTCGAACGACGCGCCTTTGGATCGCCCGGGCTCAGAGCTGATAGAAACGCTCCACGGCTTGCCGGTGTAGAGCCTCGGCTGGTACTCCTCATCGTCTTTCTGGAACTGTGGGCTGGACAAGGTTTTGCTGAGGAGGAGGATGTTGAACTGAAATGCTTTCAACATGTTATCGTGATACAGCCGCTTGTGAGCGCTGAAGAGAGACGAGTTAGCCTCAAGCCAGTACAGTTTCTCCAAAGGGATCATGGGGAAACGAATGTGATTCAACAGGTCGGCCTGGGTTTCCAAACTGATGGAGTTGCCTCTCACTTGGATCCAGCTCTCCACCGTCTGGAGCAGAAAGTACTCATCCGGAACCACCAGGTCTGAGCGGGTCAGGATGGCTCGAATGAGCTCCACGGACAGTTCGGCCCAGGCTGGAGATCTCGTCAGGTTTTCATAGTTCCAGGCCAGGTACTGGATGCAGTTCACCTGGAGAACCAGGTCCTCGGCCTCCTGGGCGTATTTGTAAATGGACACCTGAGTGTGAAACAGAGGGTCCTCTGGAAGGACTTTGGAGAACAGCCGGGCCGCGCCCTCCATCAGCTGCTTCACTCCGAATTTAGAGGCCATCCAATGGAGACACTGCACGGAGGACAAGGTCACGTCTATCTTGCGGGTGTACATGTACCTGTTGAGAGGAAAATAAGAATGTCTCAGGTATTTGAAGGACCTCTGAAAGCAATACTAGTCCTCTTGGGTTCAGAATACCTAATGAAGGAGGTGAAGTAGGGTTGGCAGGGTGGGCTGATGTCAACAGTGATGTTAGAGATGTCATCTGAAGCGTTAAACAGAGGGAATCGCGAGAGGATTATTTTGTGTGCACAGATCTTCGTTTCCACCGTCTCAAGAGTCCCTTCCTCCACTTTGTTTCCAGTGGAGCTCGTGACCAAGATCAGGAAGTCACAGCCGTTTTCACTGTCAAAGATTTTTCCGAGGTCATCAGACAGACTGAAACCGTGGTCCAGCGTGTGTCTGGAATCACCGGCGGGGGAATCAGTGCCTGAAGAATCACAAACCACCGTGATGAAAACATGAGTGAAGCTGAACGTGAGGAGCTGAGATCAGACATGATCTATTAGTGATGACCACGGAGTCAGAGCTGTACACGTTTCACCACCTACTTTCTGTTTCACAAATGACTCCAACATCCTCTTTGTGGGAGCAGTCAGTCAGGCCCCAGCCTTTGAAACCACAAGTAAACAGATGACTCTCTGTGCCTTCACATGTGAGGTCATCCAACCAGATGGGTCCAGTCGCTGTGTGTGTGTGTGTGAGAGAGAGAGAGAATACATTTGTCACATGATATTGCAACACACACAGGGCCTCAAATCCAAATCCCTCCCTCATAACAACTGTTTCACTGCCCTCTGGTGGCAGCTGAATGGAAGTAAAGGGCACCTTCTCCGTAGTCCTTGCCGATGACCACAGACTTCGCCCCAAGGAAGCGGAGCTGACGACACACCACCTGGGCCTCAGCCATGTCCCATCCGTCGTCACACACAGTTCCCCATCTGCCCTCATGGAAGACCTCCACACGGCCCTCAGCGACGCTCTTGGAGCCAAACAGCCTCAGGTCCCCTTCCCGCGGCTCTGCCTTCGACTCTGCATGCAAGCACAGGTCACACTCACCGAGGTCTCAAGTGAGCAGGGTCAAAATATGTGGAAGTGCTTAACGTGGGCCTTGCAAAATAAAATCAGAACCTGCATGACTTTAATGGGTCTATCCAAAGGATGACGAGGCGTGTGAGGTGACTTACTCTGAAGGTTGAACTTGAATGCACCTCCTGTGGCAGGGGGAAGCAGCAGAATCCACAGAGTGCATATGTTTCGAAGCGTCAGCATTTTGGCCCCAGCACTGCAGGACTCTGATAGATAGATGACAAACAGGACATGCTCTGGTTTCTGTCCTTCACATTTTTTCAATTATTATTCTTACTGTGGTGCAGGGCAGCAGCCGAGCACTGTGCCTCTGCAACACGGTGGTAACCTTTCTTTTCTATTTAAGTTGGTTCTTTTCTTTAAAAAAAGATCAATAAGCGGACACATGAATTAATGAGGAGATTTGAGAATAGGTTCATTGTTTGGAGAAGCTTTTGTCCACTTGGCAGTATTTGTCTACTCTGGGGAAGTCGTATGGGACATCGACAGGAGGTTGTGTTGCTGCACTTAGGCTTCAGACATATAAGAATTATTCAAATAATATGAATAACAATAGACATCAAACACAAATTTTTATCTGTATCATAAGAAATACATTATGAAAACACCAATTTTGTTCAATACCCTTAAATTTCAAGAAGTTACATTACCTTGTTCACCGTCGTCTTCTTCTCCTCAGCTGTCTCATCTAAAGCGAGTGGTGCAAGCATCAACTCTTTGTCCTTCTAAAATCAAGGGGGGTCCGAGCTTCACTTCTCCAATTCTGCTGCTTTCCCTAAGTTTTGTTTCCCCCCCCAAAAAAAACAAAAGGGTGTTGCACAACTGTTCTTGTATCCAAACAAAACCCAACTCCGCCTGACTGCGGTTTTACCAGTCACATAGCAACAGCATCCAAATTATGAATCATATAACTCAGAAAAGAGGACTCAAGATTTTACTTATGCAGCATACCTGCCCGACAAAAAAAAACACATTACACACAATATAATCCCATTTTTTCCCCACGTAGCGAAATCCTTCAAATGCTTTGTACGAAGAATAAAAACTTTCAGTGATTCCCCCTGACGGTAGATTTGTTTGGCGTGTACAGAGTGATGCAGTTTGACATGAAGCGAAGGGGAAACGACCCTTGACCTTTTTGCGAGTGTACAGTATGTGCATGAAAGTGTTTACTAATCACAGTCTGACAAATCAATCGTTAGTACATTCATTATAAGAAGGGCTACAGCACTGTTGAGGAAGGAGATGATGCACCATGAGAAATGCTGGTATTGTTCAGTTACGACACTTTCTCCAAGCCCCGGTGGGACCGCGCTTCACAGCCTCAGCCCACGCGTTCTCCTGCTCGCGCTGAGGAGGATCCCTTGAGGGCCCGACTTGTCTTTTGCAAACTTAACGAGGAAGCAGCTGAGTGCGTTACCTTCAACAGTGACTGGCTTGTAAACAAAATAGAACTACAGTGCAGCGGCCTTAAGATCAAATCTCCCAGTCTGGTTATATGAACTCCAAGCCTTCATACTTCACGTCGCCAATCTTAGTTTCTGGTAAAAGGATGCGGCCGTCAAGCGTGAAGGCCATGATGTACGTGGCGACGTTGGCGGCGTCCTCCTCCGACTTGAGCGCCACGATGATCTTGTCGTCTGTGTTGGGGACAAACTTGAAGGAGGAGAAACCGTGAGTGGGGTTGAGAGGACCAACCCGGGCCACGACGATGTCCTTGAAATCGGCCGAGCAGCTGAAGGCGAGGTTCGTGGCGCGGCGCTCGTCCGCCGTCTCTTCGTAGCGCTCTGCGCTGGCGCGGCGGGGGAGGAAAAACCAGCGCTGCAGGTTGCTGTTCCAGGCCGCCGACTCGTGGATGAGATAACCTGCAGCGAGTAAGCGCAGAGTAAAGCAAAGAAAAGACCCGAAAGACCAGATTTACTTACAGATCTACTTACCTGGAGGCTCTATCCCTGCAGCGGACTTTAGAGCGTTGTACCTGGGGACCCAGTTCTCGTGTCGCACGTCCCCTCTGAAGCCAATGACCTTCACCCATTCTGGGTTGTTGTTGACGAACTCGCCGTCAGTCGTGGTCCACTCCTTCCCCAGACCACCAACGTACAGGTGCTGGTCTTTCACTGCCAGCCACTCAGCTTTGAACCCTGTCAGGAGAAAGACACAGAAGCCATACGCTGATGTAAAGAGAACGTAATGCAACACTGGCTGCGGCCCTTCTGAATCGAAGCGTGCGCGCTGACCTTTGGCAACGCTGCCGTCTCCGTCGGGTAAGATGACCCAGGGCACAGCGTTGTCCCCATCAATGTGGTAGACCACGCCCGTTCTGTCATCGACGCTGTACAGCTTCCCGTTGAACACCACCAGCTCAGACAGCTCCATTCCCCTGCCTTTCTCCGACAGGTGGCTTTCCAGCACCACCCTGTCCGCGTCCCACTCGACGGCTATCCGGTCGCTACTCTTTGACACCAGCAGGTAGCCCTGCAGCATGTAGCTGAACCACGTCAGCGTCTTGTCACTACGAGATCTCGTGTCCAGGTCGGCGATGACCGCGATGCGGTAGCGGGTGCCCTGCGGCGTCTGCACGGGCAGACTGAGAGGGTAGGTGTCATTATAACCGCCATCGGACTGCCGGGCGTTGGTGGCTCGCCAGCTCTGCGAGCTGTAGGGGCGGGAGCCAGAGCCCAAGTGCATGAAGAGCAGCAGGAGTAAAGAGAGAGCTAAAGCCACGGCCACGATGGGCTTCCACTTGAGGCGGAAGCGAGGGTCAGCGCCGCTGGCCATGGAAGCCAAAACTGGGAGGCCTCCTATGGAGATTTGTAAGGAGTTCATGGGCTCATCTTGCTCCAGTCGGGTGTAACCTGGGGAGGTAGGCATGGAAGACAGAGGACTGGCGTGACCTGAGGGAAAGAAGAGAAGAGAAGGACAGATGATGAACTACAGTCTCATCTGTGCTGTTCACCCATTCACAGTCTGGCTACAGCTTCTTTCTGACTGATCTGGGGTCAGTCGGCCTTGTCAGGGGATTTCCTGCTAGCCTTCAAACCTTTCCAGATAAAAAGGGGAGCAGTAAACGTTAGAGACGCCAAAGAAAAATGTAAACTTGGAAAGATAATGACAGACGGGAGCTTTGATGATTAGAGCCGACACGGTCGATGCTTTAAACAAAACATTTTATATGTCGCTCTGCTAAAGCATCCTGCCTCACCTGAAGTCTACAGGGATGATGAGAATTTAAGAAAGAAATTCTTTGATAAAGAATTGTCCTCTAAATCACAACATCTAACATATATAAAATAAACACAATCTTACTCACATGCTGTCCATCGTTTTCACCTGAAACTAAACCTGTTCTCGCGCCGGACGGCAGAATTCTCAGCTGTGCTTCACGCGACGCTAAACAGTTCCTGGCTGCCGCTCATACCGAGCGCAAGCAGGGTTAACCATTACATGAGGAGACGCCGTCTCAGGTGCGGTGAAGATCGTGTGGATCTGGACAGGCTTGTCAACGTGTAGGCTGGGAGGAGCGAGCTCAGTGACAATGCAGTGTTAAACATGTGGAACAGGAAAGACCGCAGTCAAAAATCACAAAGACAGATGTGGGATGGCACTCGCTCACTTGCTCGAGTCACGTAGTAAAGAGGGGTTGATAACACGTTTCTACATGAGGTTAAAATACAAACTAATAAGACATTTAAATGAAATTGTCGCCGGTCTGCCAGCTCCGTGCCAAACCAGTAACGCTTTGACGCCTTTAACTCGCCTGCAGCTAAACGCCTCTAAACGTGGCCTCGGTAGTGTCACACACACTGCGGCCTGAACATGGCAGAGTTTCTCTGAAAGCGGAGCAGCCAGTGAAAGAGTCTTTCATGAGCGAGGGCCCCGCGCCAAACAAAACAGCACATTATGACAGCAACATCAGGGCCCACACACTCCTGGCAAGAAATCCATCCTCCGCTGAAATACACCACCAATGGCTTTTGGGTTATTTAGCTCAAAACACCATCTTACAGCAACAGAGTCCAATTTGAACTTGAATTTACTAAACCAGCTTACCTCTTCGTCTCTTCCGACCAGAGCCTTGAGCTGGTGTCATCAGATTTACCTCCACGACCAGCTCTGAGATCTAATGTCTCGTTCTGCTCATTGTTTGTGGTGCAACCATGACAAGGGCTTTTTCCTACAGCAAGTGAACTTTAACTACACTTGGAGGATTACGAGTCAGTCCAAAGGGGCAAATCTTGCAGGAGGCCGACCATGTTAACGAGGTTGTCATTCATCTTAGCGACTGCGAGTGGCCGGGCACCAGAGGCCAGGGAAACGTTTGCACATTAACTCCACCTGCTTAAAGCTGAAAAGCCTGACAGCCTGCAAGATGGACCGTTGAAATTAATGAATCTGTGGCCGCTTTAAAGACTCGATCACTGCAGGGAAACTCCTGTGACGCAATGAGCTGCCGGGTGCTCTGACCGGACCTCGGCCAGAAATCGGCCCGATAACGAGGGCAGAGCAGTGAACCCCAGGGCCCCAGTAACCTTCACATACTCAGACTCCCAGTAACATTAACTGGCTGAACTCCCTCTGGCCTTCAGTTGGCGGCTGACATCTAGTTTATAGTTGCCTTGCCGCCACCTACTTTACTTTATCATTGTCATTCTCACCCTCTCAGTCCACTCGTTACACTGGGACACTTCAGTTTTGATGCTTTGATCTGAATATCAGGATCAAAGGATCAGGATCAAAAGAAAATGCTCAAAAATTGACGAGTGCGACACAGTTTAGGTCGCACTGTGAAAACCCGCTTCAGTCTTTCATGCTGTGTTTATAAAGTTCGGTTGTTTGCTGCTGAGGCTGTCGTTTGCTTTACACTGGGAGGTGTTTCTACTGTGGTGCCAAACCCTTTGACAAACATGAAGGCAGAAGAAGATAAGGAAGAGCTCCCACTACAACGTCTTGAATGATGACGCAGTCATCTCATTACATTCTGCTTGATTAGATCACAGAGGACAGAGCGGCCATTCATTAGGTATACTTGGAACAGTGTTGTGATCACATACTCTGATACTCACCAGCTCCACTACACTCAACTAAACACTGAGCTGGAGTAACAATTTATGGGTGTTTCTGCTTTGATCTCTGTGAAGAAAGACATCTGGGGTGGTGGGCCTCAATGGGAGAAGATCAAGGAGACATAAGTGAGTGTGTGTGTGTATGTGTGTGTGTGTGTGTGTGTGTGTGTGTGTGTGTGTGTGTGTGTGTGAGTGAGTGAGTGAATATATTTGTTTGTGTGGCCTCTTCAGAACTTTCTCCAGCATAAACACCGACCTTATCAGGGCCAGTAGACCTCATGGGACCAGAGCTCAGTCTTTATGAGGCCAAACTTCAATGTGAGCTCCCGGCTAAGTTTAGTAATTAGATATGAAATGTGGGTAGGGTTAGAATTAGGGTTGGGCAAGAATAGGTGACAGGCCGTCTGCAAAGAATACAAGTCAATTCAAAGACCTAAAAAGAATAGAATGTGCCACACCTGTGGTTCGACGTAGGTTCAGGTAAGTGAAGGCTAAAGTCAGGAATTTCACTGTGATGGTGAAGGGAATGCATTCCAATGAGTGTCCTCAAGATAAGTGTGTGTGTGTGGCCATAAATAGCTCACATTTAGCTGTAAGGCAACAGATGCACATCAAGGACCTCAAACAGATGTGTGTTACACTGGGAATGTGATTGATCATGTGTTGTGTCCAATCATATTTAAGCATCTGTCATTTAGCTGCAGAGCCCAGGGGGCCCCAGAACGGCCCCTGGGACTCTACTACTACTCCAACTCCAACTCCAACACTACACACACACACCCTGGGATGTTTGTGCATGAGTGTGTTTAACTGTGTTAGTTCATGTCCCAGTATCACAGAGGTTAGAACACACACACACACACACACAGTTGCAGGTAGGGTGTGCGTGTATAATGTTGTAGCTATAGCACAGAGGTTAACGCGCAGACACGCGCTTGCTTGCTTGCTTGCTTGCTTGCTTGCAGGTAGACTGTGTGTCTGTGTGTGTGTTAGCTGATATCTCTGCCTTGCCAGCAGCACAGAGGTTAACACGCGCGCGCGCGCACACACACACACGAAGACGCACCCGCACGACATCGCAGATCTAAGGGGCGGAATCACTCACTCTACGCAGATGTTAGACGTGGATCCGCAGCTCACATGTCAGAACTCCTCCGCTTCGGCTGCTTCTTCCTCCGTTGGGTCGCTCAGCACAGATCCGATCATGACTTCCTGTATACTGATGACGACGGCATCGTGCACTGCCTGCGCGCGCCCCGTATACAACAGCCTCTGTGGAACGCTGCCTTCGCGGACCCTCGGAAATACGACAACTGCAAAGCGTAGACTGTGGAAAGAGAGGAAGGACATTGCAGCCCCGTATCGTCTCAGGCTACTTGAAATAAATAGGTTACTTTTTATTATGATTGAAAGGTTTCACAGTTTTGGTATACTGGCGTTCTGCCTTTGCAGAATGGTGCCCTCTACACTCCTCAAGGTCCTTCACACTCGCCAACACAATCACAACTCAAATATTTACCAAGGGAGATGACAGGCGTGCAGAGTCCGGCTCCTTCTCTTCAGGAGGATATAAATCTCCAGAGCTTCAAAACCAGATCAGTTTTTATTTGACACACCATGTGTTATACAGAGTACTGTATAAGGCACTTCAATGGGTTGGAATATTGTAAAGCCTTTCAGTGTAACAGTAGAACTGCAGCATGTGAAAGAGGGTACGATTACAAACAAGGGCAAAGCCTGAGGGGGGAAAAAGAAAACAATGGTCAAAAACAATGGCTTGATTGTCGTGCACCTGGACTGAAAGGATTAAGTGGGATAATAAATATATCAATTTGCACAACATTAAAGAATTCCTGAAATCAAACATGTGATGAATCAGTGGAACTGAACTAAATAAGGCACATTCTACAGGTAAGTGAAAATAGTTTGGCTACCAAAATAAAAACCCTTAAATAATGAACTAAAATGTTGGATTTAAACCATCACAACTAAAATTAAATTATCAGATATGGGGAATGAACTGCTCCCAGCCTCAGTGCATAAAAGCCATTTTTTTCAGTGGTTGATGATTTAAAAAAAACATAAACAAAAACATGGCATTACAGTAGCTACCGCAGTAACATTTTCAAAGCACCCATAGATTCAATAAGGTGGGTTTGTTTTATGAGCAAAAACACGCAAAGAAAATTTGAAAGGGACTGATTTCCTATTTGTGACTACAGTAAAGGAATTTTACATTCAACAAAATGTGTACGGGACATAACATGTTCGTAAAAAAAAAATGTTATGTATCCGAATAATGCAAAGCAGATTTCCAGACAACAAAATATCCCTAAACTGTTTGTTGATTTGTGCTTTGACATTAGCAGCTCTCACACTGCCCTCAAAAATGAAATGATGAAGGTGCAAAGGAAGAACTATTAATATTTTGGCACAAAGAAACAATGGCACAGTCATCTTCACTCATAACAAGACAATCTCCTAAAAAGACTGATCTGTAGCGTTCACTTGCTGCGTGTGCTCTATGTGAACAACTGTGAACCCGACAACCCATCGCCCAAAACTTTCAACATCGGAACGAACTAAACATATGCAAACACCTTTGCAAGGGGAACATGGGAGTGCAAAGAAGCATCCAGGATGTAAATGAAAACAATGGCACACATCTTCACTTGAAATAAAAGAAAAGGAAAAAAGAAAGCTCCCCTGTTCGTTTCATGCGTTTGAAGCTCTGTCCTTCAATAAGATGGAGGTTGGTAGTTCCCTGGTTGCTCCTGGTTGTTGGAGAAAGGGGACTGCTGGTAGCCTGTGGGACCACTGGGGTATGGGGCGGGTGGGTATGGAGACGTGTGGTCGGTTGCTGGGTCTCTGTAGTCCTGCTCAAAGTCACTCACGCCCTGACGATACCGTGCATACGCAAAGTAGGACAAGAGGGCCTGTTGAGAGAAGTGTAAGACAGTGTTTTGACATTGTTTTCACGGCCCTCAAGTTTAAACCAGCTGTGTGCTTTCAAATAAATGACGACCACCACAGGATGAGAGGAAGAGGCAGGGCTTACCCAGGTGATGATTGAGAAGAAGGAGAAGGCAACAACAGCCCGTGCAGCATCAGCAGGGAGAGCAGTCTGGTTAGAAGTGTGGGACCACTGGTTTGCCAGGACACAGAAGCAGATGAACCACAGCCATGTCCAAACAGCTACAAAAAAAAAACATGACACAACAGAATAGGATGACAACATTTGCCTCAACTGAACTGCTGCACTTCCTGTTTTTGGGTACATTTCCTCAGAAAAATTTCAGTAAAACTCTCACCTGAGAAACCTAAATCTCCCATGACTATGTATTTTCTCTCCTTGGCGTTGCTGATCTGCGGGAAGTAGGCGTCCAGAACAAGGAAGGCAACGCAAGCCAGGAAGGCCAGGACACCGATTCCCACCCCGTAGCTGCAGGCACTCTCGTTTCCATTAAATATGCATTTGGCATTTTTCTCTTCAGCCGAGTTAATGTAGCCCTCTCCTGTGATGGTCGCAAACACGACAATGGCAAACAACTGTGGAGAAGGGACGCACAGGGTTAATGTCAGGAAAGGGAGGGGAGTGAAAGCAGCTGCAGGGATGTGTGACTACTCTCCTGTCACATGATTCACATCACAATGAAGCTTCCACCATAAGACATTGAAAAGTCAAATAATATTCAAACATCCACTTCACACAGTGCAGCTGAGCAGACAAGAGAATTCAAAACCCTCATCCATCCGAGAGTGGAGATGAATCCATCAGGCGATTAGTTGCATGTTTCCGAGCAAGCTATCCAAGCAAAGATGGTACATTTTTTCCCGTGAAGCACATTATGTGTGAAGAGTTCCTGCTCCTCTGTGTTATGCATCATTTCCTATGGAAGATATTTAGGTTATTTATTAGGTTATTCATTATTATTATTATTATGGTTTGTTTATTGTTAAGCAGTCAGAATGACTAGATGTACTCTGTTGTATTGTAGTTCCTTTAAACCCCTTAGGATTGAATAGTCTTTTTATAAACACCCTGAGTAGAAATGTGAATCAACCCTCTTCGGGAAACGATGAGTGTGAAAACTTTGCAGAGCAACAGGTGACGCGGCAGCACAACGGTAACTTCCTGCTGGCTCCTGAGGCTGCAAACACCGGAGAAAAACTGAACCAACCAATCATCATCATCATCATCATCATCAATCTGCCTTGCCCCGAATTAATCACTGGTCTCGTTTTAAACCAGAATCCCTCAGAGGAAAAAAAAACACATTTAAAAGCATAAGTCATCCCTCATCGGGTGGGGGTTGGTGCGGTGACACAGCACCAGAACGTGCTGGCTAACGTTAGCTTACGTCCAACTCGTTCGACAGTAATGGGGGAAACTTTGTATAAAGTTTATTAGAGAATTTAAGCTTCACTCCCGCCCCTGTTCGGTGTGAGCGGCTCATTACAGCGAGCAGCCGCGTCCCTGACCGGCCAGTGTCGAGCCCGGCGGCGCACATCTGTTCAGCCGGGGTCGGTCAGATGACAGCTGGCTAACCGTGATGCTAACTGTGATGCTAACGCTGCGACGGTCTCACTCACCCAGCTCAGGCAGCGCAGGAGGGTCTGAGGCTGTCTGACAAAGCTCACCACATCGAAAGTACCGCCGGCCAAAGAGGCCCCGTAAGCGCTGCCCTGCATTTCTAGACGGTCGAGCCGCTGGACGATCAGAGAAAACTTCCCGTCAAACTTGAGAGTTTTAGTTTTGACAGAGTGACGCTTCCTGAAAAGTCCACTGAGCCCGCCCCCGCCGCGGTGCGTTCAGGTTCTCCTCGTCAATTGATGACGCTAAAGTTTTCCCCCCAGCACTTTGATTCCCAACCCACGAACTGGGGAAATAAAGTCCTGTCTCTTTTAAATTTAAAAAAAAGTGGTTCATACTTTACATACATACTTTCAATATCCATCCCCTAAGGCAGTTCTTCACCTTGACCAGTAGAGCAATAATAAAATGTTCCCTTCCATTACCCCATAAATTAAATTTAATAAAACAATTCATGTTACGCCTCACTTTAAAGAAGTCGGTTTATACTTTATCCATGTTCTAATATTCCTCCCTAACTTGGCAGATCCTCACTGTGAACATTAATCCGTCAGAACGAACTTCGGTCAGCAGACTTCCAGTGGCCATGGTCATAAACAGCGAGTCTAAAACTCACTTCACTTGCATCTAAAAATTAAGTATTTACCAAGTCTTAACACCGCTTAAAATTTGTATGATGTTTCTTTCTTTTCCGCCACACTACTCCATCCTCTGTTTCTGCATGAACGGACACTGATTTGACTGATTTAATTAAGCATATCAGTTCCTCTCTGTGGCCACTTGTGGGCGGCAAACAATCATTAAACTGAATGCACTCAGTTCAAGAGCCTGCGGCTCAAAGCAGCTTCAAAATTGATGGAACAGCTATGAAACCAGACTGATGCCTCTACTTTCAGTAACACCATGCATTTAAAGTGCTCACGTAGATACCATTCACACACATGCAGGCAAAAATAATGCTGGGCACTAAATGCAAATAAGTCACAGCTGTGTGGAGAGTGGGGAGGAAGATGATGAGACAGAGGAAGTGAAGTGTTTTTTGTTATTAGTCAGGGTTTGACTGCTGCTGCCCTCCCCTTTATGTTTCATCTGCATCGTCTCTACATTTGTGACATTTGGTGGGGAAGGGGTCCGTGTCCCAGCAGCTCGGTGATCAGGGTCAGGCGGAGGACGTGTGAGGATTTCAACAAAGAACAGCGAACATTGCTTGGCCTATTGCATGAAATGTCAGGTGATGAAGAATACATTTACAGCAACATGAGATCATCACAGAGCGTGACGCACAGTGTGAGCTTCAATGTCAACATAGGTCCAATGGATTCAGACTATGAGTAAGTTCACTTTCTGGCTTTCTGGTCTGTTACTTCATTTACTTAAGTCAACTGTTTGTCTGGACACAACAATTAAAAATATTTAAGCCTCGCTTTGAAACTTAAACTGAGGGTGCTCAAAGTTCCTCCGTTGGTTGTTCTCCTGCAGGAATCTGACAGAAGATCACCCTGGTCAAGGCTCCTTCCGTCGCTGTCTCAGTGAACCGGCAGATAGCACCCATGGGTGCCCTGAGAGCCTGCAGTTGGATATGATTGAAAGTTTAGGTACAAACAGACTACAGTCTGTAGTTTAATGTATTGTAAATATTTTTACACTAAGTTGATCCTGCACTTTAGTTTCTACTGGTCTCTCTTAAATGACTCAAGGGTATGGACAATGCACTCTGGGACTATACCGGCACCCTTGCATCCGAATAATAATAATAATTATTGTTATTAATATGTGACAAGATACAGACGATTAATAATGGCTGAATTGAAAATAAAAGAAAAAAAACTGTTAATATGATTGATTAAAAGTAATTATCTGCAGGAATTGTCTTGGACTGAAGACAATACAATTATTGCAGCTCTGAAAATGACATGCCTTTCAGAGAGCTGGTCGTCCACAAGCGACGACAGCGAGGATGAGGCAGAGCTTTTCACACCTCTGCAGAGGCGCCACTGTTCAGCTGCAACTCAGAGGGTCATCTCTGACATGCCCAGCTGCACCGCCGGTGAGATGCGATGTGGTTTTACTGTTCAAGTCATCGTCAGGCCTTAAAACCTCTCTGCAGCAGCTGGGAAGATGAGATGAAAGGTCAAATGCGAGTGCTCTACATTGTCCACGCAGGGAAATATAACGCTGCCGTAACGTCCAACAAGAGGGACGGGCTGGTGTCCGAGCTCCAGGGACTCTCTGTGAGAGAGGGCATGCGGAAGCTGCGGGCCATGCCGCTCAGCCTGAGCAGCAAGATGGAGCTCAGGTAAGTGTGACCCCGGAAACATGAAACCGTAAAATAGAATACATAAAACTTCGATAACATGTTTTAAATAACTCCCTCGCCTGTCATCTACCAGGCGTCTTGCTTTTAGAGACGCAGCTAATGGTGTAGATACCAGCACTTATAGTCCGTGGTGCAGTGGTCACATTGGACGCATTTCAAAGGCGAGTACAAGTTTGCGATGAGGTGTAAATCATTGCGGGCATCACTCACGCTCGCGTCGGTCTCCCCTCAGGCTTGTCGTCACTTCCTGTTCAACTGCCTCACCGTCCTCGGCTCCCTCCAGCTGTGGCATTCAGCCATGAAGAGGGTGAGCGGACGTTTTGGAACGGGGGTGCTCTCCTACTTCCTGTTCCTCCGAACCCTCCTGCGCTTGAACCTCCTGCTCTTCATCATCAACGGCCTGTTCGTGGTCATCCCTCAAGCCATCCACCCTCCTCCTCCTGCTCCTGGTTATAACTCTGACCTGGACACGTTCACCGGCCTCCAGCTGATAACGGGCACGGTGAGGTGGTGTTAGGTCAGAGCGACGTTTATATATGCGTATTCCTCTCTCTTGAACTGGACCTCTTCTTCTCTCTGCGGCAGGGCTACCTGTCTCAGAGTGTGATGTTTTATGGCTACTACACCAACACCAGCATCACCGTTTGTAACGTGACTCATTCCACTGCTGGTGAATCCACCGACTGGTGCCCCACGGTGCGGTACAACATACCTGCGGCCTACTTCCTGACCATCGTCCTCGCCTTCCTCATTATCTGCATCATCCTGGTGTACAGGTTGGATAGCGAGAGAATATTTATGCATTTATCTCATTTCAATCCACGTGTGCTGTAAGGTTTATGGCTATATTGTTCTCCCGCAGCATTTCCATGTCCTTAGGGAAAAGTTTTCACGTCCTCAAGTCGAATGGGAATCTGGCAGTAAACGTTTTCTGCGCCTGGGACTATAAACTAAGCAAGAAGATGTCTGTCAGATTTCAGTCGGAGAAAATCAGCAATCAGCTCAAAGTACGCAGTCACTTAAATACTCCCTCAGACTCACTTTAGTGTGGAAAGAGACAGATGTCAGGAACCCTGATGATAATTTTGCATTCCCTTTACAAGCCGAAGCGTTCATGTGCGATACATACTATTATTTTTTTTTTTAAATCTTCTGTAAACATGAGAACAATTATTGCTTTTTCAAACAGGAGCTTCTGTCTGAGATGATCACAAGAGACAATGAAAAGAGCTGCGTGCAGAGACTCTGCTGCCTCATTATACACTTGCTGGCGTGGACTATGTGTCTGGCAGGCATCAGCCTGGGCGCCTTGGCGGTCTACTTCACGTCACAGGTTTGAGAAAACTTGTGCAGAAAAAGAAATGCAGCCATACACTGCGACTTCCGCAAAATGAGACATGTGAAATTTCACGTTATACCGCAACATGACAACTTCTGATGGCTGTCTTTGTGTGTGGTATTTACTTCCCCTTTTCTTCCTAGCAGATATCTTAGATCTTTTTTTTCTGTAAGTCTACATGTAAAAATATAAGAGGAAGAGACATGTCAAGGCTTGAAGCTTAGTAACACAATTCATTCTTGGCTAGTTGCCTGTGAAGCGGATTTAAATACTTTTTTTACAGTCGCCATTTTGACTCCTCTTTGTAGGAAAAGCAAATAAATAATAAAATAATTCAATCCATAAATTGAAATTCTTGTAAAAAAAAAAAACAAAAAAAGATTGATTCAACTATACTTTTCCCCTGCGTTGGTGTTGGTCTGCTGTGAATTCCCTGTTCCTTCACAGGCCACCACTGAACCCGTTGAAGACTCTAAGGTGCTGCTCTTGTCTGCAGTGGTGTCGGGCATCAACCTGCTCCTCCCGGGCCTCTTCAACCTGTGTGCGTGGGTGGAGAAACACGACTCACCCAGTGTCTGTGTCCACGTCTCCATCTTCAGGTGAGAACGAACCCTGGGTAAAACACACAAAAAAATTCCCAATTACTCATAATGTCTGAATGTTAATTTTAAAAATTTTAAAAATGCCCGTTTCAACATATTCTCCTCAGGAACCTGTTGTTGAAGGTCACTATAGTTGGAATGCTGTGTTACCGCTGGCTGGGGACAACAGCCATGGACCCAAAAAGCCAGAATATCAAGGTTCAAAGAGCTCTGTTTAAAACCATCATAATTATAGTTTGCAGTTGGTGGAAAGAATGTTGTTAGTCAAATTTTTCTTCTTCTGTCCATCCTGGCAGAGGCACCATTACATATGGTTCTCTGTGTCCCTATGTTTTATTTCTATATCAATCAAATTGATATTGTTGTTGATTCTTCACATGTATGTGTCTCTGCTGCCCACAGTGCTGGGAGAACTTTGTGGGGCAAGAAGTGTATCGCTTGCTCCTGATGGACTTTATCTTTACGTTACTTTACACCTTTTTGGGAGAGTTCCTGTGGAGGCAAGTTAGTACTCTACCAGCAAGTCATGCACCTATATTTTTTGGAAGCATTGGTCTGAGTTGAGTTAACCTCCATCTTCCCTCCAGGCTCTTTTCCAAGCAAGTGCGAGGAAGGAACAGAAAGCCAGTGTTTGACATTGCTCGTAATGTGCTGGAGCTCATTTATGGACAAACTCTTACTTGGTCAATGCACAGCATCACGGCACATTCTGGAAAAGCACCTTAGGAAGGTGACTTAAACAATAACCTGTCTCCTGTTCTTCCCAGGCTCGGAGTGCTGTTTGCTCCACTTCTACCCGCAGTGCAAATTATAAAACTGCTCTTGCTGTTTTACATCAAGAAGGTTAGTTTACCAGGTTTGGCCCTCAGTTGCTCGCTGTGTGTGTGAGATGTGACATTCTTTGGCTGCTTTGACAGGGGAGTCTGATGGTTAACTGTCAGGCCAGCAGAAAGCCCTGGAGGGCCAGTCAGATGACAACGCTGTTCATCACAATGCTGTGTCTCCCGTCATTTGTCAGCGCTGCCGTGTCTGTGACTTACACAATTTGGACGTCAGTAAAATTTGCCTATTATGTTTGCAAAGTTTTGACATCAAAAGAATGTATTCCACATATTTCCTTAAATACATGCTGACAACATACTGCCCCTACAATGTTTAGAAAAGTGGAAAGAAAATGTTAGCTTATAACTACAGCACCAAGCGATTTTTTTTAAATTATCATTTTTATTCTTGAGGCTGTGTACAATTGCACTATTCTTTTATACTTCACCATTAAAAAAACAGAATGTCAAGCATAGTTTTGTCATCTTGTTTATCTGTGTGTTGCTGTTGTTCCAATTCACAGAATTAAACCCTCATCAGGGTGTGGACCTTTCAGAGATCTCAGCACGATGCTTCAGTCAGGGAGGCTGTGGGCCCAGGAGCTGAAGAACGCCCATCCACTTGTGTCTTGGCTCAGCTGGGTCTACAGCTCTCTGGTGGAGAACCCAGTTTTCTTATTCCTCACCAGTGGAGTCTTTTTGTGAGTGGTGACACCGTGCAGTTTCCACAATGATTTCTTTTGCCATATTATAATTTGATATGAAGATTTTGCTTATTTTATGCCACTTGCAGAGCCGCAGATTCTTGTAACCTCATGTAGAAATGATCTATATTTATGCTCTTTGAGTTCAAATGGATCCCTTGTGCTTTCTGTTGTTTCAGACTGGTGGTATACTTTCAAGCCCAGGTTGTTGATGGCCAAAGGAAAATCATCCGCCGTTTAGAAAATCAAATCGAAAATGTGCGATGATCATTTTTTTCTCGACAGCTGCATGACACATTGGTATTGAATTCAATGAATATCGTGTGTGTTGCTCTTACTTACAGGAGGGTATGGACAAAAAGTTCCTTATCAGCAAACTGCAGGTGATTTGTGAACAGAATAATCTGGTCTCTCATTGATTAGGTGGGTGGTGCCACTGCTGTATGAATTATTGTGGATGCAAAGTGTTGTTTCACTGCTTTAAGGATCTCACATCTACATTTTCCTCTACATGTTTCAGGTTGTGGCTGAACAGCTCATCGGTGAAAGCTGCGATATCTCTGCCAAGATTGTTGTTTGTGTACTGTATATACAGAATAGTGATATTAAATGGGGTTTTTTTTTGGTGTACTTTTGCATATTTGCTCTAACTCATCAGAAGTTGAAATAGCATGCATTCCTCTGTCAGACCAACTGGTCTGTTGCCCAAAGACAAAGGCAGAACGAGGAGGAGGAGGAGGAAGAGATTTAGAGCAACACTATTTAAACACACATCACAACAGGTTACAGAGTCAGTCTTCTCTTTAGAGCAGGTTCAACCCACATTAACAGCTCAGTAAACACTGGTAAGTAAAATCATCCGTAATTTCACTCCTTATCTGCAAAGAGACTCAGATGTTCAATCAATCTCAATAATCATAATTATGTGATTTAAATGATTGATGTACTATTCCTTCCTCCAGATAACATGGAAGCAGCAAAGAAAAGAGTGTACATCAGTATTCCAAAGAAATTCATGGCTGCTTTGAGTGAAAACTATGAACTGGTGAATAGTTTTCTCAGATTCTTAAACTTAGGCTGAGGGATCAGTATATAAAGCTCATGATGTTCTGGTATTTAACAGGAACATGGACTGGTTGTAAAAAATTTGAACCCGTATTTGAATGAAGGATACATACAAGCTTACTTTAGAGAATGGGGCACTGTCACAGGTTGTAAGGTGAGTACTGAAAAAAAACATTAAAACGTAGGTAATAATTTTGAAGAAGTGAGATTTGTCACAATGATTTGATGTTGATTTGGATTACAGATTAAAAAGTGCTCCAGCACAAAGAATATGGCCTATGTGAGATTTTCTTTCGAGGAAGAAGCAGACAGAGCAGACTGGGCTGGTCCTCACTTTATTGGAGGCCATGAAGTGGAAGTGAGACGAGTCGTGAGTCCGAAGGTGAGCAGATGTCCCTCCCTGTCAAAGCCTGTTCTTGTGACGGGATCTCATGTCAAGAAATACTTGTGTTTAAATTTTAACGTGCCCTGTGTGTTTTTATTAGCTCAATAAATAAGAGAAACATAAATATATCTTTCAGATGGAAGATGATGATTCAGTCACACAGCTCGGCACAGTGTCTACAAAACCGAGACCACGGCGATCAATGGGTCTGGGCTACATACTGGAAGATGCTCAGTGGTTAGATGACGAATTGGACGAAGAAGAATAAATACATATTTTTAAAAATATATGCACATAGCATAAATAGCATAAAATTGCTGTGAAATAGGCCACATAAATCATTTGCCTATTTTGATCATTGTCTGATAGAAAGGGGGAATATTTTTAGTCACTATTTGCCGTAAAATGTAAACATTCACACTACTACATAGCCACTGTTGGTGAATACATGATTTTACTGATCTTAACTTTTCTCTCTTTGTTTGTTCAGCAGTAAATGTAATGCTATGAATAAAAAGCTTTCGTTGATTAAAAAAAAGGTGATGCAGTGTAAACTGTACAAAATAAAGTCATTACTACAGTAAGAAAGTAGTCGTCTGATTATTTTTTTTTATAGCCTACGTGAGCTGTTGCGTCTGACGTCAGAGATCACGGGCCAATCCCTAAGCAGAGCGCCAAGCTTCTGTCACAAAACAAATATGGCGGAGCAGCAGGATGCAAAACTTGGCTTCAGGAAGGTAAAAGTAAACGATCTCCACAGTCTGACATCTACCTGCCTTTACAGCCTTGCGCCTTTTTGTTTAGGTTAAACATTGTCACCGATCAGATGCAGTTTTTATTTTATCGAACGTTGCTACGATGTTCTTCTGCGCATTGACGAGATATGTCCGCCGAATGATAGAGTAGTGCACAATGTCCAAAGTGTCGCCCCGTAGTCACTATTCTACTTCACTAATTTCGACCGAACACCAGAGTTAAGTGAATTTACCGATTTTTGAACGCAGTTTGGTACGCGGACAACGCGTCTCTGAACGCACCACCTGATCACCATGATCAGCTTAATGTTCTGGAATGTGTATTTACCCTGAAAGCACGTGCACCTGAGTCTTTCTTTCCTTTCACTCACAGGACACAGTGGATAAACTCTTGAAAGGTTTCTTCCGGGAGGAGAAAAACAAACGTAAGTTGTATGGATATTGTCCTGACACAAGTGACAACCAAAGTCTATCTGTTATTTTAGCAATTGTACACGTCAACCATTGTGACTCGGTTACAGTAAGTGGTGATGCTGCCCTGCTGATGGCCGAGCTGCTGAAAGTGTTTGTGGAAGGTAAGAGACGCCGTGGTGTATAGGTCCGAAACACTGCGAAAAATGACCAAACTGGTATTTCAATCTCATTTTCAGAAGCTGCTGTGAGATCCCTGAAACAAGCTGAATCTGAAGACAGCGATCAAGTAGACATCGAGCACTTTGAAAAGATCCTTCCTCAGCTGGTTCGTACATCAACCCCGTTCAGACATGTCCTGCGTGATCTGGGCACGAAGATTTTAAAGCCTCTCTGTGCCTATGTATTGTTCCTAAATTCTGAATTGTTGTTATGACATACACTCTAGTCCTCTCAGAGCTTTGTTCTATTTTTGAGTTTCTAACTTTTTAACTAATGTTAAAAACATTTTGATTTATTTATGGTGAACTTTTCAGGTTCAGCACCAACCAATACCTTAAGTCCCATGTTTCGCCGGCTCTATCGGCTTGTATTCTTTATATAAGATGTAGTTTCACACATAAATCATTGTTGCATGGAAGTATTTAACTTGAATGAATCTCATTGTTTTTCCGTCTCTTTTGCTTTGCAGCTGCTGGACTTCTAGCATAGCGAAGCCACAAGATGGAGCCAGAGTGCTGCCTGCATGCCCCCCCCCCCCTTCAGTCCTACTGCAAGTGGTTTCATTTAATGAGCACTGTTAATCTATTTTGTACAACTACAATTACTTTATCTCTCATATATAAGATTACATTGAAATTATCTGTCCTTGTTAATGGGAGTTGGGTGTTTTTTTTAAGCGTGATGCCGCAACGCTGTCCGCTCACCTCTATGCCACCACCAATAAGGCCCACCTGTTCTTCTCTGTGCAACAACAGGTGCTTCCAGCGTGCTCCGTGGCGCCCTTCATCAAAGCCTCCTGGAGCAGTTGGAAGCAATTAGAGTAATAAGGGGAGCAGCCAGTCCCTTAGATGATGACAAGTGCCAGGAAAAAAGGAGTACCCCCTCCAGCCACTTTGAAGTTCCCTTTTGCTGTCCTGCTATGTTTAGTTAGAGGTGGGGGGAAGGGCAAAGGGGACCTCAGGCGCAGGGGGAAAGTTGAATGGGAGTGTGCATGCACAAATGTGTGCATGTGTTAGCCAAACATAGCAAGAGACCACACGCATAGATATTCTGTTTGAAAGGAAACATAACAAAACACATCGGAACATGGTCCAAGAAGAGCAGGGTGTAATTCTGAAGGTAAATAAACAAAGGAGGCGAGTAGTGGAGGTGCGCGCTCTCCTTTCATCACAGCAGAGGGGGATGCTGGGGCTGCAAGGAAGAGGCTAATGCGGGGTTTTCTAACCCGACTGCCTCTGATGGTTTTCCACTCGTGGGGTATTAGACCAACTTGTCTTCACTGTGACTCAGCATAGCTGCACAACACCTCACAGTATTTATTTGTGTGGCTCTCGGGTGACTCACTATGATTACAAACGCTGCTCGCGTACAGCTGGAAGCAACTTGGGTTCAAACCTAAGAGCCCAGGCATGGGATAGGTGATCAAGGACTCGGCACCTGGAATTTGACCCAGCACCTTTTTAGTAGAGCCCAGACTGGATTTGTGTTCCTAGGAGTGACTTCCACAGCAGGCCTTCGGAACGTTTGGGTGACCGATGCTTATTTTAATGATCCTGCAAGGACCATTAGGGCAGACAAGTACTTTTGTGAATAATTTGTTGGGCTAATTATTAGACTTTGTGAAATACTGTAAACTGCAGAGCTATTGCTTTGACAAGCTGCGAGTCAAATGACACACCCTTGCTTATAACCATGCGAAGATAACAGTTTGTAAAAAAAAAAAAAAAGTCTATTTTTGTATAGATGTTTTGTAATGTATTATTGTAATGAATTTCTGTTGATTTGTAAATCCTTGCAGATTAAATAAAATAATTTTTCTCTTGGGCCAAACTGATTTTTTCTTCTTCTCTGCATTTTAAATAGTCAGAAGGTCTCTGCACCAGTGGAGTGCTGCATTACTGTATGATTTTCTACTTATGCATCTTAGAAGTACAAATTACATCTGAAGGCAGTATTATTAAACATACGAAAGCAGTTAGGACAAGAATGGGGAAGGGCATTGAAGAGAGTAATGAGTTAAAGCTCTTCTTGATCATACATTAAAGGCAGGGAGTGTCGACAGCCAGTCCAGACTCTTTGGAGAAGCTCCGGAGTGAGAAGCTTTTTTCCCAGGAGACTGATCTGTCTCCAGCTCTCAGGCTGGGCTTTGAACACCACTGCACATGGGCTAAGGTTCTCATCACTGCTGCGATGTCTGTCTGATTGTAGCCATCAATATCTGCCGGTGCACAAGTGACTGCCAGGGTTATTCTTTATCTTTTCTACAAGTGAATGTCAAGTAATATTTGTTTTTTTAATCAATGGGCTTGAACATCTTTGGACAATTTGGATGATTGGTTATTATTTCTAAAAAAAATAAAAGCACCATCATGATAAAATAAAAATAAGGACGATCAGTTTGAAGCAAATAGAGGTGTGTAAGCTAGGATTATGTCAGCTTTGTCTTCTTAAGCTCACCAGTTTTTTTCTGTCTCATCTGTTACAGCGACTGACAATACAACCTTTTCCCTGACTGTTGTTATCTTTGAAATATCTGTAACGACGTCCAAGCGAGCAAAATGTCAAGTGTGTGAGCTACATCATAGTTTACTGGTGTGTATGGCGTAAAAATACTACGACAAAACCACTTGCATCCTTGCCATCATTAATGATCCTTTTAACTGTAACACTGGGTATCATCTTTTCGGAACCTGGTTAAAACATTTGAGAAGAAATATGTAGACCAATAAAATCTGTCTTCAGAAAATCATAAGACACAAATATGCTACAGGTGTCATCTGCCATCAATGCCATATATGCCCCCATCCTTTGAATTGTACACATTTGTGAGTACTTGTATGATAAATATGCCATGGCGTGCATCTGTTCTCAGATGTATGTGCTTGCATGCATGTTGTGCTTAATCTGGGGCTGTGATGCATTAGTGCTCAGGAGACGAGAGGCCCTTGTGGCCCCCTCATGGGCACAGAGCTGTCTAACCATGGAGGAATGCTGAAGGGGACATGGAGCGAGCACATTCTTCTTGGATGCTCCACACGCAACTCGTGCAGTCAGAAAAACTTCCAAACATTTACAACGCACTATCCGTCAGCTTACTGAGAAAAGCAGTGCATGCACTATCTGCAGTGACGTAGCGTTCGATAATACTGGCATTCCCATCTGTACAAAGGACCATAAAATAATACTTCAATGAGAGTTTAAAGCTGTGTTATTTCAGTTTCAGATAAATAGAAAACAATGTGAACGCTACAGGCAGAAGGACTGATTGATGCAGAAAGAAAGTCACTTTACAGAAGGCTTGTGTGTGAGGAGTGAATACAGCATCTCTGCCGACAGTATATATATATATATATATATATATGTCCCTGACATTCAAGTTTCCCGGAGGCCCCGAGACTCTCTGAGGGGCCTGGGGTCCCAAGGCTTAGCTTTGTTAGAGAGCCACAGGGTATATACAGGGGATGATTAGAACATACCTGGCAGTTTGAACCACTTGCTGAACCACACTCGCTCTGCCGGGATCACTCCTAACTGGTTATGGCGCTTGGCTGTTAGTCTGAGGCTGGAGATGGTCTGCTGCTGTGCTCTTTGTATCAGCAGGGCTTTGGTAACCACAGGGGGCGGAAAGGATTCTTCCGGAACCAGTGAGGTGGATGATAAGGTCAAAGACCTTGGCATGCAGCTGAAGAGGGAAAAGGGGAGCAGGAGGGATGCACAATTAGGCCCGCAGCTGGGTTATTTCTGGAGCTCTGCACTACTACCTTAACTACATTACCCTCCTCTTCCACCCCATGTCCCCTCTACCCTCGGTCTCCACCTCCCTCGTCAGTGTGGTGGCCTACGTGGTCAGAGCATAGGCAATAACAACAGAGTAATCCCCTTATATAACACTGCACAAACCCAAAGAAACAAGACCGTTCAATTAATTTTGGGAGCACCTAAAAATAAAGAAGCCAGTTGCATTGACGTCAGAGTGTGTGTGTGTGTGTGTAGCACTAGACTTGAACAACAAATGAATGCTGAGGACTGGAGGTCAGCGGAGCACGCTATTTTTAGGTCCCATCACAAGCAGTGATACAAAAATACTCCAGCACTGACCCTCACAAGATCTGTCAGTCACGCTTAGAGCTTTGAACCTGAAGGTCACACACTTGGAATGATTAAAGGGCCAATGTTTGATGATACTTAAAAAGGAGCAAGTAACGATCTAAATCTCTTTATCTGGTGGCGGGTGGCACAGTGTGAGGTTAGCCTTTGTTAGACTTGTTAAAGGACTTCATCAGCAGACATGTGAAGCTCTCAGCGATGGGCTAATATTAACTGTAATAACACCATGTGGCTGTGGACAGAAGTGGTGAACGGGCCAAACTGCTGCCCGACTTTGATGTCAACTTGAAGCGATGAAGGAGATCAGAAGAGAGCCCTCATTTTTACTATTGGCACAGCTTTGCGTCAGATTATCTGGAAAACAATGTCGAGCCTGAAGGACGTTAACAACAGTTTACACTGTGGTCATGTTCCCATTATTTTGCACTAAGCCAAACAAGTCTGTCTTAAGTCATTCCCCTCACAAGTCTAGGGGCCAGCATGTTGACTGTCTGTCCTCACAGTGGTTGGGGGCACCGGAACTCTAAATTAGCACTGGTGAGTCAACAGGACAGCTTTCATGTAGACAAGGGCTCATGTCAGATTGCAGGAGAGGTCAGGGTGTAGGGGTCAAAGGTTGGGATGGAGTGTTGGTCCTTGTCTTTAACAGCTTCCTGTCTGCTGTGTTGTGCAAACCTTTGCGGTAATCCCTTGTGATACAGGTTAAAAGCACAGAGATTGTCTCACTCTAAGGTACAGGCACGAGAATCAGGATGTGCGCTCAGTCACGTCACTACACATTTAAATGAGCACTGAATCAGGGTTCTGCAGAGGCTTACTAAAAATAGGAAAAGTTCTTTGATTTTGGTTGTGTGAAGATGGATGATTATTTCACAATAATGTAAACCAAGGTGTCGACTTTCTGGCCTAGAGGAGGAAGAGGTGGTTGGAGTTAATGCACCATTTCACATCACACAAATGGAGCTTGGCTGATTGATGGTTTCTGCAGCTCTGAAGTACATCTTAACACATGTTAAGATCTATTTAATCTTAGTGAGAACAAAAGAGAAAGATACAGTAAAAGGTACTGCCAACATGAAATTACCTCCGACCTTTGCAGACAGGGATGCTGCACTATTTTCTCCGATAACTGTTCTACCTTCATCTCCTTGTTTCTCTGAAAACAGCAAGGGAGCAGATCCACTCACAATGAGCGGTAATGTAAAAAACGCCTCTCCTGGAAAACAACAATAAATTAGAAAGGGCTTCAAAGGGACTGCTGGTGCACTTACTTTTCTGTGCATACAACAAAGCACCGGCACGTAAAACCACACAATCAATCGCTCATTCTGAAATGAAACACACACAAACTCTAACAACACACTGACAGAAACAGAGAGACTCCTTTGAATTTGACTTATTATGCTTTTATGGTGTCTGATGGGACTGTTTTTCTCACTTCAGTCAGGCTTAATATGGTAACACTGTCCAAGAAAATAAGGAAGACGTCAACAGAGCTTCTCGTTTTCAGTGTCAGTCTTGTTATGGCATTACATGACCCAGCAGGTGTATCTATCTAATTTGTTGTCTAGAACAACTGACATTTGCAATCTCACAAACTCCTGGCAGTTCATGGAACAGATCATGTTTGCGCATGTCTGAAAGCAGCCAAAGTAGAAACGAGACTTCCCACTGTTGCCAGACACCCTGGTGGTGTTAGATTGATGCACAGGCTGAGGGACTTCAGGGATCACATTAATGGGAGGGCAATATCCTGCGTCCTCATTCAGTGAAGAGGCACAGCCGTGTCATGTGTCAGCGCCCAAAGAGAAAAGGCCAGATGTCCCCTTGGTCCCCCTTCCATTTCCAGATCCAGTACTGATCCTGCTAACTAATGGAACCACCCTGGTGCAGGAACCGAGCTCGCTGAGCTGTGGAGATCTGTGGAAATGAGGACTTAGTCGACTTGCAATTTCTGCCTGACAGAAAATTTGGGGAGAAAAGCAATTTTGAGAATCATTTCAGTGTGTCGAGACAGGATGTGAGTCCAAGAGTTAACGCTGATTAAATGATCTGTATAATTATATAAGAACATTAATCTACTCTGCCCCCCCCCCCCACCATCTGACACCAAAACATTCAATAAAAACTGAGCTGCTGGTTTCTATTGTCTGGGTTTGATACCGAGTGAAAGTATTCAGCAGAGTGATATGAATTGTGTCAACTACAAAAGATACACTGATATAAATAGTGTGTTGACTGAATTAAACTGAACATTTATCAGTGACCCAGCCAGGTGAAGGAATCACAGACAGGGCATGGAATGGGCTACTGAGGTTATGAAACTTTGTGCTCGCTGACGGGCAGCCCTATCGCCTTCTCTCATCTTTCACAGTTAAAGAAATATTGTCACAATATGAGAAGGAAGGTCAGATGCTCTGAAACAATATAGAAAAAGAAACAGTCATCAGCGCATGTCTGATGAGGAGAGGGGAAGTGGAGCTTGTTCATCCACAGCTGCGTAAACTACTTAAGTCTATCTTATATGGCTACAGACATGATTTTTGAAATGGAAAACCCTCAAAATGTGGTAATGATAGAGATAGACAAACACGGCTATGTTTGATTGCCAGACTTCCTATTGTTATTTCACTGTTTGAAGTCGAGAGCGAGTGAGTGAGTGAAATCTTTGAAAAATGTCTTCAATTTCTCTAAATAATAATAATAATTAAAAAAAAAACGGGTGATAAAATCTGCTGGAAAGCATTCACAGAGGAAAACGCTTTGACACTGAGCTACTACACAGGCAGCCAGAGCTGTGTCTTTCCATGAAATCACATACTGTCGTCTCATACCATCTGTGTTAAACCTGTCTGCAGTAAGATACGTGTGTGTCCGCATCTGTGCTGCCTACATGGTCCGCTCGTTCTCCGGGGGAGCTGCTGGGACAGATGGTACAGTTACACCTCACCACTTTGCTGGAGCACATATTGATGGTTCACAGACTGTTTACACAGTTTTCATTCATCTGTGCTATGACCATTCTCTACTGGATCCGTTCGCCAGCCAGAGACGGGTGGTTTAAATAGCAAGTTTGTGCCCTTTACCCTCTGCTTGTTTCGTGACTGCAAACGAGCAAAAACAAATGTCCACTACTCATAAAGGAACAGGGCCTGGCGGGTACGGGATCCAAACACACACTGATGACTGCATATGTGCAGTAAATGAAACAAGTGGCACAGCTTTGATCTGATAATTCTGTACGAAAATAACCTTGCAACAAGTGACTGATGGCATTACCTGAATTTCCCCCCTTACAAACAACAAAGCTGTCCCAAAGCTGTCCAAGACATAAATGTTTAGGTGCAGCAGGTGAAGCTTTGTTCTGTGTTTGATATTTCAATTACAAGTGTTTACAGAACCACAAACAAATGATTCCTGAGCCCCCTCCCCACCCCTTAATAGTCTCAAGACTTTTATGGTCATTTGAGGCAGTGGAGTTGCAAACACAACAGCAACATATTATCACCCTATGAGCTGAGATGTGGAGCAACTTCACCAAACATTTTGTGTCAACAAATCTATTGGAGCTCGCACGACTGCTGCGTGCCGGCGTTTTTACCTCGAAAAGCCTTTGTGCTTAAAGGCATTAATACCTGCACCTTGGTGATGCCTTTACTTGCCATTTAGCATTAAGTTGGCTCAACAATAAAGGCAAGGCTGAGGGGATGTTGTCAGGTTTAATGAGGCCCTCAGTGAAAGAGGGCTGCTGTGTCGGTACACCAAAGGCTGCTCCCTGAATTCACCGTCACTGGACCAGAGTGGTCCTGCTGAGATTTGATGGGGTGGGGAGCACAGACTATCTCTCCCCCACTGCCAGGGTGTGAAGGGCTGCAGTGGCAGTGGTAGCCCTTAATGTGCATGGCCAGGCGGGCAAAAAGCACAGAGTGGAAGAGTTAGAAACTCCAGTGCCATGGAGCAAGGTGCCACAGAGCAGAGCGCCGTTGTGACGCTGAAAAAGCCAGGCACTCAAAGAGAGCATACTTTTACCAGGCCCAGCCGACGATGGGAGTCTTTCACATCAAAATAAGAGCCTCTTGGCCACATCAGTCAACTTGAAGAATTTGAAAAATTAAGTGCCAGCTTGGGCATAAACAAGTATGAACATATGGCGACAGTGGCATGCAAGAAAAAGGGGAACAGTGCCAAAAACAATGACAACTGTGAAATCCTGGCCGGTATTTAAAAGGGGTACATGGGTCACAGTTTCACAGGGAGTCCTCCGCCTCCAAACCCCATTCCAGTTACTTTGATTCTTTATTCATCCCTTTCCCCCAACTCCCTCGACCCCCCACCAACCACCCCATCCTTAAGTCCAGCTGATGGAGGCTCTTTTGTCCACAAGCACCCAGGCAACAACATCAAAGGGCTGCTGGGTGTAAATGCAGAGTGCCCGAAAAACAAAACAAAACTGATAAATAAAGAAGTCCCGGAGGGGATGGGAGATATTCACAACATCCCTCCTGGGGAGGAAATGAAATAGAGCTACTGTGTACAGGAGGATATAAAGAAACTAAAGAAAGAAAGAAAGACCATCTCGCTTACTCAAAGTCATTTGTCAGACATTCATCATCATTTACTGAATACACAAAGGTGTAGGTTGGGTCGCTCTCGGTTTAATGACAACAATAAGCAAATGAAATAAACGACATTAGGCTTTGTATAAGACCATTATGGCGCTTTCTTTGTGCTGGATCATCAAAGCCCATTAGGGGACAGTGCTTTCACTGCCTTCCACTGCCGTTCACGACCACTTCCTCATTCAGTGACAGCTGAATTGGATCCTAGATGGATTGTTGTGCAAGACAATGTCACGCTTTTGGACTGAATGCTTTGCTTTGATCTCGCTGGATGTCCTTGAAGCCTCAACAAGGGCCTGCCTATATGTTAACAACTAATCTGGTTACTCTAGTTCTTATCCTCCACCTACGGCCCTGCCTGTCAGAGCTCTGAGGGGAAGGAGGGGGCATAAGTGGAGACAAAGGCCTTTCATCTCTTCCCTCATATGGGACTCCTGTAGAGTCCCACTCGGTGTGATGGCATTCTCTTACCCTTAAAGTACCCGCCAGTGACACAGTGACTACAGAGCCTGGCACCAGGTCTCCTGCCAGTTCTGAGCAAACCCTCTATTCAACAAGCTGGAGGAAACACATCTACATCAGGGCCACAGATTATAAATAAAAGTCTTAAGCCTCAAAGAGCACAGCATCTCCATCTCAAAGGTAGGCTTCGCATTGGTTTAATGTTTATGAGATAGAGATGTAGACAGAGAAGGAAAGGAGACATTAGTAGAACAAAGAACAAGGTTTCCCATCCAGGGTTAGAGGTTCACTCTTTCCTCAGTCGCCTAAATTCTGGATTGGACATATCATAATTATTTCATTGAGATCAAGAACCACAGCCTTCCTCTTGTCTCACCATTCAGTTGCACAGTAACTCAACAAATGTGGCAGCAAAGGGGAGTCCAGAAGTCGCAGGACGAAGATGAATGTAGCTCATGTTTGGAGAGCATGTTGTGTGATTAAGGGAAGCCCACATCAAACGCTGTGGCTTAAGAAAACCACCAGTTGAAAAACAAGATGCTTCTTCTGTGCCAAGCAGTGCAGACTGGAGATGCTGTTGTTCAGAAGGCAGACCAGCCCAAACTAACCCGCCTGTCTGTCTCTTGAGACAAACAGAGAAATAAGATTCATGAAGGAACTCGGTGAGTGAGAGAGCAGGACAAGCTCCAGGGTTCGATTCATGATCAGCACCGTGTATAAAATAACATGTAAATGTAGCTGTGTGTAAAATGTATTCTTAATCTTTAATCCACTACACCAACATTTGGAAAAGGCACGTTTTTTTCTATGAAAATAAATACAAAGTAAATGCTATTACAATAGCTGAGTGAATGTGAGATATTCACACAACTATACAGCTATATAGAGATATTTTTCAGTCATTTGTTTGGCTTTGTATTTGGGCAAAACCTCAAGGCTCATGTGGGCTCTGTCATGTATCAGTGGGAAACACTGAACGAAAAGGATGGATAACACCCCCTTTTCCCACAGAGAGAAGTGCCCTGGACAGAGGAGCAGCAATATTGTGGCCATATGTGTGAGCTTGTTTACTTCACTTGGTTTTTCAAGGAATCTCATGATTCAAACCACAACATAGAGGCAATTATTAGCATGTTATCGCACAACGCACTAGTTCCCTTTGTATGGAACAAGAGAATGTGTCGACCAACCTGCTGTCTCATACACACATACGTAAACGCAGGACTCAGCCATCTCTCAGGTACGGTGAAGGTTTTTTTTATTTCTAAAAAAGCTAATCATGGAAATCTCCCCTTTAAACGATAAAGTTTCAACTTCATTTCATCTCTCTCCTTGCCAGGACCACATCAAACAAACTTGTAGGTCAGCAAGGGTCAGCAAGAAGATTTTGGATAATGATGAGGCTCAAAGAAAAAGATGGAGCGTGGTGAAAAGAGATGGTAGAATAAGGGGAGCAAGTGGGAACAGAAGAAAGGATGGGGCCTTTGGAGCAAGAGAGAGAGAGAGAGAGAAGGTGCAAAGGCTAAGACTTGTAATGACAGACCCCCTGATTACATTGTTGCACAAATAAACAGGCCCTCTGCAGGCTCCCTGGAGTCCAGCTGCGGCGCAGGACAGGAAAGCTTTCATTTCAGGGGGCTGAGGTCGAGCCAGGCAAGTGATGGGACAGGGCCTGGTTGTCTACCCACACTGTTTTCTCACATCTCCATCAGCACGCCAGTAAACAACATCTCATTTTAGAAACGTGTTGATTATGTTCCGTTTCCTGCTCCTACAGGCAGCAAAGAAAGGCAGACAGTATGTTGATTAATTACTCTTAGTCTCAGTGGAAAGAGGAGCTGCATATAGGTTAAAAAGAGAAGGAAAACAATGCTGGATATTTGCTTTTTGATGATGATGATGATGATGAAGGGGCCATCTGTATGGGGTCAGATAAGTGTTAGAGGAAAGGGGCTGAGAGAGAGGGTTCAGAGGGCCTCCAGCCACATCTGCAATCGTCTTTCCTTCACCTCAGACCATTACAGAGTCCTGGTCCTCTCTTCTTTCTGTGCCCTGCAGCTATAAAGGCCCACATCAAGGCATGCCCCTTCCAAATGTATGCCCCCCCATTAAGGGGCCATCATCAGATAAACAAGATAAACAAGTCCAATTCCTGGCAGGACTGATCAAAGGGCTCAATGTTAAGCCCATGGCCAATTTCAAGTATGAAAAAAATCAAACACAGATGAGGTCACATGGAAATGGAGGAGGCTAATCCATTGTCCCTTTATGGGCACAGAAAGTAGAAGGGACATTGAAGAGGAGGAGGAAGGAATGGAAATGTTTTTATAACACTTTCCCAAGAGAATCCTTGCATCTTAATATCCCCCTGGAAATTATAACATATGCTAACATCTTAATTCCAACATGACCTTGTATAGACAGGTGCATCTAGAAAAATACATCAAGACAATATTCAAAAATCAATGTTGGTAAGTTAGAATGTAAGTGTAGGACCTGCCTGCTCTTAAGGAAGATAACTGACATTCTGTCTCTCTCTCTCTCAAGAGGGTCATTAAAATAAAAAAATAAAATAAAAAATGAAATAGTAATCAAAGGATTATCCCAGAATAATCAAAGGGACCCCCCATGGGACCACCCAGAGAGAGCTGAGAGACACATGAGGCTGGCCACAGGCTCTTTAAACCAGGAGCTCCATGGTGTGTCCAGGAGAGTAACAAAAAAAGTACACAGTTCCCCCCCCAACATATTCAACGGTAGGGGCCTGTTGTTTGTGAATGACATCCTCGTGTCTAAGTGGCAGGGATCTCATCTCAAGAATAAAACACTTTTTTGTGCGTAGGGTTCCTCTGATTATTTCAAATGTAAAAAAAAAATTCACAGACACCAGACATATTGAATTCTACATTATAATTAGGCCTTGCTCCCACAGCATAGATCAATGTTTGGGTTGCTGGCTTATCACATAATGGGAATAGGATGCTGCAAGTAAGCAGTGGCTTTAGTCTCAAATGATCCTGATAATGACAGGCCCAATCTAAATTTAGCTCTTGTCTCCATGACTGTCGTAGCTGAATGGGAGAGCCGTAAACAAGGCTAGTAGGGCTTAGACTAGCCTGTGATGGGGGTGAGGGCGGTCGTGAGATACTACACGAAGTTGACAGTTGCCGGAACACCTGAAATGCATGTTAAGGCCAGGGATGAACAGAACCAATGGCTCCAGGCTGCTGTTGGGTTTTGCTCTAAACTGGTCTTCATCACAGTCGTACGTATACAGCTCTTTCTGATTGATGAGATATTTATAATCTGTTTTTTAAAGGAAGAATTCAGCTTGCCTTGGAGTCAGACAAGTAACTCTTTGCACATCAAGAAAAACTTTCCTTTTCTTCTCAGTCTGGGGTGTTGGGTGGAGGTGCTTGTGGTCGGTGCTGGGTATCGGATAGACAGACCCAACCCAATATCTTAAATCCTGGCTAATTAAAGGACCACGAGTCATCCATAGAGATTGGATGGGTTCAAAGAGACCTGAGTGTCCTCTGCTGTAATTTCAAATTACTGATTTCTGTTATTAATTATACATCTTAAGTGCCTTTGATGAAAGCTGCAGACTATTCTTCATCGAGACGACATCATGTCTGGAGTGAAAAAAAAGACTTAAGAAAGCAAGGAAGCTTCAATGATTCAGAAGTTCCAGGAAAAATCAGCTGGTCACGTCTCATTGTATCATTATTGGATTTTTGTCTTGCTTTTTTGTTTGTTTTTCTCAGTAAAAACACCCACATCTGATGTCAGTGCACCACTGTCATTTCAAGAGTAGTCTTGGGAGCTGAGCAGGGATGGTGATTGAACTTCAAGAGCTGCCCCGAAGCTCTACTTTGAGGATGAAACCGCACAACCACAGATAATGCTTTACAGTTCACTAGTCTCAACTACTGTCATCAGATTTTCACTCTGTGAGATGCCAAAAAAGATTGTCATCCCGGTCTCCTCCCTTCATAGCAAAGAGCACCGCATTGATGCAAACCTAAGAGGTGCACATAACTCAATGATCACTGGAACTGAAATTGACGTAGTCCTTATTCATCCCCAAGATTTAACCAAGCTGTTTCAAAGCTGAACTGCAGATGTCCTCATTTCTTTGGCTCAAACTTCTTCTTCCAACATCTTCTTCAGCAACCTCCACACGTTTAGTACCTCTTTTTGAATCGTATAAATGATATCTATAGCATTCTATCCTGGGCTCAACCAGAGCAAGTGACTTAGACATTTTAGTGCTCACATGCAGCCCCTACAGAACATTTCAGGACATAATCCAGAGTTCAGCACGTTCTTTCTAATGTGCATGAGGAAACTAAAATGAAGAGGCATGAGTGAGACTTCTGGAGGGACAGAATCTACTCACATTGTCCTCACTGTTGGGATCCTCCGGGCAGTGTTTGTGGACGACAAAAAAACAAAAGCATTTCTTCGGGCACACAATAAAAACAAAACCACCTCCGCTGAAATGGCTGAAGACAAGGAAGGCACGAGATGCAAGTTCAAACACTGAGAGAGTCTCTTGCTCGTCTACTTTCCACAAGGGTAAAGACTTTTCAGGAGACAGGGGAAGGCATGTCTCTTTCATCCCTCACCACAGACAAACATAGACATATAAAAACATCCATGTTGAAAAGTGGCAATAGTCCTTTTAATTCCAGACAAACCCATGTGAAGAACTTAATTATAGAACAGGGGCAACCCAGCCCCTTTGAAAATTACACTTACAGTAAGACCTTTGAAGCAAATACATCCTTTATCCTATTTTTTTTTTCTTTTGTTCAATGCTTTGTCTCTTGTAAAGCATGCCATTGACTACTGTGGTTTCTAGTGGCTCTCAGTCTTTTCTCGTCTGTCTCCATCTTTGTCAGGCATCTGCTCATCAAAGGCTCGCTATTGGACAAACACTGGAGGGCAAAAAAACTTGAAAGTCCATTTAATGTGTTGATTTTCAACACATTTTTTTTTTTTTTTTTTTTTTTTTACATAATCAATTACCAGCCGCAGATTTGCATTCAAAGAGTTTACACAAAATAATCAAACATCAAAGCCATTGCCTTGCAGCATATTATTCCCTTACAATAACTTGCTATCAAATAAATACAGCAAGTGTCAGAGGGGAAAGTATTAAGGCGCCACATTTGTTGTGGACGAGAATTGCAGGTTTTTATTGCGCTCTTGTTGATTGAAGTTGCTGCACTGCGGTGCCGTTCTTAAGCAGCCACAACTGGTGCTACAAATGAGCCAGGTGCTCCTTCCAAAACCACTCCAAGTTGCCAGCTGCCAAAAGAAAGAACACAATCATCTATCAACTGTTTAATCAACACAAACATGTGGGAAATACTCCAACTGCACTTAGGACAACCTCAAAAGTGCGGCGCAATCCCATGACATAATGGCCGTAAATGAAAAACAGACGTCCACAGACATTTTGTTTGATAAGGATGCTGTTAAAGCCTTTCTGTTGTCCGTGGATGTCTGATACAAGTTAAGGATTTCCTCTGTATTAGCTCATTAGTTTCTCTCCATAAAGCTCCAAACCTCCACCTGAAGCCAACATAGTAAACCACAGGAAAGTAAAAGAGGTGCATGCATTGAGGCCCATGTTTGACTCTCATCTTTCTCTCAGGCAGGCATAGTGGATGTTCTGCCAGGTCTATGCTGAGGTGTTGGGTTCGGTAGTAAATCAGCTTGGTCTCCCATGATCAAACACTTGCTATTTCCCGCGCTTTCATGTCATCTCATAAAAGGCAGACTGCCCTGATGGGCTGAGCTCGCCTGCCAAGGCAGTCAGGCCTCCTAACCTGGCAACTTGGTGTGTGTGGCTCTGATGGTTTGTTCCAAAACTCAGGGCTTAACAAGTGTGAGGCGCATCCTTGTGTCATTGAGCTACACATCAGATGCACTGCTTGTTTTCCATGACCTCGTTTCACATGGATTGGACAGTTTATATTGTAGATCATTGTTATTATTACAGCATCACCACCTCGTTAAAATCACCAGAAATGACTGGACCTTGACTCTCAAATTTCATTCAAAGTCAAAGGAAATGTTCTCTTGGACGCCTTTTAATTGGACCATATCAGCTTTTCCATTGTTTGCCTGTCACTGCGATAATCACCAGTGAAAACAAATTGCTAGCCAGTTGACATAGTTTTTTTTCTTCCACTGTTTGTATTGCTCACTTGTAATCAACCATGATTTTTTTTATTGCAGTGTGCTATGTAACATGAATAAAATTATATTACCTCATCGGTGAATATAATTTGCCAAGTAACAGTGATAAAGACAAAGTCCTGTGATCCCACACTGCTCTAGACATCATGAAATTAGGTCTATGGTGAACTTGAGAACTCTACTTTTGAGTACATTTTCTCGGAAAACGTGCCATTTAGTTCCAGTAAAACTTAAAAAAGAAAAAACGCTCTCTGAAAAACAGGTGTGAAGAAGAGATGACACATCTTTGTGGAAGACTAGTAAAATATCCAAAGCTGCTGCAACTCAGAACGAAAGAAACCAACATCAAAGTCGATAAACTCGCTGTTTGATCCCCCCGAGTTTTGCCACTTTTTAAAAAAAAAAATCTCTGGGACGTTTACATTCTGGTCTTCATTTTCTTTCCTCTGCCCTTAAAATAATGTAAAATCTATCAGGGTCTGACATGCATAGCTGTTTAGCTATAGCATGAGACAGAACTGTGCAGTGACCCCCTCAGGTACACAACATTTATCAGCATATGTGGGATCTGGCGTCACTGAAATTGATGTTCTCCTCTCAGCCTTCATGGAGGTTTATAGCTCTTTGACAAATGGGCAACAGTGGTATACAATGCTAAGACACAGTCCCTATACAAATTTGTACAAAATACAAATAATAAAAAAAAATTGATAGCCTTAAAAGGCAGGTATGTTGGATTGCTGTGCACTAAGTAGAAAATTGGGATTTTGGCTGTTGTGTAAAGGCTTTTCAGAAATGGTGCAGGCCACACACCAAACCAATGAATGGATGGTGGGTGCTGGTGTGGTCGGGATGTATCAAACATGTGCTGGTAGGCCAGTAAAGATCAGGAATACTGGCAGCTGCAGGGTAACTCAGTCATAGCTGGCAGGACTGAGAGACCGTCAACATTACAGGTCCACCAATGAAACATTTTCCGTGGAATTAAGTAAGAAAGTGCCCGTGGTAATAACAGAATGTGCTTTGTATTTGTGCCGTTTTTGTGCCGTTTTAGGTTGTAGTAAGTCAACATGTGTGCGTGTGTGAAGCCTCAGAGAGACAAGGCCACTTGTGCCCATGGCGTCTGGTAGAGCTCGTGACTGCGCCTGTTTAACTCCACTAACAGAACACTGTTCCACAAAGCCCATCACGCAACCCACAGATGTCCCACAGAACAGACTGGACTGCACCGCAACCAATGAGAAGCAGTAATAACCCCCAGCCCACACACACACACGCACACAGACACACTCATACACTGTGGTCTAGTCAGCTGGAATCTTCATCACAACATGGTGAAATAAAATCATTCTCTCATTTAACTCTCAGATGAGCATAACTGGGAATATTGCATCAAACAATAAAGGTGAATGAAATTGTGTTTGCACAGCTGGAAAAATTACAGAAAAAAAAAACACCAGAAAGCAGTTTCAGAGTCACAGGTAATTGATCAATTCATTAGTTAAGCTAAGGTACAAAGCAGGAACATTTCTTCTGAAAGTTATACATTTATACATTTAACTATAATGCATGCAGATGAGGCTCTATTATAAATGATAAATTAATGAATAACTATTGAGTAAACAATCACAAGCTGCTATGCTATAAAATCTGTAAAGTTACATAAAAGATTTGGTAAATTTCTGTTTGTTTTTTTGTTTTGTTTTTTAATATCGAACAATATAGAAAATAATATTAATTAAATGCTCTCCATGTGAAATGTTCCTCTATAAAACAAGACTTAATGCGGTATGAACGAATATTGATGAATGCTTGTCAGCCTAAAAATCTCTTAGACTCTTAGGAGTCTGCGTGTCCTCTGGTGTCTTTACGTTCACAGTTAGGCTGCTCGAGTTGCCTGGGGCTGACATGCAACGTGGGCTCCAACTTCAAAGCCTCCAAAGAAAATACATAAATACAAAACCATTAGCCAGCTTGTTGTCTTTAGTTAACATTTCAAACACACTGTGGAGTAGATCATGTTTTCAGTCCCCCTCCCCGCAACTAGAATGCTGATGTTGTTTTTCGGGGGGACCCTGGGCAAACTGCACTCGCCCAGCTGGAAAGTCCTCAGCACCCATTTTAAAAAAGTGCGCACAAACACAGACGAGTCAGTCAGAAAACAACCTCCTTTGGATTGCGTGGACATCACTGCCAGCTGCCTGCTAGGATACAATTTACATTTGGCCCTCAGCACAGTGGAGCCACAAGCATAGGTTTCAATGTCAGCAACAGGTTAAACATACAGCATACAAACCCATAGGGTGGCAGCATCACAAATGAAACAGAACAGTCCATGCTGCCGAAATACGGTGCCGGACATACCATTATCAAGTGTGTGTGTTTGGGGGGGGTGTTGGTAGGAACCATTTTTATTAGAGACGCTAAGAAGTTTATAAACAGAGTCACTTGACACAGTGAACTTAAGATTTGAGGGTGATCCTCTGTGTAGACAGATTACCACTTCATTAAACAAACCGAGACCTCAAAGAGTAACAAGCCCTTGGATACGCATACCACAGGGAGAGCGAGCAACCCGGATCCTCCGACCACATGAGACAGTAACAGGCTGTCTATCCCAGAGGTTATTACAATTCCAAACATTTATTGGAAGGAAATCAAAAAATGCTTGTCTTTTCTGTCTCCCTTCTTATTTCTGCCCACAAAATTACATTCAAGCAATAAAAATGTTTATATGTTAGGTAAATAAGTGCTTGGGAATAGCACTTTAGCGGCTATTTTTAAACCCATTCTGAGCTGAAATAACAGCATAAAGAGACACATGAATCAGTAAAAATAATACTTGGAAGAAAAAAAAAATAAAGTCCTGCTCTGTTTCAAGTAGCTATTATAGAGGCACCGGCAGCTGTCAGCAGAACAATACATGTGGAACTGCAGCACGGCGAGTTTGACTGGAATAGACCATAAAGGCATAATAAGGCACTGGCATCAGCAGCATGAAAGCATGCATGGGAAAACTCAGTCATAAAAAGTGAGAAAAGACACTTGGATTATGGTTCTCTCAGCACTTGCACTGAAGGATGGAGCAGTCAGGACATCTATCACTCAAGCCCAGGTCTACTCTCAGTTAATGTCAAAAATATGTCATTGAAAACAGGAATAGTTTGACATTTACATTTGTTCACTTTCTTGCTGAAATCAAGAGGAGAAGATGAATACCCCTTGGAAGCTGGTAAGCTTAGAATAAAACACTGAGAAAAAGAATGCAGCAGAGAATCTCTGCAATCGAAATCTCTGGAGTTAAGGTTTAACAGTCAAGAGAGATTAATAATTACAAATGCTCTGAGTTCTCATGTAACCAGTTTTTGGTCAGTCAGACCAGTTTAGACAAGAATTCCCTCTGATCCAATCAGAGCCAAGAAGCAAGGAATGACACGGTGACACCACCGCAGAGGAAAAACAGACCTGTGCTCACTTCAAAGAGCCTGAGGGACGCTTTTAAAAAATCACACCAGCAATAAACTGCAACAGAGGTTCATCACTTTTCCATGACATGAAAGGGAATTTCAAAGTTACGTCTCCTCGAGTCGTTCCTCTCTCTGTCCCAACTCCTAAACAAAGTGGCCACCAGTGACGGGCTGGTGCCACTGCGGCTCTTTACGTGGAAGGCAAATGTATTGACATTTCAAAGACAGGGGACGACACGCTGCCGTTTAATGGAAGGTAGAAATAGCATGCTAGATATTTAAAATGGTGCTGCTCACAAATCACCGTGGTGACTTGATGTAATGTCTGTGCATGAGGGGCTGAACCTTTGGTGGCTTTTATCCTGTTACCCCTGGACTAAAATGACAGAAGTTAAAATGATATCTCATGGAAACCAGCAGAGTTGATCTTGGCAAGCGACTAAATTACATCCCAGTGAAAGAGCTGAAACCCTTCTCCCCCACATGACTAATTGAAGTAATTACAGACAGGACATGAAAGAGGTGCCCTGCCCTGTCAACTAAACGAGTGCATTATATCAACTCTTCACTTACTACAGCAGGATAAACATGAAAACAAAAACAAAATGCCAGGAGAGGTAGAGAATTACACAATGTGAGCAGACCAGAGGAGAAAAAAGGAAGTCTTTCAGGTCATCATCGTTCGTCACCTGGAGGAAGTTGACCAGCAGGTTGTCAAATTCTGACTTGAAAAGTATTCTAAGAAGTCAGATCACAGACAGAAGAAACAATATATGGCCGGAAACACTGACATGCATGCTGTCATGTTAGAGACCAGTTTTTTTACTTGACACACAGAGCTGCTCCGTCAGGGGGAAGAGTGGTGGCACAGAAGACAGGTGCAGGCCGAGAAGGTGACAGCTGACAGAGACTGCAGTCGAGAGCTTTGACTGAAATTACAGCTGCATCTTGAGCAGTTGCAGCTCCCTCCTGAGGTGGCTGTTTGAAACAGCATTGGCTGATTCACACGTTCCCAGTTAGGTTCAGAGATATGACAAAAATAGGTCATTGTTAATACACTAACGAAGAGATAATTTGAATTGAAGGGCTGCAGAATCTTACTCCAGATGTGGCCCCTCCCTCCTTCGCAGGTACCTGAGCTCTTGAGATGAGGCGTCAACAATAAAAATGTCATGAATGTTCACAACCTTTCAAATGAGGATGTTGTGGAGGTGTGTGAGATCCAAGTGACTTCACATATTATAGTGTGTGTTTAGGTACTTGTGCTTATCTGGAAAAAACAGTTATTTATTATTTAGGGTGATGTTGCATAGCCAAACCTGCATCACGAGGACTGACAACCAGTATAAAATTTAACTCAACATCAGTTCAATTTAGTTTTTAACTATTTCACCCTTTTTCATTTGATATTCCACAAACTTGAGGTTGTTGTGTACAAATAAGTTACATTTTTGACTCAAATGCAAACTCTGAAGCTTGTCAGTTTCTCATTTTCTACTGCCTTTTAATCGAACGTAGACCAATCCAACCCCAAGAAATGTATTATAAAATGATTTGAACAGAGTATAATTTGGGTGTAAAATGAAGAGCAACAACACATATAGCAAGACCAGCGGTCTGACCGACCATCATTCATTTTTGCGTTCATTTTTACCCTGGTACATGCCACTGCTTCCTTTGATTCTCACTTGTCATATGTGGCACTCGTGCTGCGCTGAAAGAGAAATTAGAGGTAAAGATGACAAAAGCATTCTGCAAATTACAAGGCTTTGTGTTTACTATTCATAGCTCGGACATGACATTCTGTTCAGCGGCAAGCATGTCTTTCGGCTTTTTTTTTCTTATCTTCGGGAAAAAGAAAGAAAGTATATATATACCGCAGTTGAGTGGAAGTACAGAGTGGAAAAAATTGGAAGGCCGTAATTATAGCTGAAGATGAAGAGGGAGAGTGAGTCCCTATTGGGAACGTTCATCTGCTCATCTTCATTTGTCCCTCACATGAGAACGCAGCCAACTCAGGACGTGTCAACTGTCATTCCAATAATGACTATATATGCTGATGTCAGAGGGTTGGGCCATTAATGCCATCCTCAACTTGGATTGAAGGAAAACTTGAGCTTTATAAAGCCATTCTCAGCAGTTTTGGCTCATGACAAACAAAAGACCATGGAAACATATCCTCCTTAATGTCTTCACAGCTCAAATATCATTGTTTTATGGCCTTGATCCGAAGGTTATACCCTCTGCCATGTGTGTTTGAGCAAAGTGCACATACACAAGCTACGATGCCTGAGCATCATTATTCTTCCCTTCAGGCCAAACCTCCTGTTCTCAAGTGGATATCAAAGGCCTGTATTTACAGTTATCTCTGCTTGGCTGCGCCACGGAAGTAATCACTGCAGGTCAGGGGTCAGTGCTCTGGCCCAAGACAGAAACACAACTGACTGACGTTGACTTCAAAGGGAAGCGATCCTCTGGAAGACTGTTGTTTTAGCTCTGGATATCATAATCAAGAGGGTGGGAAGGGACAATAAGGAGAGAGAGCTGGGGAGTGTGTTGTCGGGATGGGTGGAGGGCAGGGGGGTGTCTCTGAGGAGAAGACTGAAAGACTACCTTTGAATAATTAGAATCAAAGAACAGGCTCCAGTTTGGTCTGCTTAACCTCTGTAACAGAAACAGAGAAACAAGACAAAAACATCACCATCTTTTATTCTGTCCTGTTGTTATTCCTCTGGTAGGCGAAACCCTAAACCATGTCAAACATAATGGAAAATATTTGAGGTCTTCTTCTATTAACCAAGAACAGCTTTGATGTTTGACGTCTTTATTTGTTTTAGAAGAAGAAAGGGAAGGGGGATATGGCATGCGAGCGATCGTTTTTTTGTAGAGAGCACACAAAGGGGGGGGGGTGAACGATATGAGAGCAAAACCAAACTTGTTCATTCTACATAATCAATTAAACACGACTATAGGCCCTTTCAAAAACACCAAGATCAAAGACAAGTACAAAATGATCAAAGTGGCGGCATTTCTTTGGAGCGTCAACGCAGTTTCTGTTGCTTCTCTGCAGATCTGATGAAATGACAAGTCGATTTGCAGAAGTTTGTATATTACCATCTATACTGATGCTCCGAAGAAGGCCGGCTTATGACTGTATCTGTATTTGATAGTTTTGACAATCTACCTGTAAACTGTGGAGCAGAGTAGGTGACTCTTACTTTCATCGCCTCAATTAGGGTCGGAATGAGACAAAATTGGGTGAATAAACAGCAAGTGGGAACAAATTGTTTTTTTCAGTAGGTTTAATGTGGATGAGCTCTACACAGCCACTCTTATGCTACACGTCTGGAAAATAACGTTGGTGCATTTTGACCTGAAGCTATGCGAGTAAGTCCAAAATAGCAGCTACCAAAGGCACAAACCACAGGCCGACTTAAGTCGATGAGTTCAGCGACTAGACACTTCAAATGCAAAGACACAGTATGAAAAGGAGCCTCTTCACGTTGCTTGGTGTGAAAACAGATGGGGGGGGCGGGGGGGGGGCAAGACTGAATCTTTCACGGACATCCTGTCAAGAGCCAAGGGTGGAGCAGCATCACAGCAAACGCAAGAAAAAGTCAGCGTTTCAGGGTGGTCAACGGGAAAAGATGCAGGGGGGGCAACTATTTTGCACCAGGCCACACCATCCTACCTTGTCAGCACATCCTTGCTGCTAACTGGTGTGTGTGTGGTGGGTCATCACCCCTAAATGACAAGTAAGAGCCACATACACTTTGCTCTGTTGGCTGTGTACTGGATTAGAACGAGACGGAATATAAAAGACAAAATATAATACTGCATATGCAATAAAAAATAAAGTGGCATAGATGTGTGACATCACAAATCCCTATGATTGAAAATATAGGTAATCTCGGATACTCTTTATAGGAGCAAACAACCTGACGAGAGATATTTTGGTATGTTCTAACAAGATCAACAAGTCACATCAGATCATCTGCTGGATAAACCCGTAAAAAATAACACAGACTCCATAAGACTTTGGTGTTACCTTAGTGTAAACAGGTTTACACAATGCATTACAGAAGCACAAGAGGGAAGACATTGAATCTAAAGCCCAAGAGGTGGTCTGTTTGGTTTGTAACAACTCACATACATCCACTCCCATTCAGATGCATAGACATACTGCTGAATCATGCCTAAAAGGCTATTTGATTCACGTCAAACCCGGGAGAAGTGACGTCCCGGCCAACAGGATTCACACGCTCCCCGCTCTCCAACACAAAGGGACAGAACAACAATATTATGGTGTCCACTGAGTGCCGACCCCCCAGTAAAAACATTTCTCCGAGAGTGGGCTTGACTGACCTCCTCTCCCGTATAAAAACACAAAGCCGAGTGTATTCTGACAGCTGCTGCCTGGGTGCCCTGCAGAGAACAGAAGAAGAGCTTTGAAGATCTTGACCTTCTGGAACAATAAAACTCCATCATCAAACGCTCTCCTGAGACAGACTGCTGACCCACAGATCCAAATGTCTGCTTGTGATCATTCATATTAAACTGTAGAATTCACTGTGTCCCTGGATGTATGTTTGTTTGATGCGTTTAGGGGCAAAGATGTTGTTGATCTACACATGTGGAGTAGAGTTTACTACACTGCCATGTGAATCATACCACCCTCTGATGCTATTGCATGACGACATAATCTCCATTATGCTGTGGTTTCGGTATCATAGTGTAGTCCATGTCTGCAATTAAGTCTCCTTTAAGTTGAGCATTACTCAGTGTGAATCATCCCGGATGTTTAAAATCTTTTTCACACACTGAAATTGACTCAAAACCCAAACCACAGGCACATCATTACATCAATACTAATCAGCATGGGGAACATGCATCTGGGGCTGAGAGAAAAACAGCCAAGCCCGACAGGTCATTTTTTTGTGTCTGATCCAGACCGGATCCAGATTTGTTTGAGTTACTGAACTGAACCTGACCCCAACCGAATATGATTCCAAAAGCATTTGTCCAAAGCAACTCATTGGGTCTGACAGGCTCAACTATCCATGCTCACTCCTGGATAGGGTTAGGATACCTTTGACAACAATCAGACCCCACTACTCCCGAAAATATCAACCTTTTATTTTACCATCTTCAGTAAATGATCGTTTGGAGTAAACATAAACACACACAAATAGTTCTACATTTTGGAAAAGGTATAATGTGTGGTCTTGTTAATAGTTAGATAAGGCGATTGACATCATTGTCATGTTAGCACAAATAAATATGCTTCCACTGGCAGCTGGTGAACTTAGCCCGGCCCAGATCTGCTAACTAGTAAATATGCAGTTTGCTAATTAACAACAATGTCAAACTTCTCCTTTTAAGACCAGATAATAAAACAGAATTGACACCAGATGAATACTATAGTGGTATTACCTTGGAGCTTACTTCTCCGTGTATTGTCTGTAATGGGATCAGAGGGGTTGAAGGGTAAAATGGCTCATCTGAATTGTGTTCAAACATAGGCACGTGGAGCTTTGTGTGGCTTCAACGTCAAGGCAAGACCTCTTTCTCTTTGATGGCAAAAGGAGAAAGTGCTACTATTTACCACCTTGAAATAGGTCTTTCTTTTTTTGCACAAAACCAAAACATGAAAGCAGAGCACAAACAAACCGGCTAATGGGGATGAACTTGAGAAAAAAAAATATATTATGGACTTCCAGCTCCCATGTACTTTCCACGCACACAAACTCTGCTCTCACTCTCACTCTGCTTCGGCGATGAAAGGAGATAAAACAAGCCTTTTATCTTATATAACTTTACATTAGGATAACTGGCAAAATATGTTGCAGGGCAGAGATGCCAGCTGGGTTCTCCTGTTCATCATGCAGGGGTATGAAGGCCCCTTGTCTCTGTCCACATGTTAATCTTTACAGGGCACTCAAGGAAGTGGCGTTGACAGCCTAGATTTGAGGTCAAGAGAGGGCCAGGGGTCAAGCACTTCCTGCAGACATGAAAGCACATCCAAGCACACCTTGCTCTTGGTATCTGTCGTCCACCCCCCTGACCATCTGTACCTACATAATCTGGGGCTCATCGGGCCTAAACAAAAGCCATGTGTTAATTACCTTTGAAGGTGTAATGACTTCAGGGCTGCAGCCGATCTTCATCTGGTTTCAAAGCAAGGGCCAGAGAACAGGTTACGCTTCAGACACGTTACAGTTGTCCTGTACCTGCCCGCCATGCTTTCATTTCCGAGGCATAACCAAACCTCTTCGTTTCCCTGAGAATCTTCTCCAGTGTTGAATTCAGAGGTACACAACTGGTTCCCTCTCACGTTAGAGTCCTAAACAAGTAAATTAAGGAGAAAGTTCTGACACATGAGAATTGGGCCTACACCTGTCCTCCAGATGTGAGGCCATTCACTTTAGTGGAATTCTGTTTTACTTTTCATCATAATTGTGTTTGCACTCCCCACTTTTAGTAATATGACTAGTTGGTGGTAGTACCTGGTATTTAATTTTAAGGACCTATGGTAAAGAGGAAAAAATAACTTTTATGCTGTTATTTTCTGATAAAGGAATGCGCATTTTTAAGCGATCAAAACCAGATAGCAAGGAAGTAAAGGTGCTGTTAACAATGTGCTCATTAGTCATCGCCAAAACAAGACGATGAGTCCTGATGACGGACGTTCTAGCGCTCGCTCTTTGTGAGCAAACTCTGAGTAACACTTTCTTCTTCCCGCAAATGACCACCTTCTTCCTGACACAGAAGAAAGGGAAGTGGGTGCAGTTCGTTCTCAACCAGATATGTTACCTTGTTTTGAATAAATGTTTCCACTGGCTGACCACAAGTGACCTCAAAAGTAAAGATGAGATCTTTGCGGAAAGGCACCCAGATTTCAATGGCATAGGCGCCTTCGTAGGAAGCGGTGCTATACCTCGATTAAACTGGCCTCAACACATCTCAATCTATGTTTCTAATTAGATCACACAATTATTATGTTGTGTTTGTAAGGGAATATGCACTGTAAGCATTGGAATGCATCAAAGAGCAGTGCGGACTTGGCAGCCACATAAGTTATGTACTGTCAATCCCACTTCAGCCTCTTGAAGATATGCAGTCATTCTCTACATCCTCCTCTTGGCTGAGGATAAACAAACACAGTCTATAATCCTTTGAAAAGCTGTTTTTTTCTTTTGAAAATCCTAAACTCTAGTTTCCAGTCAGGGGATAGTCAGGGGGGGGCCCCAGACACCTCTTGATCCTCAGGGCATCTACGGGAGAGTCTGTGTGATGTGGGAAGGAGAGCCCTTCTGAGCTCCTGACCTACAGGTAAAGACAGACAGCGGTCCTGTGTAGCTGGCGCTCTGCAGAGAGGCAGCGCTGCCAGCCAAAGAGGTTGGTTATAAATATCCACCTCACATGACACTTTCCTCAGTTTCCTCCAAAAGCAAACACTTTAGATTCTGCCTTGTAATTTATCACTGGGCACTCTCCCCCACGGAGGGAAAATCAAGAGAAGGGAACATTTGACTTGAAAGATTGCCGTGTGTTCATTTGCTTTTATTTTCCTTGTTTCACTTTGTCTCATCATGTTGCACGTTAATATTTACTGAACTCCATCTGGTGTCAAAAGCAGTGCACAGTACACTGTTTTAGAGGACCCTTAAAATGGAACTCGGCTTCGGAAAGACTCCTTTTTTCTCCAGAATGACGTTGGAGAAAATCTAAAGGCAAATACCTCACAGGACTCACAGTTAGTTTACTGTTAGTTTTAAACACCAATTCCGTGTGTGACGCATAAACGAATGTGTGCCTCAGATGTGTGTTTCTTCTGTTTCAAGACGAAGGGTGTAAAAGCAAAGATGATTTCGAATAACTGGGAGAAAATTCCCAGGCTTGGATCAGCTTGCGGAAAGTAATCAAGTAGCACACTGATGTCACTCTGATGAAAGGCGGCCTGTCAGACAGTTGGCGACTATGGGTGCTCTTTGGCATGGGCAACAGCCTGCTATACACCAAAATATGACATCAAAGCAGGTACCAGGCCAGGATAAGAGGCTGGCACTGATCATTGTCTTCTTCGATTACAGTAGCCTCATCTTCTTGCCGAGAGGATAAAAGAAAACGGCTGCTCGGTGTTAAGAGAGTGTCAAAAATAATGAGGCACATACCATGCGCTTATGGTGTCCCAGTGGCTCAGTGGACTGAAGCACATACCGTGTACTCACAACAGTGAGGGCCAACTTCCCGGACATGGATTAAAACTAGTCCAAGCCTATGAAGTGGATCTTTCTTCCTTAAGTCTAGGACCTGTATATCCCTGTATAACATAAACAGTTTTGAATGAAAATCTCTTTATCCTTCATCTTATTTTCCTTTATAAAACCACATTTAATCTAAAAAAAAAAGCAACATAACTTACATTCCTTCTTTAAAGCCTACACTCTCAAGAACAGTTTCAAATACAGCTCTCTCTCATAATTGAATAATGAACATGGTTTACAGCAGGGTGTGGACTTCAAAAGAACTTCCCCATAGAGACTTCCAGGTTAAAGGACAGAAAATGAATAATGTGTTCTGGTTCCACTGTCATGACCTGTAATAAGGCCTTTTCAATGTCTTTTGGCAAATCTGTGGCATAAATAAACATTTCGGAGACAAAAAGACTCAAATCTTCTTCTGTCTGTGTGGAGATGAGAGTGGGCGCAGCAGGAAGGAGGGCTGCCGCCTCTCTGATGATAATAATAGCAGGTCTCAGATGGTAATTGGTCTACGCTCCCTCCCCTGTCGCTACCTTACAGAGGGCATTGCAAAGGGTGATTCAGGCGCTAGGTATGAATGGAAAACTGCAACACCGCACACACACACACGGGTACCTTAAATAGCCAGGTCCTCACTCATCCTACTGTGAACCGACACATTCCTGCACATGCATAACATGCACGTACCCACATCCTGACAGACGCAAACATCCATCCTGCTTATTATGAATGATGCGAGAGAAAAGTGTTTACAGGCCACAACAGCTATGTTGTGTACACCAGTCGAATGGACGAACAACAACAAACAGCTGTCCTGTTCGCTGAAATATTTTGTTACCCCTCGTTGCCCGAGAGAACCCTAATGCATGCTGTCCTATCTTGAAAGAGTTCATTTTATCAGACGGGGCATCATCTGTAACCAATAGACAGCCCCGCTCTGACGAAATGAGAGCCTGCTCGACAGATGTCTCCTGCACTCTCTCTTTCTACCCCTTTACATTCACATCTAAGATGGCACCTCTTGACTTAAGTAAGGATCAAGGTTGTTTGCTGATTCTCTGGGTAATATCAAGGACATGTGGTGGAGGCACATGAAAGCAGCTCCACAGCGTGTTAACACCCAGAACCTCTGTACATGTTTGTTTTGGGTTTTAAACAATAGCTTCAACATGAAATTAAGGGGACCCATTTCCGGAGGTTTGCCTCAAGTTGACACAGAACAGAAGCTGTGGCTGAAAATGTTTTCACATCGGAGGTAGTCTCAAACGTCCCGAATGATAGATACACATTATGCAGCACGGCGACTCCTTTATGACAACAAAATATCAGGTCATTGTGAAAATTAGCACAGAATTGTTAGCCAGAGAAGAAATTCAGAGTCATTACTGGACTATACACAAACCTTCTGAAGGACCTAATTTGTACAAACTGAGTTTTGATCCATGAATCTTCAATTGCTTTTTTAGTCCTGGCTTAAGCAGTCACACACACTTTATGGCTTAATACCATTTAGTGTAAATCCTGGGCGTTGCAACCTTTAAGGGAGTTAATGCCTTTCCTGAACTGATGTATGCTTTACGCTGGAGCTGTGTCGATGACTCTTTAGGAGAGGGTGACAATTCAAAGGAAGTTAAAGAAACTCTTCAATAAAATATCAGAGTTTTATAGATGGTGATCTCTCCTTTGTTCTTCCAGTGAGGACCTCCACCTGTTTCTGATGATGTGAGCCAGAGCCTGTCCCTTTCAAGAGGCTGATCCCTCCTGATCTCTTTGATGTAACCTGACCTAACAGTTCCAACTAGCAGGATTTGATGATCACGGATGGATCCTTGACAACAGCATGTGCAAATCAAAACTAACAGGCATGGCGAAACGGACGATGGGGATGTGTGAGCAAAACTGGCAGGTAGGCGTAGATAGAGAACGCTCACAGAGCTATGATGTGTCCAAACGCCAGGCAGGCAACGGTCACATGATCGATGCTGCCAGCCCAGACTTAAGCAGTAAAACCTGTGGATCTGTGAGGGCACATGCAACTGATCGGAGATGAAAGACAGGCTTTGACTTTCACAGGAGGCCAGGAGTTGGGGTGGGGGCTATAGGGGCACTTCTGAGGGACTGCCATCAGAACAGCTGGGTTATATACAAATGACCTAATTCTAAGATGAATCCATTAGGGTTTGCATGGTTACATTTGTGACTGCGCTGCACAGAGATGATGGGAGGCAAAGAAAAAGAGGGAGAATTACCAGTGGAAGCCAGAAAGGCTTAACACTCTTAGTTCAAACAAGGTGCACAGGACAGAACAAACCACTGTGCGCCAACAGTAGCAAAGAAAACCAGTGCTTCTATCTCTCCGTCTCCACTCATTTCAACACTGTATCCTCTCTCTGAACCAAAACATTTAGATCCCTCAGAGTGTGATCATCTGCAGCTCACACCTCTCACTCACTCGGGTCAGAGGATGTTTTGACACACCACCTGGGCATCTCTTCATGTTAGTGAGTGTGTCAGAGGCCAGCGTCCATCTGTGAGTGATTTGAGGGTTACATTTTTGGGGATGACGTGTGATAAAGCAGGGAGGTATGGGTCAAAGTGACTAGGCTCTATCTGTGACAGAGCCTCTCCTCTTGGGCCCTACCACATGTTTTAATCTATGCAAGCATCTGTTTGAAGTTCCCAATGAATACCATCAGTTCTACTGGTGACTTCATATCCATCTTACCTGGCTCAGAACAGTTCAACATGGTTTAGGCACAGTCATTAACCACAGGGGCAACATTGAACGGCATATTTTATACTTTGTAGTTATGCGGGGGCTGAATTTCTATCAATATTTCCATACTTTAAGTCACAAAGAAGGGCCCCACTTCGTCAAAAACTACAGCAATGTCTACAGACAAGTTCAAGTCATTGAGATTAATGAAAAAGCATAAAATAACACCTTTAAAAAATTAAAATAGGATGATTGTATAATCAAACTACAGTAAACTGAGACAAACATTTACAATTATGTACTACACAGTGGTGTATAAATCTGACAATAATAAAAGAAATTGGAAAAACTAACTCTTCCAAACTAACTAACGTAAAAGCGGCTTTTGCATTTGCAATTTTCGTGTCATGTGATGAGTACGCTCAGTCTGAGACAAATGTCACTAGAGAGCCATAGAGAATATACCTTGATGAGTAATTACTTCTGTTGTGAGGGCTCCATGCAACTTAAATGAGTGGCTGTTCAATGGAAGTCTACCTCAACCATAACGAGGCATTCCTGTGTTAAAAAGCTGGCTTCCCATCGGGATGCTCTGCTTGACTTAAAATATACAGTAGACCAGGAAAGTTTGGAAGAGACTGAAGAGGGAGGGAGGAGGCGAGACTCAGGGGGGAGAAAGACTGATGGTCGCTTTGATCTTCCGAGGCCTGTCTGGATTTTCCAAAAAAAAAAAAAAAAAAAGAAAAGAGAGAAAGAAAAGAAAAGACAAGTGTCCAAGTGGCTTTTTCTAAACCTTAAGAGAACACGAGGAAGCCAAGTATTCAAGTGATTCTTCAAAAGAAATATGTGCATTTTAACACAGGCTGGATCATTCTCTCTTAACAATATCATACTTTCGCTTCTCTCAAAAATAAAAGTGAAATATTAACACTCTTCATTTTATTTTTCTATCTATATATATTATCTGCAAGAATTTTTTTTAATCATGATTTGTTTTTTGGGTTTTGTTCCCACTCCAGTGTGTAAGTGTAACTGTGTGTAACAAGACGTGTATTCTCACCCAATAAATTTGGGCTGGAATGGGAAATGGGCATGTTAAGGCCAATAAAAGCCACCAGATCAAATGAAACATCGCGGATCAAAAGAACCAATGCATGGGCAATTTTTCCCCTCTATAAATTAAAAAGGGGGGCAGTCTGCCAGGCTTGATCATGCCCCGAGTCCTGCCCCGCTCCTGCGATTGGCTGGACGGACACACAAGGGGGGAAAGTTTGAATAAAATACAAGAGCATGGCACGAGTGTTGTCGTTCAAGCTTGCGCGCTTGTCCAGCAGTTCTCCTGGTTAGATGGGAAGAGATTTACAGGCACGCTTCTAGAAAGTTTCAAATACTCAGCGAATTTGATTCGTGGCTGATCCGAGGACCTGTTTTTTTAAGTATCAATTAAACCGTATGCGTTTTTTTTTTCCCGGAACGGCCAGCTAGGTTGTGGCGTCTCTTTTTGTGCGTAATAGCCGTTTATTATAGTCGCCCACTTGTGAAAACGGTTGTGTCTCCGCGACGAAGCGCTGCAGGGACGTGCATCTAACCCCGGGATAGGATGACAGCGATCAGAATGGTGTCGCCGGTGCTGCTGCTGGTGCTGATGCAGTCCGGAGCGCTGTGCGCACGGAGGTTCCGGGGTGGCCGCAACCCACAACCGCGACGCGCACCACCTCCTCCTACGTACCGGGCCGACCGGGGCGACACCACGGAGAGCTTCCCCCTGGATTTCACCGCCGTGGAGGAGAACATGGATAACTTCATGACGCAAGTCAAGAACCTCGCGCAGTCCCTGTACCCGTGCTCTGCGCAAAAGCTCGACTACGACATGAAGCTGAACTTTTTGGAGAATACATCAGTCACCTGCAACGACGGAAGTCCTGCGGGGTATGTACCGACTGAGAGACGCATCAAAGTGTAACAGATCTGTGATTTCCATAAGACGGGGATCAGCACCGGGTCAAAGCAGGGGCAACTGTGCAGCAGTTTCCCCTGGAGCTACAGTAGGCATTGTTATTTTGCGTAAAGAGTGCGTCAGCAGGGCGCACCTTATCCTGCAGGACGTCCGAAGTAAACCAACAAATATCTGGCCTCAGGACACCGGTGCTCGTCTCGGTAAACATGTTGTCAGAGCTGCGCGCAGAACAGATCGCTCGTAGTTTCCAAAATTCGTTTTGAAATTAGATGTAACAGGAACATTGCGAGAAAATGGTTTTCTGCCACAGTACAAAGGTCCAGTCGGGATAGACAGCTGCTTTGTGTCAGCGAAGCGTGAAATTTGCGGATAGCCACATGGCCGATGCTTCATTTCCTTTGCTTCAAATTAGAATGCAGGATTTGCTCTGCCGAAACTTTAGATTCAAGTTATCAGACCCCCGCCCATCTGTCTCTCTCTCTGCCTCCCGCTCCGTCTCTCTCTCTCTCTGCTTGTTGCATCCAGTGCAGAAACTGTTGACTTATCATGATTTGACTGCTGGTCTATCAGTAGGGTTTCCTCTTCTTGTTATTTCCCTGTTCGCTTGCGGAGAATGGATGACTTCTTTCACATCCATTCCTGACATGAAGCAAAAATCCATTTGACTGTAAGAAAAGCCTGTATTTCTCTGCTAATGGGGATAAGCCCTGGCACTAAAAGCACATTAACGTCAGACAGAGCCTTGTCTCCTCCATTGTAGAACACATGAACACCTCTCAGTCCTATAGGGACGATGTTATATTCCATTTGGTAAAGCAGAGAGTAAAACAAAACCAATTCTTCCGTAAATAATACTGTTGACTGAGTTATGGCAGGTGGGGTGACTCAGATAAAACAGGCAGTTACAAATTATTTCCATATTGATGCACACCTTTATACTGTATATGTTTCTATATAAGCCATGTCTTAAGAATAGTGCACAGAACGTATTCTACATTCTGATAATAAAGGTTTTTGCCACAATGAAAGAGCAATATTTAAATTGCGTGGCTTTGATGCCATGGCGCATCTGGGACCAGGTCAGTGCAGACTAGACTGAGATGTGTTTTGATGTATATATGTGTCTTTATGGATTTACTATCTTGTCTTAATTCTTTTTAAACCCCAGAGTGCCTGGTAGGGAGAGCTGTCCCCCCAGCGTGGTAAAGCTCTTAGGTCTTTAGAGACGCAGCATGAGGACGAGCGCAGAGGACAGTTACTGGCAGATGGCTGTTTCATTCACGACACATGCGGTAGCTGAAATACTAATCCATCAGCTGCTGGCAGTATTTTCCACAGATGTATTGTCACAGTTAACAGTCAAGTCAGGATGAAAGCTTTAAAAAAGAAAATCATTCACTGGACAGGATGGTGGAACTGTGTGATTCATCTTTTGGAGTTGCACTTGTTAGAGCGAGTGGGTTGATGCAGCAGCGCCTTCGCTTCTTGGCTTGTTTCGCTTGCCAAACCCGCCTTCACTTTGTTGTTTGGAAGTAGTAAGTAGAGTGCACGGTCCTCAGCCTACATCACTGACTGTGGCTCAAAATAATAGCACAAGACATCAGCTTTAGCCAAAATGTGATTTTGTGTCTGAGAAAACAGCACAGAGCTTCAGCCAAGTCTGCTTTCTTCTTTTTTTTTTAAGTTTAGTCACTGGTAAAGTGGGGTGAATATTCGAGGAATTAAACACCACTCAGCCTCACAGAACTACATTTGGAACAACTCCTTTCCCTTTACAAAAATGCTGTTGAATCCACCATCATGTTTGTAAAGGGTACTGATCATTAATGTGTTGAAATATTGAAAATGTTCAGGAGTGTCAAGGCTTCTCCTGGGCTGACAACATTCAGCAAAGAACATTTCTTTTCCCTCACACTTATCATGGGGCATTTAAGGATATTATCTTGAGCGTGTCATGCATCCAACACACAGCAAAAAAAAAAAAAGAAAAATGCAATGACACGAGCCTTGATTATATCTATACTGGGTGGGATGACGTCAGCCGAGGAATGATGAGCTCAGACTGAAGAGATTATGATGGTACATCACCAATTCTTGCAACATTCAACATAAGGAATACCATCTTCAGGCTTCTAGAGTGCAAAAAGGGATAGGGGACCAAAGGATGTTTATCTTCTGCCTGATCACTAGCTCAGTTCCTAAGTGCAGAACATACAAATAACGCTCATTGTTCCTTTCACTGATTTTATGTTGGCAGCATTACGTTTCGTCTGTCTTCTGTCACCTTTTTTTAAGATAACGATCCAGTACAGGACATCTTTGTTTAGATAAAAGCGATGAGGTCATGTTTGTTTTCGTTTCATGCCTGGATACCATGGCTGTTGGCGGAAACACTGAGGGTAATACTTTTCAGCGTTTCATCTTTGACTCTCCAGTGCATCATATTTGATGTTTACCATGTTTGTATTGCTACGCAATGCAATGTAGTTTAAACATACTTTCAAAACTTCTACATCTGTGATGATGTGTTCTTTTGGGTTTCTTGTAGGTACTATCTGAAAGAATCACGAGGCAGCAGACGGTGGTTGATATTCTTAGAGGGTCAGTATTAACGACGCATCTTACTGATTTCATTTGAACTCCAAATTCATGATCATTTCTGACTGTGATTGAACTGTGTGAGAAATTAAACATGCTCTGTTTTTGTCCAAGGTGGCTGGTACTGCTTCAACAAGGAGAACTGCGACAGCCGATACGAGACCATGAGGAGATTGATGAGCTCATCCAAGTGGCCCCAAACTAAAACAGGTCAGCCTCAGCAAGTCATGAATGTCTAATTATCCAAACTGCTGTGAACCACTGGGGTCGTAAACCCGACTGGGTCTCAGAAATGAAAAGCATCAGTGCTCATCTTCAGTGTTTTTGAGACAAACCCTCTGGCACCTGGCGCCCACTGCTGTCGGAACAGAGATGCCTCCCTCTCTCATTGCAGTGTAATAACTGTAATCAATGTGGTAATGATAATGAGGAAGAAGAGGATGTTGTCTGGGAGTGCCAGGATTGTTAATGACACATGTTGATATGTTTCTGCAGGCACAGGGATCCTGTCTCCACTGCCGGAGGAAAACCCTCACTGGTGGAATGCCAACATGGTGTAAGTTGACTCTTGTTTTTGTGCTTAGTGACAGTCAGCCTTTTAATCATCGGTGGCAAATTTAACCTTTACATTGGGTTTGTAGGTTCATCCCATACTGCTCCAGCGACGTGTGGAGTGGCGCGACAGACAAAACGGAGCAAAGTAAAAAAAACGACTTAAAGATCAAAAATCCTAACATACTGTACATATCTAATATGCTGATTTACAGTGCTACTTTCTTTGTCCTTTATAAAGGTGGCTATGCCTTCATGGGCTCACTGATTATCCAGGAGGTGGTGAAGGACCTGCTCAACAGAGGACTGGACAACGCAAAGGTCCTCCTCTTAGCGGGAAGCAGGTGTGTATACGTGTCAGCACCTTTCCACATCTCATTGCTGTGTATCTAGCGGCGTGATAAAGTCATGTTTCTGGGTGCAGCGCGGGTGGCACCGGGGTGCTGCTGAACGTCGACCGCGTGGCCGAGCTACTGGAGGGACTGGGGCACACTGGGATACAAGTGCGTGGGCTGTCGGATTCTGGCTGGTTCCTGGACAACAAACAGTACCACTGCACAGACTCTGTGGACACTGTCAACTGTTCACCCACCGAGACCATCAGAAGAGGCCTAAAGTAAGGGAGACAATAACTGCTATCATCATCAAATATTGAAATATTAGATTCGCACTAGTCATCAAAATAGTCTTAGTAGTATCTGAGTCAACGTCATCCATCAGGTGTTCTATACGGACACCATGTCTCATCTGTGTGTTTGACCCTCCTGGTCAGGTACTGGGGAGGAGTGGTGCCAGAGAGGTGCAAGCAGACACATCAAGGAGAAGAGTGGAACTGTTTCTTTGGATACAGAGTATTCCCCTCAATAAAAAGTGAGTCATTTTCTGTACTACATATGTATGTATGTATCCACAGCAAGGTCCAAGTCTAGTCTAGTATATTAATCTCCTGTTTGCCCTGTTCAGGCCCTGTGTTTGTGGTCCAGTGGCTCTTTGATGAGGCCCAGCTGACAGTGGACAATATCCAGCTAACTGGACAACCTGTGCAGGAAGGCCAGTGGCGCTACATCCAAAACCTGGGTATAGAGCTGAGAAACACACTCAAAGATGTCCCGTAAGTGTCCGCATTCTATTTGTCAAATCAAAATGATGTCCAAAGCATGGGTTCTAATTCATTTTTTTCTTTTCTTTTTCAGGGCTATGTTTGCTCCAGCTTGCCTATCTCATGAAGTTATCACCAGGAAGTGAGTGATATGATTTATTCTTCACACCTCCCTCTCGAGTGTTTAACTGACAGAGGGAATAAAAAACTGCGAGGTCGGGCTGTTTTACGTGTGAGCTGACACTGCCCCCGTGTGTTGTCTTCTAGTTACTGGATTGACGTGCAGGTCAAAGGCACCTCCTTGCCCCGCGCCCTGCACTGTTGGGACCGGAGCCTCAACGACAACAGGAACAACAAAGCCCCGCCCAAAGGCTGCCCAGTGCATTTGATTGACAGCTGCCCATGGCCACACTGCAATCCCACTTGCCCGACCATCCGAGACCAGTTCACTGGACAAGAGATGAACGTCATTCAGTTCCTCATGCACATGGGGTTCGATGTGCAGAAGATGGCTCAGCAGCAGGGCATGGACCCCAGCAAGCTACTGGGCATGCTCAGCAGTGGCAGCTAAAGGGACACACACACACATGGTCTCACACACACACACACACACACAAATGCACACACACAGACACCCAGTGTCTCCAAGCTATAAGCCTGAGCAGGACTGTCTGCTCTCTCTGGCCAGTCTCCCATGCCAAATACCTCCAAGTACCGACTCACCATAACAACCCATTCTACCTATGGTCTATTCCACTCTGACCACCTGTTTACTATAGTCCAAAACTCATGGTCATACAAAGGGGCTTACATTTTGAGACATAATCCATTTCCTCAATGTACTGATGACAGGTACAGGGGCAACACGCCACCATGACAAGGCACAACTCTCTGCTACTATAATTATCTTTTGCTTTGTAAAAGAAAAGAAATGATCACAAATGTAATCCAGTTTTAAGGATGCTCATTGAAGTTCTGTTTTATATATTATTCAAATCCTTCCAAATAGACTATACTAAGCGTTAAAGGTTCACAGTGTAGGATTCAGTGATATCTAGTGGTGGAGTTGCATGTTGCAGCTGAACTACCCTCACCCTCCGAAAGAGAATGAAAGATAACCTGTGGTAACAGTTGTCATAAAAAAAAAATCAATTTCTACCAATAGATCCCTTTCACATAAATCTTTCACACTGGATGCTAGTAATTAGTAACTATAGACTATATAGGGATAATATTTTGTTCAGGCTGTTATAAAGTTGGGTTCTTTTACACCAAAAAGTATCATATGAAAAGTTTAGAAAAGCACTGGATCAGAAAGGTAATTTCATAATATCCCAAAAAATGATCCCTCTCCACAATGGGCCATACATATACATATATACAATATATATACAAGGAAACCCTCTTGTCAGTGTTCAGAAGTCCATATTTTCGACAGCTGTGAAAGATGCCAAGGTGTCTGGTTTAATTCTTGTCTGTCAGTTACTGTACGTACACACACACAACACTGCCAGTACATCTAGTCTATACCTCTTTCTCACGGGCAACATCGCCACTATAAGATGGTTCAGACCCATTCGAAGGCGTCACATTAAATTTAGGTCACCTCAGTAGCTTAGCAATCCTCAGATCAATGCAATGAACATTTAAAGGGAGACAAATACTGTGTATTGTATATTTTTTAAGTATTTGTATAGGTTCTTTTAAGTCTTCACTATTGCAACTCCCTTATTATATTTCATAATAGAGATCACTTTTTAATATAATGACAATGTTGTATGTAATGATGTCTTTATATATGATGTTTTTTTAAGGACCTCTATTTCGCATTACACCAGAGAAGGAAAGGTATTACAAATTGTAATTTTATTGTGTAACATATTTTTTAACAGATAAAAAAAACTCAAGCTACATTGGTAATTTCCATATTTATTTTGTTATGTAAATCATATTTATAAGTGCTATTTTCACAGAGAAGTGATTCTTTGTAAATTGTAAATACATTGCTGTTTTATTTCTCTTTGTGTTGATTGCATGTCTTTGTATCAGACCTGAAAGAAAGTCACATTACATAAACTACAAGGTAAATATTGCTGTGTGGTCTTGTAATTTATTTTCTGATGCCATTACCAGTACTATTCCTTGTAACAAAATTTTCATTTAAAATCAGAATATTCACTAACTTTGATCAAACCTGAGCCTCTTTACACACCTAACCAGCTTCAGATTTTGTTACAAATCAATGCATTTCACCATCACAGATTTGCACTGATTTGGCATCTTCACCATGAAATCATCCAACTGATGAATTTTTCTGAGCCTCTCTACAGACTGTGCTGTCTGACACGCCGACAAAAAATATTTTACTTGGTGGTTTTCTGTAAGAATCACCTTGCACACTGCAAATCCCAGCATGCTAATATCACAGGTTAGAGTATTTTAGGTAACTGCTAATCCGTTTCCACTTCCTTCTCACATGCAAAGCTCAAATCTGTCATCACACGTGTATAATCATCCCTCTGAACCTGTATGTAATTTCTGTCTCTAATGGGAGTCTTAGCCTGCCTCCCTGTCATTACACTGCGTATAAATGCCAGTTTCTTACTAAGGCAGCTCTGACTCAGCCTCTCTGGGTGCACCCTCGAAATACGAATCCCATACTGCCTGCCACATGTAGCCTCCCACCCCTCTGTGGAATATAGACCCCCTATTTATAGATCTGGCGAGGCCTGTAACCCTGTCCTCGGCACAAACTTTCATTTAAACGGCCACCCCTTGCAGTCCACCCAGTACAGGCCGACACACATACACACACAGGACATGCAGGAGGGAGAGGGTGTGTGTTTGAGTGAGAAAGAGCGAGTGGGAGGCCAAATCCAAGAAGCTAAGGGAGACAGAAACAGTGAGACAAAGTGCAGGAGACAGAGCCAACAGTTTGAGTGATTTTCACTTGCGGTAAAGGGCCTATAGTGACGAAATTGCAAGGGATCATGGACTAACAGGACTTGACTTACAGGGCAACGAAGTACTCCACCTGTTCGGCAACGTAGGCTATTGTTGGAAGACTGATCTCGCCATAGAACTTTCAAAGGGGATTTTGGACAAGCTCTTCCTTCATTTTGAGCTTGTAATACACTGGACAGCATGAGGATCGAAGAGGAAAGGAAAACCACGATTTCTAAGGACATACACCACAGCTTCGAGTAAGACCTGGATCAAACCCTTCTTAAAAAAGACAATATAAAAGATTATTGTATTTGATTTCAATCAGATTGCTTCTATATGCATGTTTCATAGACTTGAGCAACAAAGCTGTGCCATTTCTTTTCTGAAGACCTTTCCAATCAAAAAGGATTTGTTATCACTTGGGCCTAACTAAATAAAATATTGTTATTTACGATGGCAAACTACTGTTAAAACATCTTCAAAGCAGTGTACGAATGTAACTTAAACACAGTGCTGTAATTACAAAGTGAGCTCAGGGTAAACTGACAGACATGTGTAATTAAAGAGCAACTATAAAAGGCAACAGAGGAAAGGGTGAGGTCTACATCAACCGAGGAGGCCGCAAGGACATTGAGACAGAGAACAGGACATCGAGAGCCTTACCAACAAAAACAACACACCATGGATGCTCTTGGAGGACACTACCTCAACAAAGACGCTGTGCTGTCACCTTTAGGTGCAGCCCGAATGTGCCAGATGGTCCTTGGTTGCACCATATTGGCCCTTGTGTCCCACAGTGCAGGCTACAGCGCCACCTATGGAAACTTCTGCATGTTCGTGTGGTGCTTCTGCTTCGCCGTGACACTGATCGTGTTCACCTTGGACATCACGAGGCTCCACACATGCATGCCGATTTCCTGGGATAACTTCACAGTGGCTTTTGCCATGCTGGCAACTCTCATGTACATCACTGCCTCTGTGGTCTACCCTGTTTACTTTCTCCAGACAGAGTGCCCAGATGAAAGCTGCGAGGTCCAAATCTACCGAATTGCTGTCACTGTCTGCTCCAGTATCTGCTGTTTCCCCTATGGAGTTGAGGTGTTCCTAACTCGAGCCAAACCAGGTGCTGTGGTGGGTTACATGGCCACGGTGTCTGGTCTACTCAAGGTGGTCCAGGGTTTTGTGGCCTGCATAATTTTTGGGGCTCTGGCCAATGACAGTGAATACAACAACTACATTGCGACCCAGTACTGTGTGGTGGTGTACAGCCTGTGCTTCTCTGTCACTGTGATAGTGGTCATAGCGACAGTTTCTGGACGGACATCAGCCCTGCGGTTTCCTTTTGACCGATTCGTAGTTGTCTACACCTTCTTTGCTGTGATCCTCTACCTCAGTACTACACTTATCTGGCCCATCTTCAGCTTTGACAGGAAATATGGCACCACACACCGCCCCGAGGACTGCCCACGTGGAGAATGTCCCTGGGACAGTAAGCTAGTGGTGGCAGTGTTCACCAGTGTCAACCTGATCTTATATTTTGTGGATCTAATTTACTCCCAGAGGATCCGATTCGTCTCCAGATCTGCTGTCTAAATGTTTCCCCGACAAGACTCTAATCCTCTGAGACAAGTGGACGGGTTTAAGCATCCATTAAGCCTTCCACAATTTGGTCTCATCGAAGGACTCATTCCCTTGAATCCACATATTTATGCCGTCATTTCTGTGTACCAGTTTTTATTAACAGTATTCAGTATTATTCTAATATCAAGGCTCTTTGCTCAGCAGTCAAATTGACAGTGTTACCCATGATGCACAAGTAGCAAGAAAAAGGCTTTGTGTAATGACCTAACAGGGAGAGCATGCCAGGTGCACCATTCAGCTGATCTCAGCTATTTCTTGCACCCAGGACTGTGGGAAAAAACGTCCATCTCAGCACCAAATCCATCCCTCCTCTCTTCCTTTGGTGGTCTCAAACAAGACCGACCTATAAGAGTGTGTGATCATGTTTAGAGTATCAGAGCAGTGCAGAGTGCAGACTCTTACAAAGACTAAGAAATGTATTTAATTATATTTAAACAAATAAATGAAAATATGTCTCAAAAAGAAGCATAGCACATGTTAGGTCTACAGAGTGCACTGAATGTAGCTTTGTTTTTTGATTGATGGCCATTTTGTTGTTGTCTAGGTTTATTTCCCCCTGTAATAGTGCTAATACCGTACATGAGATGTCAAATTTGTCAAAAATGTGTCTGATCAAAGTTTTTGAGGGCATATTTAAAGACAGGATTAAATGTATTATTTGTGATAAGAATGATCATGAAGTGAAATATTTTGACTTTTGCTACATTTCTAACGTGTCCCATGTTTAATAAAATATCCAATAGATAATGTTTTTCATTTCATTTCCACAGAAAAGTAACCACAACATAACAAATAAAATGGCATCCCTGAGCTCCCATACAAAACCTTTCCTTAACTAATTTGACCTGGACAACTCGCGACAAGGAAATGGAGCAGAGCTGAGAAGGAAACGGGTAGCTTTCTTCCTTCCGGTCTCTAACTTGGACATACTTGGAGGGCCGTGTAAAACGCGCCTCCTCCGTGTCGTTCAAGCTTTGAGTAACCACAACATAACAAATAAAATGGCATCCCTGAGCTCCCATACAAAACCTTTCCTTAACTAATTTGACCTGGACAACTCGCTACAAGGAAATGGAGCAGAGCTGAGAAGGAAACGGGTAGCTTTCTTCCTTCCGGTCTCTAACTTGGACATACTTGGAGGGCCGTGTAAAACGCGCCTCCTCCGCGTCGTTCAAGCTTTGCTCCAGCAGATGATAGCAGAGTCTTACCATCATCCTGGACGTCTCCGCCTCGCGGCCTCGGCATGATGCAACTGACTTTATCTGATTTGCAAACCCCGCCTCTCAACGAGATGCTCTCCCAAGCAGCCGGTGATTGGCCGGGGATATCACATGCCTCACTGAGCGCGCGAGCCCATTGGCCCCCTCGTCCTGTCCGTCAGGTTTCCCTCCGCCGCACAGTAAAGACAGAGCGGCCGTGTACACGTTGACAGCCGCGGACTCAGGTGAGTTTGTGGAGCCGTCGCTGATTCCTGGTTATTCAGTGACCTCGGGGGGGCTCCTACGTTGGTTAGTACGTTTGATTTCCTTTGTGTAAACATCCACTGTTAATATAAACATGGCTGCCGCCGCCCTGTGTTCAGAAAAGTAATGTCTCCTCAAGGGGAAGTTAGTTTGTGTACTGCCTCAGCTCATGGGGGCGGATAGAGCTGCCTGTTGCTAAACTGGGCTAAGACACCATTATGTTCAATCGAGGGGAAATGAATGTCATGTCTAACGTGTGTGATTTCCACTCAGGTAGAATGAGTGTGGGCTTCATAGGAGCGGGCCAGTTGGCCCACGCTCTGGTGAGAGGCTTCTCAGCTGCAGGTGAGCTACAAGTCAGGCTGCACTTCCAGTTTCACATAGCTTTGGTCCAGATTGTCACGGTTTGCCTGACCTGGGCCACAAATTAGCCCCAGCAATACCACATGTCTATCCAAAGTGTCCCACTTTTTGGGGGGGCACTTTTGTTGTTTAGCCCATGTTCACTATTTATCAAATAGGCCACTTTCAGTTCACATCTGAATTAAACATGGCCCCTTTTGTAACCTGCCACATGTAGCCAAACAAATGCATTCATCTCGGATTGTTCAGATACAATTTTTGTTGTTGCTGTATTTTGATTGCAATCAGTCAGTGATGTGTGTCTGTGTTTGTCTTCTATAAGGCGTGATTGCCACCCACAGAATCACAGCCAGCTCCCCAGACACAGATCTCCCCACAGTGCAGGGACTGAGGGTGGGTATAGACCGATTACCGGATGAGTGTTGATGTTTCTTCCAAAATTATTTATGTATTATGTATTAATTATGTAATTATGTAAGGAAAACATTGCTGTGCTCTCACAAGATCATTTTCTGTCCTTACTCTACCATACTAAATTGCACATCCTTTCCACAGAAACTGGGTGTAAATTTAACCACCAGCAACAAAGAGACGGTAAACAAAAGTGATGTCCTCTTCCTGGCCGTTAAGCCCCACATTATTCCATTCGTGCTGGATGAGATTGGATCGGACATTGAGGACCGCCACCTTATTGTGTCCTGTGCAGCAGGTGTCACCATCAGCTCCATTGAGAAGGCAAGTCACATCCCTCTGTCTCCTGCGTTACGGATTAACAACCGAAAAGCTTAAATATCAATTATGGCTCCTGACTTAATTAGTGTACATGTGTACACAAAGTCTATAAACTATACATAAAGGTGAGTAATGTGGATCTCAGTTGCTCATTGTTTGTTCATGGTGGAAGTTAAATAAAAACCCTGCTGTTAAACCTGAAAAACACATTATTCAAGCTAAAGTGTTGCCCAACATTATAATTGAAATCTATGATGTTTTCTAGTTTCACGTCAACATCACGTTGATATGTATCTCCCGGCTCTTGATAACGGATAATGTGGGTAAAATTAATTCCTTTACCTAAAGCAGCTTCAGGCTGTTTGATATTAGGAACACACTCACTTCCACACAAAGCTCTCTCTGAGTTTTTGTGGCCTGACCTCAGCATAGCCTCAGGCAAAATGATCACATGTTTGCTGCTTGCCTCTGAAACAGCATATATATTTTGGAAACATGGAGCCTGTGGAAAACTGTGTCTGAGAAAGACTCAAATATAGTCATAGTCTTAAAATGACATTACTTGTCCTTTAAATTTATAAACGTGATTAAAATTTTCTGTGCCTAGTGATCTGAAGGCAGTCCCATATAAATGAAATACTGAATTGTCACCACTTGCAGAAGCTGCAGCAGTATCGCTCTGCCCCAAAGGTGATGCGTTGCATGACCAACACTCCAGTGGTGGTGCGTGAAGGAGCCACTGTGTATGCCACAGGCACCCATGCAGAGGTGGAGGATGGGAAGCTTCTGGAGCAGCTGATGGCCAGTGTGGGATTCTGCACGGAGGTGGAAGAGGATCTGATTGATGCTGTAACGGGCCTCAGTGGCAGTGGCCCTGCTTACGTGAGTTAATTATAATAATAGCCACTCTACTTGGGACCATGAACTTACCTAAAGTAATTTTTGCCCAACATATTGCTGGTGGTGCTTGTGGCTTTGCAGGCTTTCACAGCGGTGGATGCTCTCGCTGATGGTGGAGTGAAAATGGGCCTCCCCAGGAGACTGGCTGTACGCCTTGGAGCCCAGGCCCTGTTGGTAAGGCCTTTCCGTTATTAAACAAATATATATCTGTTACATGGTTTACTTTTCTAGAACAATTTGGTGCAGATCGAAATTAACTACATTTAAATGGGGTTTCATTAAAGGACTACTGGGAGTAGGTATTCACTCGACTGAGTGCCGTTTTAGTGTGTATGATCTCTAGCAGGGTTTATGCAAAAACTACTGAAACAGTTTCCATGAAATTGTGTGGAGGCGTGGGGCATGAATCAGGAAAGAAACTGTTTCAATTTTGGTATTGAACTGGATCAGGGAGCATATCCAGCATTCCCTTTTATTTTTTTTTCATTTGATTCGACAATGCTCAGGTGTTTTTGGCATTCTTACCAATTTCCTGGGGAATAATGAATGAATCTGGAGTTTGTACAATTTGGTCAGGCTAGATTGAATTTCAGGAGACTGTTTGGTAGAGGCATATCTCATTGGTTTTCTAGTTAAAAATATGTAGTTCCTTTCAGACAGAAGCAGTTTAATCTTCTGGTGATGAAATGCAGACCAAAATTAGTCATTCTTTTCTCAGTGATGTTAATTAATTTACTCTGCCACTGACAAATAAATAAATCCTAATGCTATTCCCAGAGATGAACTCCAGTTTGAATAAAGTGTTAAAACGTGTGTACCAGGTAGGGCCGATGTGGATCTCACTGTGTGCGTCTGTTAAAGGGGGCCGCTCGAATGCTGTTGGACTCCGAGCAGCACCCTGGGCAGCTCAAGGACAATGTGTGTTCACCAGGGGGCGCCACCATCCATGCCCTGCACGTTATGGAGAGTGGTGGATTCCGCAGCCTCCTGATTAATGCTGTGGAGGCCTCCTGTGTCAGGACTCGGTAGGTTGATATGAAAGAATGAGACAAACAAAGCAACAAATCATATTCCCTGTCATAGTGGTGTATGAGAAATGCTTTTAAGTTAATTGTCACGCTCAAGTGGCCAGAGTCTTTTGAAGTTCAGTATTCAGACAGTAGATGGAGCCACGTGCCAATAATTTTTATAATGTCAGCTGGTTACTAATTACCTAGTGATGAGGTTGTTGTTATTAACTGTGTTGAGCCAAATATGTGCGTTGCATGCTGCTTTGTAAATGTCTCTGTGTTACTGCCCTTCTTTTAAAAAGGGCACTTCAGTTCTTGGCGGACCAGGAGAAGATCTCTCCAGCGGCCATAAAGAAAACTACTCTGGACCAAGTGCTCCAGCAGCCAGGAGTGAACGCAGAAGCTGTCGGAGTCAAACACCGTGGTATCAGTTTCTTTAACAACACTAACCCCAGGACCAAGAAGAACTGAATTCACACATTTCACTTGATTTGTCACATCACTGATAAACTCCAGGAGATGTTGTCAATAAACTACCACTGGCAGAAGACCTGAAATATAAGCTCAACTAGTGAAATGTGGTTTAGAAATCATGTGAATTTAATGTGATACCTGATGCATGCTTATAACTTTGCAATGAAATGCATTTCCTTTGTAATGTGTTATATTGTTCATTGATTCCCTCCTGAATTAAGGTTCTATTCCTGTGCTGTACGCCTATCACATGACTTCCTTTGGCGTGTTCATGGACTTTGAGATGTTGTTATAATTTATCCTTGGTACTTAAAGTTTTCTAAATCTTCTGCCACTTGGTCCCTTTTCTGTGATAGTTGCGAAAAGGTGTTTGACAAGTTTGGGCACAGTCACACAACTCCACACTCTGGGGTCAATATCTCATTCTGCTTGTAAACATCACAACTAAGAAACAACCAGGAACATACACTGTGTCTTACTTCTGACTACATTTTTCAGAAGATTGCTTGCTATGTCTTTGCAACGCAGTAACAACAGATTTTTGAGAAATCACATGTATGGTATGAAAAACATAACGCTAATACGAGCTCTGACATGATCTGGAGAAAACAGGTTTGTGATTTACAGCAGAAACTTCATACTGATACCAGTATACCTCATATGATTGATATTGGTGTGGATAACTCCATGTGTGTCCATTGTTAGATCATGGTGGGAACATTAGCCATCCTAAGTGCCTATGTTGGTTTTTATGTAGTTTCAAAGATATGAAATTCTACTTAAATCTTTTATAAACAAAATATGAACTGTTATATTTCTGCTGTAAAGAATCTGTGTATTTTCATATGTACCTCTACTATTAAACATGACAAAGAAAACTTTGTGGGTGTGCTTTGTTATTGTCCATTTTCTACTATAGTGACCGCTGTTCTCCTGTCACCTGGCAGATCTGGGTTAATTACACTGTAATAACGTGTCAGGTGCTTCTTCTTTTTTTTTTTTTGGTGAGAAATGTTTCTCGAGTTTAATAAAAGAAGATCCTGCATGAATGAAGTCACGTGGCCAAACACGATGACGTCTGGCTTCGATACAAGAGAAAGGGAATCAACAAGGAGAGCACGAGCTGGCGCGACGGGAGCGCTCCTGTCAGAGAATACCCACGATTCAGCTGCAGCTCCGGAGCTATTGGTCGCCCGCATGCCGCTGTGAGAGGTGCACCGCGACGGCTACAACTCCGGAAGAGCGTCGTTTGTCAGTCAGGTGGGTCTTTACAGCCAAACGCAGCGGGGCTGCTGTTGTGCTGAGTGTGCATGCCTCCGCCTGGCCGCGGCTGCTAGCTCCGCGCGGCTAGCGTACCTAGCTCCTCAAGCGTCAAGCTGACGCGGTTGGTATCGACGGCGTGTTTTTCAAAATAAAACACCCGAGCTGTCAACGGCGGACTAAGGGGTTTATTTTGTAAGCGGAAGCACCCGTGTGGTCGGTGAGAGGTGACAAAAGCTCGGGCTCCTCTAGTGCTGAGATGGCAGCTAATCATCACGCACAACACACACCGGCTGACAGATAGTGAAATAAAATAATGTGTCATTGAGATCTTATTTTAGGGACAACACACACCGGCTGACAGATAGTGAAATAAAATAATGTGTCATTGAGATCTTATTTTAGGGGGGGGGGGTTGCTGTGGAGGGATGGCCCACCGTGACGCGCGGTTCCCCGGGGTTGAGGAGTCACCCGCGGTGTAGTGAGCGAGGCTGAGCACGGGGATTTCCTCGCTCGCTTGTTGTTGTAGGCGGGGAGTTGTTTGCCACTCGCGCAAGACAGAGGGGCGGCGGCGGCGGCGGTGGTGGTGGTGACGGAGGACAAGGCGCGGAAGAGTCGCGGAATGTCACCGGTTGTGTGACCGGGAGGGGGGGCTTCGCCTTTGTGCCTCAGCCCGGGCGTCTCGTCTCGTCTCGCCTCGCCTCGCCACGCTTCCGCGCGGTGTCACGGCTCCTCTCCGCGGGTCCGTCAACTCATGCGCCTCCCGCCGTTTAAACCTGCTGCTTCATCACCTCCTTGGGAAACGGGAGCGAGAGCGAGCCGAGGCTGCGCTTCAGCCGAGATCAGGTTGGTTGCAACATGTATTTTTTTAATGGCATCATCAGAGCTGGAGCAACGGGTTGTGCCGTGCAATGTGCAGCTTCTCAACGCATGCACAAATCAAAAAGCAGTTTAGGAAATGCACCTAAACCGTCGTTTCCTCCTGAATTAGATCACCCGAAGTGACAATTCATGGTAAAACTGCAACAATGGCAAACCAACCCCCTCCGTCCTTGGCTTTTTAATATCACAACCGGGCAATTACGCGCATTGTTATCGTATCATCACAGCCGAGCAACAAGCGGCGGTTTTTTTTTTCTTTTTTAATCTCATCATGCTGAATCATCACAATGATGTATTTGAGGACGGGAGCAGATTCCACCCCGAAATATGGCACCACCGGACGGACAAAGGTCTGCTCGGTGGATAAGGGTCGATGTTTATCAGCGGGGAGATGGATCGAAGCGGTGCTGATCTGTCCCCGCGAGTCAGTCATCAAGTCATGAGCATCAAGTGATCACCATCATGCATTTATCAATAGACACTCATCTACATGCAGCCGGGAATGTGCGCTTTACTGCCGCGCTGTCATGATGTTACCAACAAACAGGGCGCGAGGACATTCAGACTAAGTGCTTAGGTGTCAAGTGCGATGTCAAAACCATGTGGGAAATGCACGATAAGCACTATGTTATGCCTGCGTTGTTTATGATGGAACTGGCGACTTGTTTAAATTGGGTCATGGGTAATTGCGGGATTATAGCAAGTTGATAACACCACCTTATTTATGTGTTGTTTTAGATCTAATTGTTTAAGCGTGTGTTTTCTCCATTCTATAGAGAAGCATTATTTAATACAATGAAACACTTCTCTCCTTGTATTTTGGAGCTGGCAGATGCTCTTGTTTCCCTGATGAAATTTACCGCCTATTAGAGTGCATGCGTTTGGAGGGCAGGTAATGAATTACCCACAGAGAAGCTCTGTGCAATTGGAAAAGTCACCTTGGAAACTGTTGAGCATACACAGGCAGGGCTTAACAGATAGAAGTTCCTCACGCTTGCACCGATATTCAACTTATTTCATCATCTCCCCTCATGCGAGCAGGGCACTGAAGTGTGTTTAGCAGACAGGCCAGCCCCACATCAGAAGCTCAGCTTCTCAATAAGGCGTAATGCCCATCTCTGCCTTTCTCTGCAGGTAACGAGAACAGATGAGGGCCCATGTTAGAGCCCAATGGGGATGGAGGTGGTGTGTGGATGGGTGGAGGGAGTGGCGGAGATCAGCTCTGAGATTTATGGCCTCTTGCATCGTGGTAGCGAAGATGAAATAAGGCTGGACGCCACAGAGGTGAATCCAGTGCACAACTCATACCCAGTGGCGATGCTGGGAACAGGCAGGTGGTGTTGGTAGGAGGAGGTGGAAGAGGATATGTGAGGTTGATGAAACACAAGGCAAGACTTTAGTGTACAGTCTGGCCACCAACTCCTCTGTCTGGCCAACACAGCTGTGCCTTGGGAGTAGTTACGCCTATTCAGCACCATTAATAGCCTCAAGAAAGGAACACAAATGTGGGATTTGTCCACAAAAGTGCTGCTTAAGCTGCACGGGGAAATGGGAATGCCTGGAAGGAAAGGAGAAAAAGATCAATATAGTTTTTCCCCCCCATTTTTTGCAACAGGGAGTGAATCCTGGTGATGAAACCTCTTGCAAGTGCAATGCAGATTATGATTGCTTAGCATTGCGATATACCCGCTCCACTTCTCAAAGTACTTTCATCCAGAAAGAGTAGCGAGCGCGTTTGATGATTTTCTGTTTGAGTTAGACTTTGCATGTTCATTACTGCCCTCTGTGTGTTCATAATTTACATTGGCCAATATCGGACATAACATGGGCAGTGTTAGTGCAGAGCGAGCCACTGGTGGCTGTGTCTTTCATGTAACCTACTTTTATCTTGCCTGATTCATTGATGGTAAACTCACATTAAAAAATAACTTATTTAACCATACCCATACTTGAGGCAGAGTTAACATTCAACTAGAAAGTCACACAGGGAATAAACTGACAGTTTCCTTGTTCCTTCTAGCATTTAATGAGACCAAATAAATATCTTGAACCCAGGTTCTAGGCTGAAGGAAGTTAATGGTCGTCAAAACTTGTGCACACACGAAAGCCAGCAGATCAAATCAACAGATTTTCTGTAAACAAATTGAAGCATTCAGGATGCAGGTTCCTGTATTCAATTTTGTTTATACTCTGTTGTCCAGTCACTTTACTAACACTATTAGACAAAATGATGTATTAATAAATTTGAGTTTCTATTTAAAATACACATTTTTGTAATTTATTAAAGCAATTTGATGAACATTAATTCAGCAAAGCCCTCCTCTGGGCAGTCTGCATTGCTTAATACGACACTGAGCTATTTATTCAATATTTATTTAGTTATTTATTATTTAGGTGCCGTACACAGAGTGAGCAGCTTGTACTTCAGTCTCTTGTTCAGACAGAACATTCCAACATTGAGGGCGATCATACAAGCTGCTTTGGGAATCACACTTGCAACCTTTGAAATTAACACAGAGGTTTGGTCTGCACATTGCAGTGATCAGTTGAGGTAGAAGATTTAAAAATTCTTAGCACTGAGCGCTTGATATTAGAACTGAATTATTAATTAAGGCTGTATTCTGTAATGACGTGATTTATATTTTTGGGGGACAATCGCGTTGAGTTTGAAGCATTATCAAATGTCCCGTAGGCAGACATCATCAATCACTTGTCGTGATGTGAGCTGAATGGTGGCTGACAATGTTATTAATAGAAATTAGCATCTTTGTTGTTTCCAGGTGATGACTGCTGACTATCAGAATCAAATCCTTGCCCAGGAAAAAGAAGATGACAAATTAGTGCGCTTGCTTGTTTTTTGTTGATGCTGCTGAGCTCTGTTTATTTGATAGCCTGAGGGATGTTTCACTTGAAGAGAATCCTCCTCAGATCATAGCTATGCAGCGGCAGTAATCATAAAACATGAATTATTTCTGTATTATTTCACTTGAAATTGCAATAAAACTGGCAGAAGTGCAGCAGTTTAGCATGTTGTGTTTTAGCTACTATATGGACGCAATATGCATTTCATATGTATGCAACCAGTGTAGTAAAGCTCCTGGATATTTTGCCAGTGTGTGGGTCGCCTGCAATCCTTCCTCTGCCAGAGCAAGGCCAAAGTATCAAGAGCTATTCTCTTCCTGTTTAATCAGGTCCTCCAGGCAGATAATGTGGAAGACCAATGAAGTCTCTCCTCTTGTCCTGCTGCTTACACTAACAGAGCAGCTTTCAGAGTAAACAGCATCTGCTGAGCTTGGAAATGGATTCTCTAAATATCGAAACATTGGTTAATGCAAACCAGTGCAGCCTGAGTCCCTTTAAATAACCCTCACATTATCAGTGACTTCAGAAAATACAAAATCCCCTGAGGGCAGTGATTCATGTTTTCACTTTATACCACATGAACTAGATGCAAATTTCAGACGTAAATGTGCCACATGCTCTTCTGCATGGTACAACCCACTAGGATCCATATGGGGCTTTTTCAAAGCCAGCATCTATCACAGTGCATTGTTTTATGGTGTCTATTTTTAAATAGTTACACATATTTAGTGTGACTTGTGTAGCTAAACCTGCTTATATGAACAAATGTGGATATTGTGAGCTAGGAAATGAAATGCAGTTGCATTACAGATCTGTAATGGCCTCTGCTTCTGTCACTCACTGTTTATCTCTTTACCACCTCATAACAACTGAATTATTGTAGAATGATGTAAATTAGAGCAAGTGAGGCCGTAAAATTAATTATTAGTCCAAAACCATTTGTCTTTATCCAGAAAGGCCAATCCTAATTTAGGAGTGATGTTATCTATTTAGCATTTTGCTGCTTCAAATGCACAAGGCTGTTTGAGAGAAAAGCAATTTAAATGCATTGATCACTGTCTTTATTACCAATGTATAAACAAGATAACTTAAAAAAAGACACCCTCCTAACTTGTCCAATTGCCTCTAACAACCTGTGGATTGAGTTTTAGTTCAAGGAATTGCAATTCATTTTCTGTGAATATCCAAAGCATGTGCAGTTAATGCTCGTTCCTGAGTCGATTACGTCCCTCTATGACCAGACTCCACAATCAAAGTCTCCAGTATGGTTAATGATAAAAACAGTATAGCTTTAGTTACCTCAGCTATTAATATGATTCAGGTCAATTACATCCAGTCTTTCATGTCATGTCACTGTTGATGGAATGAGAGCATTTGAAGCATGCGAAGCATGGATGCTAACTGCCGCTCACTTAATGGCCAGTGTCATTAATTAATAAAGGTTTTCTGATATTTGAATCCCGCTGTTATCATTATTTTATAATCTGAACAAATGCACCAAATTATTATGAACATATTATTGCTAAGAACACTATGGAATATATTTCAAGTGTTAGGTTTTTGAAAACCAGAGATATGATATTGATTACTTTTTAATATTGCCCTAAACTCAAATCAAAAGTATTGTCTCCGTATTTCCCCTCTACCACAAGCGTATCACATTTCCCTCTGAAAGCTGCTGAATGATTTCCCCTCTCCCCTTTTTGTCACTCTTATTTCACGCTCTGAATACTTAGTAGTTAATAGCTTCCCTCCCTCCTTCCAGTCGTACCCTTCTCTCTCACACAGACACGCTTTACACACTGTTGTCTCCATACACAAGTTTACACCAGTCTTCCAGTAACTCTTCTCGAGCTATCAGAGGAGTCTGGTTTTTAATTTGCAGTTAAATGGCGCCCGGCACATGGAGCTCGCTTGATAATTGACTTCACTCAGCTGAAGGGAGGAATGATTAGATCTGAATATCTAAGCGATCTTTTCAACTCTGAATTAGGGAGGGGGAGAAAGTAGTGACTCTGATCAGGCATGAAGTGTTGAGAATGACTATTTATGGCATGCATGTTGGCTGACTGCATTAAGAATCGCAACCCTGAAAGAGAAAATGGACAGTACAACAAACAAGCACACAGTATAAATTAATGAGCCTAAGTGTGATGAAGCAGCTGTTGACATTTCCAATCCTTTTCACTCATACTTTTCTCTGTCTCTATCTTTGTGGTTATCATCTCACTGTTTCCTGATCAACGTCTGAGCTGTTGCTCTCTAGATTCAAGACCTTCTTTACAAGTTTGGTTGAAGCAGAAGAAAGACATTTGAATCTCTTTTATGAGGAAAATGAGCCACACTGCGTCTCTTCTCTTTTGGAGTGAAATGTTTTGTTTGGTGTGAGATAATGTTCGGCTGTTAGTTGCACAGAGCTGAGTTGCTATTGTTGGATGCTGCCTGTGCTTTCCTGAAAACAGTCTTTCATCAGCATGCACGTCCACTGTCTACTTTCATTCACTTCATTAGCAAGCTGCCAGTGCCAAGTGCTCGGACGCCTCATTTCAAGAATTGATCATGACAAGTTGAATTCATATGTGCTTGTGTGGTTTCAGTAATCTGTCTCTGTGCGGACGCGTGCACAGGCGATCAGTTATGTGATGTGCAATCCGCTGTCATGTCTCCGTGAAGCTTGCGCCCCATTAGTCCTCCCCAGCCATGCTTAGTATTCAGAGAGCGGGCACTGTCGTAATCTGGGTTCTGAGGCAGGTTGCTGGGGTTTTTGTTTGCACTTATGGCCCTGATAATCTTGTTACACTGCTGTCAAGTGGAGCCGGCTCTCCCTGCAGCCCTCAGCCACCATCCTCGCCACCTTCAGTACCAGGAATCCACCACCACCTCCCCCACCTCCCCCACCTCCCCACCAGCCTAGCGCCATTTTAGAGACAACCGTTGATGGACGAGCCTTGGATGTATCCTTCAGGAATCACCTCCTGAGCATCTTTATTCAGCCTCCCACCCCCGCCTCTGTCTACCATCCCCACCTTAGGCAGTGAACGACAGTGATAAATATTCATCAGGGGATGCAGTGCGTGGATGCTGTAGCCTCGGTTCCCCCTCAACAAAGGGTCCCCTAGCTAATGGTGTCCATCCTTGGCAGCCCCCCCGGAGAGAGTCTGTGGAGGGGATGGGATCATTAAAACATGACACGGGCTTAAGGCCGGACCTATCATGTCACATCGGCATTTATCCCAACAGACTTTTTTTTTTTTTTTGGCCCCACTTGAGTCTCAACCTAGGGCGACCCCACCATCGTGAGCTGCCCACCGTATATTAAGATGAACACAGACAATGGTTGAAGGTTGGCTGGGCTGCTCTCATCGTGTTAGTTCAACTTCACAACTTCCTAATTGGCACCTTGGTTTTGGTCCTTGCTGAGATCAGTATTTTTTTTTTTCTCTCTCGCTCAACCTGTTCTTCTCAAGCTCCTCTAAATGTGTCGAGCATGCATTTTTCACAAGGCTGTTTGCTCTCTCTCTTTTTCTTCTCACCCTCTTTCTCTGTCCATCTCTCTCTCTCTCTCTCTCTTTCTCACCATCCCCTCCTTCTCTTTCTCTGGGTGACCACACTCAGCATTTTCTATTTCCTGTGGGTGTGATGTCTCTCCTCCACAAGCAATCAGCTCTGATTTGTCAGCATTCTTCCCGGCGATTCATAAAAATTCAGCAAGCTCTGACAAAAGATGTCTTGTGTCCCCCACTTCTGCTCCCTGCCTCCGCTGACCCTGTGCTCCAAACTGCAGCTTTCACCTTCTGCTCCGTTTATAAGGGACACGCAGAGCACCTGAGCTCACTGGAGGATAAAATACCTGTACCAGATTGTGACCATAGACAGCGTGAACTCAAATGCAAAGGCAATATTTTGCAATCAAGTCTAAAATTTCCTAGAGTTATAAGTGTGTTTTTCCTTTCTTCGCCTCTCTGTGTGCGCGCGTCTCTGCGAGGTATGAAATGCCTTGTAGTGGAGGGGAGCAGCTGTGCGTTGGACCTTGTCTGTGTTGTGCTGCCATGCCCTGTCATTGGTAGCCGTCTGTTGGCAGCAGCCTGTGCTGGAGGGTTGCAGCCTGGGCACAGTCCTTTCACAGTGTCATATGGTGAGCTTTCAGCGTGCCAAGCCTGCCTACTGTGTTACCCTACACAGCTGTGTGACAGAGTGCGACTCCTCGACCTGGACAATGTCCCATCTCCCTGCATTTTCAAGACTCCAACTGGTTTTTGAACAATGTTGGTGTCCAAGCTGCTGAGGGGAAATTGATAGTTTTAGTATGATATTTGGAAGATGCAGCCCCCCCCACACACACACACAAACACACACTCATCCCAGTAGCTATTAGTGGAGTACTTTCCTGTCTATTTGTCCATTATCTGTGCATCATCAGGCAGACCATTATCCCATTATGTTTTGCATCTGTGGTCCAAATGCTTACTGGAAATGAGTCACCGCAAAGGCCAGTGAAACGTAGGTGTTACTATCAGTCATCTATTCATAGCTATCCCAACAGAGATGAAAAGTATCACATTTAAAAAGTCCTTTGCAGATCCTGAAAGGCTTTTTAAATGGGCATCGGCAGCACGAACGAAGGATTGCCATTTTATGTGCAGCCAGAGGACTCTTTGAAGTGAAAGCATCAAGAATCCAAGTCACAATCTGACCTCATGTTATGTCCCCAGCCTGTGTGATAGTGTCGTATTCAGGTCATTTTTAACAAGCGCCTGTCTCTCCCTGTTTGGCTCAGGTGACCGGTCCACCTGTAGCACACTATTGTTGCCATGGAAATATCCTGGCCATCTTAGTGCACTGCAGAGCTGCGACTCACGTGCTTCCTTTTTCTTTTCCTTCGCTCGCAGAGCTTCTCCGCACAGATCACACATGTACATGACGACTGGCTTACTGGGCATGTAAGGCTTCAAAAACATTGTTCACAGACACTCGTTTCCTCACTGGATTCTGTGTCTTCTCTTTTGATGCAGTTGTAACAGCCCACATGCATTTGTTTATGTGCTCTGTACAAGCACACACCGATGGGCTGTGTAAATCAGCTTACCAAGGCAATGTGCTGGCTGGGCTGACCGTGGTGGGTGCCCGTGTCACCGACACAGCATTTACTGTGTGTACTGTAAAGCGCCCAGGGCCATGAGTGTGTGTGTGTCAATGTGAGCATGTACTTATCTGGTGACAGAGCTCACACGGTGAAAGGCACCCAACCTTCTGTCTGTCTTAACACCAGAGGGTTAGATTTCTCTCCAGCCCAGCTTCTTCTCCTGGTGCTCCCTCAGTACTGACATTGCAGAATAAACTGCAGTGCAGTGCTTTTATTCTGGATGGTATTTGAAGCTCTGCAGTGGTTTGAGCACATCCCTTTATTTCATTGATTTATGGGATCATAGTCACACATAAATCCTGACAGGTGTGTCTGTGTAGGCTGGACGGCTCATACTGTGAAACTCTGTCCCATGCCCCTTTTTATGAATACGTTTTAGGAAATGATCTATGTCCTGAAAAAAATCCTCAGTCCTCTTCAATCCATTCATATATCCTCAGCTCCTTGTGCCTCTTGTGAAAGACAGTACATAATAAAAAATCTTGAGTTTTGTTTCCCAAGAAATCAGTGTGAACTGCTGCCAGCCAGATAAAATGCCACTCTCATTGTGACTCACTGACTACTCTTTGAATGCAGTGCAGGATTCAAGTGAGAAATCTTTCAGGCACTTTCCATTGACATGTTCAGCCCTGTCCTACCCAGACTGACCTATATGTTGGAGAGGGAAGTGCATATGCCAGCAAGTTATTTGTCCGCAGTGGCGGTAATAGCCCAGGTAGGATTCGCTCTACAGACTTGGCAACACTTCCAAGGAAGTCTGAAGTCCTTGACCCCCTTTGTGCAAGGACTGAGGCACAGTGTAGCTCCATTGCACTCTAATACAGTCTAATATGTCAAAGAAATTTGCTTCCTCCCAAGTATTGGTATTATACTGAAGTATTTTCTTTCATGCAGAACAACCAGCACTACAGTTGGACTCGTGGCATGACTACCCCAAACAAGGGAAACAAGGCCTTGAAGGTAAATAGCTTACACAAACATCAACATGTCAACATGAATAATTTAATTCATAACACTAGCTAACCCCTGTGCACAGGTGAAACGGGAGCCAGGGGAAAATGGCACCAGCCTGACAGATGACGAGCTGGTGACCATGTCAGTGCGGGAGCTGAACCAGCATCTACGGGGGCTGACGAAGGAGGAGATCCTGCAGCTGAAACAGCGGCGGCGCACCCTTAAGAACCGGGGCTACGCTGCCAGCTGCCGGGTAAAGCGTGTCACCCAGAAAGAGGAGCTGGAGAAGCAAAAGGCTCAGCTGCAGCAGGAAGTGGACAAGCTGGCCACAGAGAATGCCAGCATGAAGGTGGAGCTGGATGCTCTGCGTTCAAAGTATGAGGCTCTCCAGAGCTTTGCCAGGACTGTGGCCCGCAACCCTGTCACCTCAGCCAGGGGACCAATGGCATCTGTCATAGGTCCCCTCATCCCTGGTAAAGTAGCTGCAACCAGTGTCATCACCATCGTAAAATCCAAAACGGAGGCTAGGTCGTAGTAGCAAAAAGAACGGGAGGAAGATTTCCAAGATTAGTCAGTGCATTGTAACATGGCACAGGATCCCCTGTGTAAGTTCTGTTTTACCCCTTGGCACTAAACCTAAAGACATGCTTCCCAATGTCACTCTTTAAGTACAACTCAGCAGTCTGCACTTGTCAACAGACACGTTGTGCTTTGAGATGACACAATCAAATTGTACATTTTAGTTGGTTATTTAAAATTGTGATTTATTGGCAATATTAGCACATTTCATTTAAAATGTGAATTCCATTTGCAAGTATTCAAGAAGGCAATATTGGGTGGCATCGAATTTCTGACTGTTAATGGCGCATTGATTTTTGGTAAGATACTGTTTGATGTGGTAGTTTACCTTAGACTTAGAGCTTCAGACTTTTCCGTCCTAAGAATTGGAAATTGTACAACATAAACAAAAGAAAGAGCCAGTGGTTCATCTGTCTTAAAGGAGACATCTTATACTAGGTTCAGAATTTTTAATTGTGTGTTTTCTATAGTAAAAATCTATCCATTGCTGGATCGTTTCCCTTCAGCCTCTGTCTGAATCTCCTGTATCATAAAGGTTCTCCCTGCACATAAACAACAATGCTGACTGGGGAAAATCTACACTGTAAAATACAAGAAGTGTTTGACCTCTGTGCAAAAAACAGCCATGCTAGCAAAAGCAACAGGCTCAAAACAAGGTCAGCAAACAGCTCGTCCAACTCAGCTAAGGTTATTGGCATCCCTTGTTCAGGTCCATGTTCTAAAATTGTTAGTTGGCACATTGGTTTGCCCTCAATTGAGCTCCAGCTTAGCGATAACCAGGAAGGATGAAATGACTTGACTGGAATTAGGAAATGTTGGGGATGTTAATAGACATAAATTTCACCCCCTGGCTCTTCAACCCATTATCTTTTGGAAGTGAAGATGAGGGAGACCTTACTTTTGTGCACTTAAGGTACAATGCCTCCACTGCAAGATGATGCAGCTATTAAATGCTTCCCGATTGCCACTCTTGATTTACCTAGCACTGTTAGGGTGCGTGCCAGGCTAGCTACAAGGTGTCCATTATGCAAACATGATGCTGAAGTATCGGTTGGACTACTGTCTTGAGGAGAAGCGCTTCCCTTACCACAGACTTTGGGCTTTACACTTTTCAGTTATTGACACAGCATAAACATAAACAACATAACAAACGAAAAAATACAAATTTAAACAGCATAATATGTCTCCTTTAAAAACCTTTTGCTTGTTATTATGCACTGACTTCAATTATGTTGATAACAAAAGGTGGCAGGATCGTTGTGTGGATGTCTTCAAAACAGCCTGACTAACCCAAAACTAGTAAATTAATCCTATTTGTGATTTTGTTGGTCGTCTGTCAAGGATATAAACATGAAATAATGCCCTCAAATCCAGCATTCATTTCTGTTTATTCGTCTGTGACAGGCTTTAATGAACTTGTCATTATCAATATGACTGGTAGATGCAATAATATACGTATGCACTGAAAATACAAAGAGGTCTTGCATATTTATGGTTAAGTGGAAACGTTAAAGCTGATCAGCAGTTCGTAATGATTTTGCTTCAGAGCTGAGTGCCATTCCAATATGACAAGATTCTTCTACAATATCTGAAAATCTGAATGTTATCACAGAAGTATCCTCATGTATTTTGGGGACAGTGAAATCCACAAACATTTTTGAAACATAATTTTTGCTCATAAAGAAAATACGTTGGAGTTGTTTTTGGTTAACAGATATCTATTGCATTCTTTTGTAATTACTTGTTGACAGGGCCCTCAGATATTTCCAAAAAGAAAAAAAATCTTTACACAAGCTTTACTGTTCGAATTGTTAAGGTGTAGAAAACTTTGTCTAATGTTGGATTCTTGATTTTTATTACTTGGTAGGTAACCTTCCATTGTTTATAGAAATACAGAAAAAGAAAATGTAAAAAAAAAAAAAAAAAAAAAAAAAATCCTGTGACATCTTTTTTGCAATTGTACCGAAAGTGGCTTACTATTGAAGTCTGATAGCTTTTTCTAGTGACTAGGCGCGTACTGTGGGGTAGCGCGTGATGTGATGTGTAAGTGACAAGTTGGCAGTGTCGTTCACTGTATAGATGTCAATGCTGTGCTATTTAAAACAAATACAAATCTGTAGAGCTAATCTAGGTGGTGTAAACAAGGTCAATTGTCTTTGTGCGTATTGGCATCTGTGATATCCTCCGCTTCCTCGGTGTTACAATTCATATTGTCATTAAGAGTTTACCACATTGACCCATGTAAGACAGAATTGGGTGAAATGGCATTAGTGGACATTAATTCAAAGGCTTTTACTTGAAGCTCTAAGTGATGCTGTCATTACAGAATCTGAATTATGGTTGCACCTGGTGCTGGATGCCCTCTAAATACATCGTCTGCAACCTGAAAGTAAACGACTCCATTAAAGGGCACATTTAATTGTTGTATTTACTTCAGCCATTTAATTAGTCTGAAGTAGATCCCAGAAATAGAACAAGTAACCAATCAAATTTATCTTAACACAGACAAAAGGAAATGTGAAGTTAACAACCGGTTTTATTGTTTACCTGTGTTTGTTTTTATCTCTTCGAATGGGGAAGAGAAACCCTGCGATTCCTCAAGACTATAACTATAAAATTGCTTCAGTGAACTCAAAGGATAAGGTGCAGCACCTCGTGTAAATTAACCCACTGCTCTTCGGCTTGTCGGATTAAAAGCCGTCGAGTTGGGCTGAGGTTTTTGTATGCACTAAGCCCCTGCTTGTTTTTGCTCAGGACAAAACAGGTTACCCTAAAAAAAAATGAACAAACGATTCTAGAAGAAAAGCGGGGATGGCAGCTCTGTTCATTTTTTGTTTTTGATAATATTAATAATAAGCATGTCATAAAGGGCTTCAATCCTCACTCAGAAAGAGACACAGCACTGACACGTAGAATTACAATCAACAACAGCTGCCAGCAGTGCTCCCTCTGTGCCAAGTGTCGCGTCGCTCTCCTGGTCCTCTAAAAGGAATTTAACAGTGAAGCAGTTTTACACCTCAAGGTGAAAGTAGTTGTGTAATGACATTAACAGAATGCACTTCATCCACGTCTCACTCTCACTCCTGCTGGTCAGAACGTCGCGCAGTGTCGGCGAGGTGTTAATCTACAGTCGCTCTCAAAGCAGCGCCTCAGCAAAACTCCTTGCGGGAGACCTGGGCGCTGGTTTTATCGTGTGTGCGCGCCGGTTGCCTACGCTACCCTCATCTTGTCAACATGCTTAGCTGTCATTGACTGGTTAACTGTGGGAAAAATATGTATCTGACTCTTGACATAGCCCAGTATTGATGTTGGCGTCGTTAATTGCTGTGGCTGTCTTGTGGAGTGAATCTTTTTCGTGTCAAGTGTCTTTTGAGGTGTTCGAGCGGCACCGTCGACCAATATCTCCGCCAGAGGTGGCGACTCTCTCTCCTTCTCACACATACGGTTGTATAGTATGTAGCTACAGTAGGTATTAATCACCATTGTGAAAAGTGACCCTTAATATGCAACTCAGTGGAAAAGGCGTGAAAGAGTAGATGTAAGAGTAATCAATATCGTCAAAGTGACTATGGTCTGTTATTTAATAAACTTTGCTGTTTTGTAGTTTTTAATTTGTATAATGTTTTACTTTTGCCCTCAGACTTTGCATCCCTGGCCCTTGTTAATAGCAGCTGACATAGTGTAAGGAATCATCAAAGGAATCACGGGGTTGCACTCGAGCCTTACTCCCTCATTACACTGGTCTTAAATTAACTGAATTGCAGATCCATAAACTGGACTGAAAGTTATCGCAGTAAATATACAGTGTCTTAGGTTTTGTGAAATGACTGCAACAATAGATTCTATCACAAGGGCCACTTGCAATATCTGTTTTTTAAATTTTATTTCCCTTTGGTATGCCAGGTTTTGTGAGTCTATGTGTGTGCGTGTTTGTGTGATAGAGGTTCCTCTGCTGCTACACCAGTCATTAATGCTTGTCGTTTGCTGTAGCACCACTCACAGCGTTTCTGTTCTCATTACATGTCGAGTGTGTATTTGGAATTGATCTTAACACTGTAATTTGTTCTGCAGATTTACATTTTAATCGGTTGTGACTATTTTTTTTTTTTTTTTCCTGTTTGTTTGTTGTTTTTTTTGTTGTCACAAGCAACCTGTTAGAAAGGGTAGATGACAGCACTTGTGTGGTGGTTGAATTCAGTAGCTCTCCAGACATTGGCTTTTGTTTTTACCGGAATTGATGCTTTGTAAACAGTTGACTGTGCAGGTTCTTCCCCCTCTTACTCCGTGGAGCGGGTCTGTGTTTCAAAGGTATAAAAATCTGACAAAGGCGAGTAATACAAAGTTAATAATCTGTTTTGTTATTTTTCTGTATGGGTTGTAATAAAATATTGTAGTACTTTGTATGAAAACAGACAATAGTTAATTGTAACTATTTATAAATTAAATTATTGTACTTTTTGCAATCTGTAGATAAGTACTATGTATTCATATATACAGTAACAACTGTGGATTTAAACGTGATTCTCCGAGGTGTCTAAGTTATTGATGTATATATTGTATGTTTGTTGATACAGCTTACTTTATTTTCTATAAGACCAATAAAATGTTTTGAAAAAGGATTTTTGCTTTTTTGGTGCTTTTAAACACAGTTTAAATTGGGTTTTGTCATATTCTGTGGTGTCATTGACCCAGTTTGATACTTGTAAAAATAAACTAGCGGGGACTGATTTTCCTTTTTTTTGCCATCCAGGGTGGGTTTTAGAAGACAGCGATCATTTAGATGGCACAATTTCTTTTTCTGTGATCCAAAAAAAGCCACTGGGCGACCCACTTTGGCTAACCTCAGTGGACATATTTTTGGCCCGACACGAGTAAAACATTAGAGTCATGAAGGATGTCTAGGTGTGCTTGTCCTAGATTAGGAGGAGTAGTGAGTTAGTCATCTCCGCTCCCCGTGGGGCTCCCGAGTCCCCCGCCAACCCCCCACCCCTCTGTCTCAGTGAACCTCATCAACATCACCCACCTCAGCAGCATCTCAACCCCACCACATTCCAAACTCATCTCACGGGAGAGCATGCAGAGACAAAGAAGCAGATGGCTGAAGACATGCTACATCTTACCACTCCAGGCTGCAGGGCAAGTGCAAATCCCAGTGCCTCTGCACCATTGCAGCCCGTTATTGTTCCTCCTCCCTCCCTCTCACATAGAGGAGGCTCCTACAGGTCTGTGTGACCTGTGCCTTAACACGCGCCCCCCATTCCCTCCCTTGGATGCCTGCCCCAGACAACCGGATGGCCTCTGAAGAGTTGATTAATTTGGCGAGATAGGTTAAGGTGAACTGGTGGGCAATCTAGGGCAGCATTCTTCATCTTCACCCACTTCTGCAGCAGGTGTCTGCCCCAGATCTCAGACCCACAGCCTGCTCCACAATTAATGTTGCCATCCCCATCAGTGAGGGCCGCTCATTTACCACGCCTGCCCCGCCAAAAGCTTGGCTGAGGGTGGGGTGGGGGGGCAGCATTCCACTGCAAATGTCCCTACTGCAGAGGACGGGCCTGCTTATCAGAGACACACACTGGGGTGGATTTCTTCCTGTTTGCATCAGCACTTAGAACCACTTGATGCTGTTGTGACGTGGTGTGATGGTGCGCATGAGAGAGCAACAATCAGGATCCTCACGTCAAACACCAGTTTTTTTTTTTTTTTTTAAGCAGTAAAGGTTCTGATGAAAGATCCCAGACAACTAAAAATACAAGGCACGAGATGTTTACAGTATTACTGCTCGACAGGAGGGCACTGAGCGCTTGCTTTGCAATGTGTGGGCCTGCGGCTCCCCCTGCTGGCACTTTGCTGTCAAGCCGTGTGCGGTTTTCACGGGGCTTTTCCACAAGATGATGCTCGCTCCCTCGGCAGAAGGATTCCCCCACAGTGCATCACTCTGAGCGCACAGCAGAGACTGATTGATTTTACCATGCAACTCTGTTGTTGTGAAAAATGGCCTGAGACGAAGTGAAATGCTGCAAGAGACTTTTACCAGAGGAGCTCATTTAGAGACCTAATAGGAGTCGACGGGTTATTTTATGTCTTGTAACTAAAAAAGTTATCAAGCAGTTAGTAACAGCATCATGCTCGTCGTCACCGTCATTGTCGTCATTATCGTCGTCATCACCATCATCATCATCATCATCATCATCACTATCATTATCATCAGCATCATCAATATCACCGTCATGGTGTCATCATCATCATCATCATCGTTATTATTGGCAGCACCACAACTATCACCATCATCACTGTTATCATCATCACCTCTGGTCATATCATATTGGAAATATTTAAGACTTATTTTTGGGGCTGATAATTGAAGATGATACATCTTAAAATAATATCTTGCTCAGGAGCACGTGGCAGTGCACCGGGGTGAATGTGCATGTTGTTTCTGAGAGTCCAGCACAGGCTGTGTGTCACATGACGGAGGACTAGACCATCGCTGTTATGTAACAACATGTCTGCTGCCTTCGCCGGCACCTCATCGTACGATCCGACCTCCATCAAGTCTGCGACAGCCACCACGGAGCGTCATGGTAAAGCTTTTCAAAATAAAACCCGCACAATGGCGTGGCTCTGTGTTGTCACGAAGACCTTCCTGTTTCTCCCCCCCCGGTTCCTCTACAATTTCCCGCAAGCTTGACGCACCGTGCGTCGTGCGTCGCCGGCAGAGGAGGCGTTTGCGCATCGCACCACAACCGCTGCTGCTGAGGAGGAACCGGCTGTCCTGCGCTGAAAGCCGGGGACACACAACCGACACCTTCCCTCCATCACCCCACTGTCACCTCACGGTCACCGCTGCGGCTCCATCACTTCGCTTTCAGAGATCTGCCTCAACGGCGTCAAAATGATCAAGAATGGGCACCACTGCCACCAAGTGAGCGCAGCAGCAGCAGCCGGGAAAGACGCAGGGACGACCCCCGGCGCTGCAGCGTGCAGTCCCGAGAAGAGGAGGCGAAGAATCCGGGTGTGGTGCGATGGCTGGTGAGTAACTTGACTGATGGGGTGGTGAAGATGTTACCGCGTCTTTTTTGCATGGAGCACTTGTGCTGTTCGTGTGGATGCGTGAGCCCGGGACCGGGACAGGCCCGCAGCCGGTCACTGCTGCATCCGCAAACTTTAAATTCAACGTGGTCCACCGTGAGGGGCTAGGCTGCTCTGACAGATCATTCAGCACAGTGCTTCAGAGGTTGGTCTTATCGCTGGAGCATCCATGCCTCAGTGCTCCTCCTCACTGGTCACTTATTACATAATAACGTCCATCACAGTGGTTTTAGTGCATGCTGACACTTGGTGCAGTAATTCACCCCCCCCCCCTTCCCCCCCCCCCCCCAAAAAAAAAAAAAAAAAAAAAACGTGATGAGAGAGACATTATGCATGCATTCAAATATATGTTCTAATTTCAGGCGACATTGAGCACATGCACATTGCACACTGTCCCAATGATCCCTCTCCAATCTTAGCTTCGTGTCATGGGGTTGAGAGTCTCAAGAGGTATAAGACCAAAGGCCTCTCGTGACAGGCAGGTGGCAGATTAACATGAACACACCTAGGGCCGGGATCCAAATAAGCCCATGTATCAATGCGTAGCAGGTTGTTTCTTGGCCCATGTTCCACCAAGTTTCAAGAAAATAGCTAACAGACAAACAGCAGTGAAAACATTACCTCCTTAGTATGAGTCACTGCAGGAAGTGCTGACTTCCTGCAGTGTTGCTCTTTGTGTTCAATAACACTTTAACAACTGTGGATGACAGAAAATAAACTTAAATAAAGGTAAGCCTGATGAAGACACTCAACAGGGTTAATGGATTGTTCTGGGTGGAGTTTCACTTTATTTTTAAAACTGCTTGGAGGCCTTAAAGTATTCTACAGTGTCTCTCATCTCACCTACAAGCTGTCAGCACTCTGATATTTCAGTCCACCCGGAAGCTGAACTCTACTGAAACATATCATGACTTTTTACAGACAAAACTGAGGAATGATTATCTGCATCCAGTATCGTGACTCCATGGGGCAGCGGCACCATGAATGTTTTGAATTTCTGTGAAGTGGACAGGATTATGGAGGCTTTCTCTAGTAGAATTCCTGCCATGTAGGTGTGGCTGCCCATCCATGGTTTGATGGCATGTTGCAGAATATTTGGGATGCCGGAATATTAACCGCTGGGCTGAGCATGCAAAGAAAGCCAATGGCAACGGCGCCCATGTCATTAACCTCTCTAACCCCTCCAGCCCACACCTGCTATATGGCTGCCGCAGTGCCCGTCACTGAGCACATTGTTCCCCAAAGCCCAACCGGTCGTCTCCACGCTCTTCCTGACATCCATGCACCGTCAGCAGTATGAGGGTAAAATTCCAAGGAGAGTGCAGTCAACCTAATCTACTGACATTTGACCCAGCTGCCTCCGCACAGAGAAGCTCGGTGTTCTTATTTGTCGCCCTGGAATGAAATGACAGGGGCTAAAGATCAGCTTTAAGAGGAGCATCACCAAGTGTGAGGTCAAAGTCCACATCCACTGCGGATCTGCTGAATTGTTGTGTACATACAAGTCAATAAAAATGCTGTTTACAGCCTCGGTGAAGCAACGCAGCATTTTGAAACAAGTGAATTTTCATCAGCTTATTGAGCCTGTTTGAACTTCACTCCAGGGGCCATGACAATTCTCAAATATCCCAAGTATCTGAACAGAGCTAGGAAGATGTGCCTTCGCCTCGATGCACTGAATGCTTGGAATAAGCGGCAAGGCAGACGGTCACATGCCTCTCGTGACGTCTTCTCACCGTGAACTCATAACGTCCGTGTGGTTCAGTTCTCGAGAAGCGTATAGGTGTTGTTTGGGTGTCCGCTAACAGGCCACACTGCATTAATTTTTCATCCCCCACCTTCATGGCACTGCCAAGATCTACCCAGCATCTGAAAAATACAACAGGACTATACAGTGACACATTAGGGTGTCTGGCTCGAATAACACCCCAAAAGCAGCCTCCTTCCTGGTGTTATCTAACTCCGTGTGCGTCTCACAGCTTTTCTCCTGATTTCATTCCCGTATCTAAATCGCCTGGCCCAGCCTACGTGAGGTGACGATGCAGCAGGGCACAGATGCTCATTAGGGTTGCCCAGGGCTGGATACAACACAGGGAGTTCTGTGACTGTTGCTGCCCTGCACATACTGTAGGAATTGACAGCACTCATCTGTTTATTTAATCTATTTTTGAGGATGCTATTTATAGTCGTATAGCTTTTTACTCCTGGGAGTGCCAATGCGTAACCTAATGCACTAAAGACGATGCAGATGCCAAAAGTGTGTTGTTGTTTTTTCCCGCTTGAACATTGAGTTGACATTATGACTTTCTGGAACGTCACCTGTGGTATTATATGTCAATATCATGTTCAAAGTGGAAAGAGAAGAAAGATGATCTGACTGATTTCTGCCGTTAGTCGTATAGTCACTATGATGGAAGTCTAATGCCCATCGCTTCTCTGTGCTAGATGACCAGAGTCTCAGTCTCGATCTGTGCTAATCTAATTATCCACAGATGCTATCATTGGCCTGAGCAGGGAGCAGAGGGAGGAACACAGTGCTGCTTTCACTCATTTTTGATCATATGACATGTGTGTGCGTTACACCAGTGGGCAGCTGAGTAAAAATCGGATCATTTCCTGTGTTTTGGCCACTTTAAAAAATCCACCGTTTCTAACTTTGAGAATAGTGTTTTGACTAAACCTTTTGATTAAACCTTGATGGAGCCAAACCTTGTGACTGTTATGCCAGGAATTCACTTTATCTTTGTTTTTTCCCAGATAAATTTCAAACATTTTAATATGCCTGTTTTTTTCCCCACAGCTATGACATGGTGCATTATGGGCACTCTAATCAGCTCCGGCAGGCCAAGGCCATGGGAGATTACCTCATCGTTGGAGTGCACACAGACAGTAAGGATGAAACAGTGACACATTCACTATAATCACTGTCACTATCAGTCCTGCAACTTCATCAGAAGCTCTTGGCTTCATCTCTACGTGACATTTTGCCCAGTTCTGTTGTTTCTCTCACCTTTGCCGTTATGATTTTGCCTGTACCTGAATCTGAAGAGCCATGGCACCTGTAGCCTCTGGATGTTTTCTTCTGTTCCATCATTACCAGCCAGGCACCAGCTGAGTCCTATACACACAGGAGAGGTAGTTGTGAGTCAGCGATTGTGTCACGCAGCATCCGGACATGTTGACAAACCAGAAGGACTCTCTGTCAGTTAGGGTCAGCGCAGATACCAGCAACGCAGGTGATGATGCATTACATTTTCTTTAAGTTTGTTTTTGATTTCAAGGTGAGATCGCAAAGCACAAGGGTCCGCCCGTCTTCACTCAGGAAGAGAGATACAAGATGGTGCGGGCCATTAAATGGGTGGATGAGGTCGTGGAAGGAGCGCCTTATGTCACCACCCTGGAGACGCTCGACAAGTACAACTGTGACTTCTGTGTGCATGGAGGTACTACATGATCCCTTCACTTAGACACGCACGTGGATTCATAACAGTGCGGGCGTCACAGATGCTCTCATTTCAGATGACATAACTCTAACAGTGGATGGTAAGGACACGTACGAAGAGGTGAAGAAGTCAGGACGCTACAGGTGAGACCTAGTTTTCACATGACAACTCGACTATGGCTCTGAGCAGAGTGCATACCTCCACCAAGAATGGGCAAAAACACAACCTATATCCACTCCCTGTGTACTCTTGCTCACAAACACATCAACATGCCAGCACACAAATGGACAGGGGTGGAAACATCACGTCCTTGGTGGAGGTGATAACAACAGTAGGGAGCGGATGCTGTGCGTGTGTGTTTCATTAGTTGCACTGTGTGTTACGCCGTTTCAGGGAGTGTAAGAGAACCCAGGGAGTTTCCACCACAGATCTGGTGGGCAGGATGCTGCTGATGACCAAAGCACACCACAGCAACATTGTGAGTGCAGCCTTAGCACCTCTCAGTGATTTAATCACACAGAACAAGTCTAATTCTACCCTGTGTCCTCCTCCAGGATAGTTCAGACTATCAGCAGCACACAGACAACTTTGGAAAGGTAGGTACCAAACACATTTCTGGCTTCTTATTAGCATTAAACCTTGTTCAGTATCAAAATCTCCAGCTTATCAGCAAACCCTCAGCAGACACGTTTGAAACAACATCTTTTGCCCTTTTGTTTAAGTTGCCATGTGGGCAGGATGTCAACCATGACCAAACAACGGTTCACTGTGCAGCCACAACAATCAAGTAGTGGCTCCTTGCCAGTGAACGGTGAATAGCCACTCTGTTGCCGCTTGGGGACACAAACTTCAAGTCACCAAGCAGTGGTTCTTAATGGTTGTGAAGGCAGCCGCTGGTCTCCTGGTGTGAGCATTAAAGATTTCAGGAAGAGTAAGGCTGTGAGTTTGGTGGGGCTGAATAAATTGCAGAATTTTTATCAGTGAGACTGAGTTAAGCCACTGGCCAAATGTGACTGGTGCGACTCGCACCACTGGGTGGCGATAACGCAGCACACTCATTCTAGTTTGAACTGCTCAGCACTGTGCAGGGGCCACATATACACCAGAGTTTATGGGTGTTGTAGTGTCATACTCTTCATATTTGTACTCATTATGCCTGTTTCTGAATTATGGGGGTCGCATGCTCAGAGGGGCCACAGTCCCTGGACGGGGGTGTCTCAGTTCCTGCAAACGTCACAGAAGATAATCCAGTTTGCCTCGGGCCAGGAGCCTCAGCCTGGGGACACCATCATCTATGTGGCAGGAGCCTTCGACCTCTTCCGTATCTTTTTAATGACCAGACCTGTGAACAAGCTGTCGTACTACTATATATTTATAACCCAAATACGTGTGTCATTTATCTTCTGATGTATTTGTCATCATCTCATTAACTGTTCCATCATTTATATAATTTACAATAATTTGCCGTCAACCTTGACCGGTCCCCCTGTCAGACATTGGCCACGTAGATTTCCTCGAAGCAGTACATAAGCTTGCAGACAAGCCATACATCATAGTGGGGCTGCACTTTGATCAGGTGAGTGTCTGGTTATGAGCCTATGAGGCTTCACTGCCCCCTAGAGTCCAGTGTTGGCATTTTCTATACATTTTGATTATGTCCATATTCTTCTAGGAGGTGAATCGTTACAAAGGAAAAAACTACCCCATCATGAATGTCCACGAGAGAACGCTCAGCGTCCTGGCCTGTCGAGTGCGTTCATGCTCACTCTCCATTAACACAAGGCACCGCACATTACCGCACAAATATTTTTTCTCATACGTACAAATCTTTAATTCTATGTGCTTTCTTTCTCAGTATGTGTCAGAGGTGGTGATTGGTGCACCCTTTGCAGTCACAAAAGATTTGTTGGACCATTTCAAGGTATATTTAACTTTAGCCACCAGACTATATATAAAGTTTTCCTTGATACAAATACTTTAAGGTTGCTCTGTGTTCATAGGTGGATCTCGTTTGCCATGGAAAGACAGAAATATACCCTGACAAAGATGGATCTGACCCTTATGCTGTAAGTCCATAAACACATTTTTTGAAAGAATCCACAGTGATGGTGTTACAGGTTTTAGATATTTTTTTCCCTTCCTACCCAGGAGCCAAGGAGGAAAGGCATCCTGCGCACTGTGGACAGCGGGAACAGCCTCACTACAGATGCCATCGTGCAGAGGATAATCAAAAACAGGTAAAATATCTACCGTGAGAAACAAGTGTTTTTGAAATTAAAAGCATAGACTAAGTATTTGACATGGTCCATGTCCCACCAGGTGGGAATCATGTCCTGTACTGCAGCCAGAAAATGGGTCAATAAAAGCCATCATGTTGCCCATCTTTATCTACACCTGATAGACGTTTTAGTCTGCCGTGCTCTGTGTGATTCAGGTTGCTGTTTGAAGCGAGGAACCAGAAGAAGGAGGCCAAAGAAATCGCTGTGATCCAGGCCATGAAGCGGAAAGAGGAGGAGAAGACTAAAGAAAGAGCCCAGGCTGTGGTGTAGGGGAGCCCCCCCCCCCACAAAAACAAATAAGTGTTGCTGACACGCTAATTGAATTTGATCTCATGTACAGTTCAACTCCTTTATAAGCTCCATACACAATCTGGCTTCAGAACAGGGGCCTGTTTGTGGCTCTGTCTGCTGCGGGCTCATCAGGTAAACCACGTGTGTTAGCATATATTGAAATACTCTACATATGCAACTACATGTTCACGTCAGCCCGACACAGAACTATCAAACTGCTGAGGTTTGAACAATACAAAGAAAGACACTTTAGACAAAGGAAGTCATCACCATGTCTTCAACTGTCTATTTTAGGTTTTTCAGAGTTTTGTAAACTCCTGTAACAGTTTTATTTTTTGAATTAAAAAAGAAGACATTTTTAAATATTATATTATGGATTTGGGTGTCTAAAAAAGTGCAGGGACCTGAGGTGCTGGTCAGACATTCAACTATAGCAAGAAAGAGATTCCCCTGCTGTTTTTCCAGACCAGGCTCAGGCCCACAGCTAATACTGTACTGTATATACTGTATGTACTGTACGTATGTATTATTAAGTGATTGCAGGCAGACTGGAGGATGATGAAACCACTATAGCATCAGCTTTTCTCGCGTGGACCTTCTGGGACCTCATGTATATATAACAGATCCTGCTCCAGACTGCACTGACTTCTCTCAACCATATGAGCTGTTTGGATTTTAGTTTTTAGAGCAGGTTTCTAATGAAAAGAAAACGCACACTCTTGAAACCTGCACGCATTGCTGTTTGAGTGCTCTTAATATGTTGCTCTTTATTTTAACCAACATTTATTTGAATATAGAGAAGGCTACAGTCAGCTTTTAACCTTTAGTTTGGATTACATGACTGACAAAACAGTGAAGAACTCATCCTGTCTTGATATCCCATGGGATTAAATAATATATTTTTTTGTAAATGTATATTTTACTCACCTCCTCTACATTAACTGGTGTATAGATTCATATTGTATACAAAGTAATATATCTGTGTCAAGTTGGAATGTATTCAATGTTGGCTATAATATATGTTGACAGTTGAGAAATAGTGTAAAAACAGATGGTACTTGAGTATATCATGTGGATGGTAATAAGAATTTAATCTGAACAGCTGTTTCTCGTCTTGTGTTCATCAAAAGAGAATGTCTGTGAGGATTGTCATGTCTACTTCATTCCCTCAGTAAGACGGTGCTAATTGAGCAGGCTGCACATCATGAAAGGTAACTTTGTGTTTTGACCTTTGATCAGGAAAGATGTGACACAGAGTTTGTTAAATGTCAGGCCATTAAGATCAGATTATTTTAGTACCCTGCAAAGTTCTGTGAGATTATTTATACTATGGCAAAGGTCAATCAGATAGGTACGGATGAATATTTTAACTGGAGGCATTAAGTCCTTTGACTGAGTAAAAGCTATCCATCCATCAGTCTGTTAAAGATAGGAATACAATAGCATAGATGTTGTTTGTCTGCTATCTCAAATGTAGAAATTTTTTTTATTTATTTAATATTCACCAGTAAGGGTAAAAGTGTAAAGTCCATTTCTGAAGGAAGTCTGTTTTGCCCTGGCTGACCTGAACGCCTCTCTTGGCCCTGCACATGTGCCTCAAATGAAGCTTCATTAAGGAGCTGATCACTTTGCTCTGTGAAACGCAAACACTCCAGATCTGAGAACAGTGACGACTCATTGAGGAGCGGAGTGACACCAACCATGCTGTGCTGTCTAAAAGTCCTGCCAGCACCTCTGCAGGTAGAAGTAACAAGTTTGACTTTTGTTTTGTTCGTGGATTCATCCCTGTCGGTCACAGTAAAAAAATTAAAGCACAAAAAGGTACTATATGCAAAAAAAATTGAAATAAACAATGGAATCAAACACACTCGTAGGTCAGAGTTCATAATGCAGTTAAAATGGTTCGTTTAAAAAGTTGCAAATAGTTTTCCTCAGTTTCTAAAGTGAAGAACAGATCAGGTACTCTCTACAGATCTGCATGGGGATCTGCCTTCACCAGGACGTCACAGAAGAGGGAAAGAAGGCCAAACTCCACAGCTCCAAAATCGAGCAGGACCTTTGTGAACATGCCAGGAACGAGATGAACGTGGTGAAAATCCTCATGCTTGGTAGGTTCAAGGTATTTACTGTGTGTACTGTTTTCTCCAATATCATCACATTCGATGACGTATTACGGTATTTTTGTGTATCAGGAGCTGCAGAGAGCGGCAAGAGTACACTGATCAAGCAGATAAAGATCATCCACAGTCATGGATTCTCCAGACAAGAGCTCTTTAGTTTTCAGGTAAAGACCGATCAGGCAATTGTGATGGAAATGCAGCATTATTATCATTGATAATCACAGGTGACTCTTTGTACAGGCATCAGTGCTCGACAACCTCCTGACCTCTATGAAGTTTGTCCTTCGAGGAATGGGGATGCTGAGGATAAACCTTGCCAACAAGAAGAACAAGGTGACGTCCTACACACTCCCATTTTATCTCACCAGTGATTTATTGGGGGAGATATAATGGAGATGTTTTGCCTCATCCAGGTGCACGCTCGCTCCATCCTGTCCTGTAGCCATTGTCTGGGGGACGACCAGGAGCTGCTTCCCTTCGTGGCCCATGCTTTGTGCGCACTCTGGGCCGACCAAGGCGTGCGAGCAGCGGTGGCCAGAGGCGACGAGTTTGAGCTGAACGACTCTGCGCTCTAGTGAGTACAGCGAACACGGTCTGATCACGGCTGGTGGTGTAAGTGTCAAAGGGAATGCTTTTGTCGCCTATACGTGACGCAGAGCAACAGTAAAGACCGTGCAGAGAGTGAGACACTATCAGGAAATTATTACTGATGATATTTTTTTGGAAACAGAGCCTTAATTCGGGCCCACTACTCATGTTAATTTGTTTAAAGGGTGTTGAATCAGCTGAATTATTGTTAACTGGAGAGGAACACGTGTAGCTAAATGTCATCATACTGCTTATTGCTCCCATTTTCACAACAACTATGATTTTGTCCAGTTGACAGAGTTTGATATAAAAGGCTGTCTTTATTTCTGTTTGGTGTGGCTACAAATGAAAAAAACTGGATGTGGTTCATTTTAAATCTACTCTGTTGCCTGTTTTTTTTTTTTTTTTTTTTTTTTCTAAGAGCAATTTCATGGCAAAAAATATGAGACAAAGAACCCAATAAATATTGTTGCTTATTCAGGATTATACAGCAAATTAATGTCAAACTATGAGCCATGTTTGTACTGTACATCTCCAAGGGGCTGTTATCAGACCTTTTTTATAAATCTTCCATCATACTACAGTTATTTTTCTGACCTTCCTGCAAAGGACAACACACAATGAACTGTGACCACTGCTGCTGACATTGTGGAAATTCATTAAAATTAGGTGAGATGGGGGGGAAACATTTTTTTTTTTGAATGAACTTGAAATCAATTGACTGATTAGAAGCCCTTATCTCTTTTGAATGAACTTGAAATCAATTGACTTATTAGAAGCCCTTATCTTGGGGGGGGGGGGAGCGGCAGCAGCGAGCGAGCAGGTGTGCCGAGTCAAAACATGGTCCGACAGAGAAAGATGAAGACGTGACAGCTTCATTATCGGAACTCGATAAGGTTTAGAGCTGGAGGATGATGATGGAACTCAGCCAGTTCTTGCTGGTGTTCTCATTCTACCTGACCCCACATTGATTTGTTCCTCCAGGAACACTGGATTATACTGTCGTGACCCACTCGACTTTCCTTGAACCTATAAGCACCTTGATGTTTGAATACTACTTCTGTGACATTAGGATTCAGCATGCATTGAACTGTCAATGTCTCTAAAAAGAGATTTCCATGTGCAGTATGTTTCTAATCTCATTATCAAATCAATAACGACATTTACTGTTCTCTTCCTGTTGCCTCTCCAGTTTCTTTGAGAACATGGGTCGAATCATCGCCCCCAACTACGTTCCCACTGAGGCGGATGTTCTGAGAGTGAGAGTGAGGACGTGTGGAATCATTGAGACACAGTTTCAAGTTGATGAAACGATATTTCGGTAAGACTTATGGAATGTCGGTGAACAAAGCCGTTATATGCACAAGTACTGACAACAGATGCACAGAGTAACTCGAGGCCTTACGAGAAACGGCTGGGTCTGTTTTGCCTGCGATGCAAATATACCGTTAATTGTAAATAACGCTAGATAAAGTGCATACGTCAAAATGAAGAGGGGTATCAGGTTTCAGGCACACTTGGAACATCCTGCTCTCTGTGGATGTAGACGCCCCCCGGAGACTTGAACTCCTCTAAACCAAGGGAGGCTGCTGCCTGGGCACGAAACAGACATGAAATATTGATGGGCTCACTCCACCTGGTTATTCCAGGTGTAAGATATGGAAGGCACATGGTGATGACGCACCAACACCACTACCTCCCTGCGTCCTGTCACTATGAAGGCATGGGTCATAGAAAACTGAATTCATGCTGTGCAGGGACTTCATGAATGAAACATACACTGTCGCTTCTTCAAGGTTTGAATCCGGATGCTTAACTTTGAAATGGTAACCATCATTGCCCTATTTTCAGGGTATCTGCAAGTCGTAAAGTCATACACCATATTTAAGTTTCCTCAGACACTGCACTATATTGTAAGCAGAATGATTTTCTCTCACTTCAGGAATTAATATTGATTGGAATTTAATTCAATATTAGAATTACATGCACAGAGGTATTTAGGAATTGTGTTTGTATTAAGTTGAATGTTTAGTACATTCTTTATCGTGGGACAAACTTCGGAGCAACTCGGTCTGGTAGTTAGCACCAAATGGCTAAATTGTTAACATTTCTCATTCTTTATCCTCATTATCCACTTAAAATCTGGGGGTGGAGGAAACACGGAGACCCTTCTTGTGCTCGCGAGCGGTGATTTTTCTGCAGCACAGAAACGGCGGCTGTCAAATAGCACAGTTAACACTTATTGTCCCCTTGTTCAAACTGACTCCTGACCGACTACTGACTTCGTTGCCTCTGACATCACTCGTGCAATCATGCACCTGGAGACTCTGTCCCAAATCAAATCATTACCTGTGTCACCAAGACCCTCGGCTTCACTTAGTGCCAGCTTGTGTTTTGAAATGGATTGCTCCAATTTTTGCCAGGTTGAGACAGTTGAGCTATTTTTCAAAGGTCTGTCTTGATGGAGGTGAGTTTTCCCCAATAGGGCAGTTATGTATGAAATATTTTTAAAATATTTTACTAGAACATTATTCAGTCCCTATGATTTAATATGAAATACCTGCAGCTGATAAGGAGTATTTTTCAAGGTACTACTGCATGCCTATTTTCACACCTGCCTGTTTGGACTACAAGTACAATTAATATTTTATACTATAAGCGGTTGGAAAATGACTGACTATGTATTTGCTCTGCTTGTTGACAGGTTGTATGATGTCGGCGGCCAGCAGAGCAAGGGGAAGAAGTGGCTCAGTTGTTTTGACTGTATTCGGGTCGTGCTGTTTGTCGTGTCCCTCAGCAGCTACGATATGACCCTGGAGGGCCCCTCAAGGGTATGAAAATCCCTGATGGGTACTCATCTCACTTAGAATTCCACAATTGACATTGAATTGAAGCTAACATTCTTCATATTCTCCTTTTTTTTGGTCATTCTCTGCATTTTTTTTCCTCAAAGAATCAGCTGCAGGAAAGTCTCCAACTCTTTACATCTGTCTGCACCAACACGGTCTTCAACAGCACATCTCTGGTAAGCTTATTTTAGCCAATTTGCTTGAGGCACCTGTTTAAAGCTCATTTAAATAGTTTCCAAAGCTCTTGGTAGCCCTGCAGGTAGCAGCAAAGAGCTATGATTGCACCTGAAACGCATAACAAGCAAACCAAACACCCTTTCTCTCAACAGGCTCACTCACAGGAGGAGCCTCGAAACAACATCCGTATTCACCTGGAATGCTGTGCAAAGATTTAAAGAATAGGAGAAACATGTCCTGTTTATTTGAGCTGCTTAGACCATCTCACTTCACAGTGCAAGAAACCAACCACATTTGAATTACTGCATGTCTGTTGTCTTTTCTCCCACAGATTCTGTTCATGAACAAAACTGATCTTTTCCGGAAGAAGATCCTTCATTCTGGAAGGCACTTGAGACTTTACCTTTCTGGTTATACAGGTATTTAACATACTATAGAAGTGTTTTTTTTCTCCCCAAACCCTGATTTTAAGTCTCATTTGAGTCTGTGACTATTTATTTTTGTTTGAATCACATAAATGATGAAAGATCAGGAATCCGGTGAATCGACTTTTAAAACTACATTTCTAACACTGAGGCCTTGAACCCTACATGAGTAAGCCTGTCATAGAATGTGTCTGATGCAGCTCTGGCAGTGATTCTCAAGAGATGACATTCTGGAGAATCGGTTCAGGTTGTTGAATCCCTCACGGAATTGAGAAGTTTCTCTTTGTTTTCCTGGCTGGATCGCTGTATCCTCCAGGTCCCTTGGATAATCAGAATTCTGTGACCAGACATCATTAGTGTTCACATACATTTCTGTGCACAAGTAATTATTATTTTTTTTTTTCTTTTGTGACAACTCAGGAGCGGACGCTGACGTGGACTCTGCAGCCCACCACATCACTGCCATGTTTTCATCGTGCAACAGCAATCCAAATAAACCAGTGTACCACCACTTCACCACAGCCACAGACACCACCAACATCCAGGTGGTCTTCCACATGGTCATAGATCAGATCATCAGAGAGAACCTTGCAGCCGTGCAGCTGCTGTAAAAGAGTCGTGAAGACTAGTTTGATATTCACAGGGATGGAATTAAAATCCCATCTCTGCTGTGAAAGTCTTTTACCATTTCAGGTTATTTATTATTTACAGGAATTTATTTTAAGCTGTGCATTCAGATTTATTTTAAATAAAAATATTTAATTGATAAGCATGTCTGGCTATTTTATCGATTCCCTTTACAGAACAAGATTTTCCTCAAATCTGAAGACGCATCACAAATGATAAATAATTTGAATGTATTCATTTGTGCCCCCAGAGTCATTCTGGGGGCACATTAAATACAACCAAATAATCTTTGTAAGAGTAAATCTCCAGTGTTCATGAAGAAGAAAAAGCACTTCAGTAATTTCAGCAAGGCGCTGCAACATGATACATTTATTAATGAAAACACTGATCAGGTATGTACATCAATGCTTTGTGTTTACAGTTTAAAGATTAATAACTTTAAACATAACATCCATAAATAGATTCATGACAGTCAATTAAATGTAGCACAGTTTTCAGGTGGTTCAAACTTCACATTAAAATAAATTTCTTAAAAATGTCATGCTATGTCATTCTTCATCCTCCAGCAACAGTCAGCGGCGTCACTGCTCAGTCTCCTGCACAATCCGAGGAGTGCAGGGACAGAAGAACGTCCGCTTTACACTTGAAGGAACCCTTGACTTCCTCAAGCAATTCACAGCTCTGCGGGTCTGGTGTAATGTCTTTGATGCACACAGGCTGTGAGGGGAGACAAATCACACAGTTCCATTAGATTGCGCTTTCAATTCCCAACACTTCAGAGTGTGAAGGTTGACAAATATCAAGATAAATACAAGAAGGTATTCTGGTCCAGTCGTGATATTAGATGTTTTTTCTACACTTAACTACCGCTGGAGCTCATTCTAAAGTCTTCATTGTGTTCAATATTGCACAAAGATGATCTAACTGAACATTTAAAACGTTTTAACAATCTCACCGTCAAATTATTAGCAGTTAATGTTCGGTCATTTATTCGATACAACTTCAGGTTCAACAAATTAAACGTGGAACCACTTTTGCGCCCTCGGCGTGCGTAATGCGTCATGGCCATCGTATCCAACCCATAACATCGAGCATATAACCGGAAAGAAATCATTAGTACTGACCATTGTCTTCAGAATGGAGTTGCGTGAAGTAAATTCGGAAAGCAGGCTGTTGGTGGCAGACTCCCCGCTGTCTGATGGCTCCAGCTCCGCTCTCCTGACGTACGGTGACCTCCGGATGCCGGACAGCAATCCGGACGCCCTGCCCACCGAGTAGTAGCTCGGACCGGCCACCTGCTTGTACCACGCTTCCGTCGGACTGCAGGCGACCAGCGCGGAGATCAGCACCATGCGGAGGATCAGATGAGCGGGCATCTCCATGTCTAGAAGCGAGGTTCGAGTCCCGCGCTCCCGTGGACTGCTCCTTTATAGAGACCCCGTGATCACGCTCATTGATGCGTCAACGCCGACGGCTCCTGGGAGGGTTACTCACGGATGACCCCCCCCCCCCCCCCCCGGAGCCCCCCCCCCCCCCCCCCCCCTTCATCTGATTCCATCAAATACTAAATCCACAGTATTTCACTCTCTGGTGGGCTGAGTGGCTCAATTAATTTTTTTTCATGGAAGCTTTATATGAGTTCCAGTTGCACGATACAGAGCTTCCTACAAGGTAAGGTAAAAATAAAAGACTAAACTGTTATTTCTGTAACTGGAAAGTTTCATAGTGCACACAGAAGCCTGAGCTGGACGTTGGTGATGCTGTTTTTGGCTGGTAAAGTGTAGCACTCACTTACTCACCGCTTTATTAAAATGATAATATCTCACAGGATATGAAGGAATCCATCTCTTTCAGAAGTGCTCTGTGATATCTGGTATGTGGAGTATCAAGAAGTCAACCCACCCTTCTATCAAGAAGAAGAGTGGCTTTATCTTTTCCAGAAATTTAAAGAAAAGTAAAAACAAGATTTCCTCTGAGGGAATACAGCTGCACTGTCCTCTTCTAGATTTGAATGTTTTGGAGACAAAATGAATGGGACCAGAACACCGATGGAGGTAAATCTGACCTGCCATTAACTGCTGTGACCTCTCATCTTCAGAGAACCAACAAATCAAAAACGACCAAGACAAAATCTGAAAACTGCAAACAGAACCTAAGACAACTTCAGGAATCCTGAGTGCTTGTGTGTGAGTTTTGGACATGGGATCATTTATTTAACTGAAGGTGTTTACAGGCTCACACATATTGCATCTGCTTTAAAAGATGAGAAGTTTGTACGTCACTCGTCTGTGATGAAGATATCAGGCCGCCTCTAGAGGCCCTCTTTTGTTTAACGGTTGTTGCTTAAAATCACCTCCAACTACAACTTTCAATTAGACGGTTAAAAAACACATTTCTCTCATATGCCGACAACCACCCCTGTAACTACCTGAAAAAGTCTGCAGCCAACATACTTGACTCAGTTGATCTGATTTTCACAGCTTCCTGTCAAACCACAAAAGTCTTTAGACGCCTATTTTCATATGTGCAGTAAACCCCCTGCAGACAGACTACTAGCTAAAAGTGGCGTGAACACAGAGCTTTTTTAGGACACTGAAAACTACCAGGAAACGCTATCTGTGCTGCAGCGCATCTGCCTATTCTTCCACCACAACAAAGACGCGTCATAGAAGAGTGACACATTTCCTTTTAGATGAGTATCATTTTCTTGTCTAATGTGCATGTGATCTGATTAAGGCATGGTCAAAAACTACCACGTGAGGCTGTGCCTGCAGAGCTGATTGATGAAGAGCTTTTAGATTGCTGGTCTGTCACTGTGAAGAGCTGCAGCATGAACACTGAACACAGGAGCCTGATGTGGATCACAAGCATCCTCTTTCTGTCTGGTAAGAACAACACCTACTTCTCATTTGACCCAACATTGAGATCAATAAATGAAAAATGCATTTATTACATATGTCGCAGGGCTTTTCTGCCAAGAGTGGAGAGTGGACTATCAAGAAAGTGTCTGTGCAGTGAAAGGCTCAGCTGTCGTCATTCCGTGTTTATTTTACTATCCCAAAACTGAGAAAGTACGAGAGATCATGTGGGGTCATGAAAGAAATATCTTTGATGGCCCATTCGTCTTTGACAAGACATCAAAAAATTCCTCAAGATTTCAGTATATTGGGAACAAACGTCTCAATTGTTCTCTAAAGATAAAGCAAGTAGATGTGAATGATGCAGGTAAATATGCATTCAGATTCATAACCAAATCCAAACATGGCAAATGGACTGGCGAGAGTGGCTCCATATTAAAGATTGTTGGTAAGTTTTCTGTTCTTTCTTATTTTAAGAATTTATAAAAAGATGAATCCTCTCCACGTGATTTGGATTGTTCATAAAGCAGCACTTTGTTCCTCTAGATTTGAAAATTGTGGTGACGAACATGAACGGACACACAGCGATGAAGGAAGGTGACTCCGTGACAGTGACTTGCCAAAAAAGCTGCAATGGCAGCGGCATCTCATCTGCTTTCACCTGGTTTAAGAACGGAGAGTTTCTCCGTGAAGGACCTTCACTTTACTGGAGAGACATTTCCTTGGCCGACTCTGGAAATTATACTTGCTCCCTCAAAGCTCACAGCGGGACAACCTCAGGGGTCTTACACATGAATGTTGAATGTAAGTTTTGGACAGGACATCGAGGCTTTACAGAACAAGAACAAATTAAAACTGTATGACAAACCTCTGAATTTTTCAAGTTCAAGTTCTCCAACAGCCGGATAACTCTTTTTGTTCCCAGATGGCCCTAAGAACACATCAGCGTCGGTCCGACCATCGACCGAGGTGGATGTTGTTATTCTCTCCTGCAGCAGCCATGCAGACCCCCCGGTGGAAAATTACACTTGGTTTAAAGCTGCTGCTGCTGATGATGAGAAATTTACAATTGTTGGAAACAAGTCTGAGCTGCACTTTAGAGAGGTCTCTGTTTCCGCTGGTGGGCGATACTTGTGCAGAGCTACCAACAGACACGGAAGTCAGAACTCTACACTGCTGATTTTTAAAGTTAATGGTAAGTAACAGTTGCCAGAACCATGAAAGTAGAACGTGTGTCGCAGAAGAGTTTTTAATCGCAAAGGATTGTACAGGGGTACCTAATAAATTGGACATGATCACAAGGACAGTGAATATAGATTTTTGTCTTCATGTATTGGCTTGGGTCTGAGGTAAAATAAAAACACTCACTTACAAACTGCCTGTTTCATTGCAGCACACTTTCCATACATATTTATTATTGCCGCTGCTGCTGCTACTCCACTCGTCCTGATCGTTGCTGTTGTTATTATCGGCATCAGAAGGTAAGCTGTGTTTACACTATATCAATACAGTACATTGTGAATGTGCCATACTTGTGTACAGTGATAACGTGATGATGTGAGAATGTCTGGATTTCAGATTCAATGGAAGAAGGGCCGGGAAACCAGAACAAGAGGCTGATCATGCAGAGGACCAACAGGTGGCTCCATCCGTAGATGATGTAAGTTGATTATGGTTGTGTTATGTTCCTAACAAAGTGCTTAGTGAGCCGACCGTGCACATTAAGGGACAATATGTGGGAAGAGTTGCACTGAGGCTTTTCTAAACACACTATACAGGTTTTCAAAAATGTATAAAACACTTTCAACCCAACTGTTTAAACGCTTCAAGAGACAAGAGCCCACAGGAGTTGTTTCTGACACATGGTTGTGGATTTGCTCTGTTTGTTAATCATGCTATGTGTTTAATGTTTATGAACTGTATCTAGGGCGCGGTCTACCTCAACTGGCCTATATCTGAAAACCACACTGACGGAAATTGGTGCGGAGAAATAGAAAATGTCTACACAACTATTGACTTCGACACCAAGAGGAAGACAAACACGTGAGCAATCTCGTCAATGTTCCCTCAAGAAATGAATGTTGCATTAGAGGAACTCATAAACTTTATCCACTGCAGGCAGCAACAGATGTACTCCCATAGCCATGATGACAGGGTGATCTACAGCACGCTGCAGGTAAAGATCAGCAAGCACTTGCTTTTCTAAAGAAATGATGCTTGTCTAACTACAGGTTCGTCATCTGCCCTTTAGTTTCATGGAGCGCCCATTGAACCCTTCATACGCTGACTACGCCGGGAGAGGACAACATATGTTAAAATATAATATATATTGACAGCAGCTAATCGTGACCCATATGCCTATTGTGAATCCTTCTCAGCGCTGCTTCTGACAAAAATACAGGTTGACCTCAGTTGACGCACCAACTGGACGTTGAGGTTTTTTGTTGCAAAATATCCTTTAATGAAAATGTATTTTCATTCCTAATGATATGAAGTCAAATATTCACCTTGACCTGCTTGTGGTCCAGGCCCTCTGTGATGAAGGAAGTGTATGAAATGCTACACAGATGCTGTCAATATGCAAACATGCATCATAAATATCCATATAAGGATCCTGTCTGTTGGTAGAGTCCTTTAGTTGCAGCCTGATTTAGACAAATTGGCCTTGAAATGCATATTGTACATTGTATGTGAGATAATAAACAACTCTGCAAAGTGGACTGTGAAGAGCAGCTGTCTGTTTGAGAAGATAAAAAATATCCCCTGCACATCATTAACTCCACTCGTCCACCTCTCATGTTATTCTGCCCTCTGCTGGCAACTAAGGAACAACCCACTCCTCATGTGAGTGCGGCTTGTGTTTGGCCTTCAACAGTGGATGAGTGGGTGTCAAGTGAGAGCTGTGGAGAATCAAAACAGGATGAATGGCCGTCATTTATGCCATGTGTGTTGACCTTTACTGAGAGTTTCCAGGAAAGGATGACCGACACAGCTCACCCTGTTAGCTACATCACTTTTTCAGTTGTTTTTTTTAAATCCTGGAAGGGCTACAATCATCACTTTACTAATGACTGGAACAACGCAGCTTTAAAATGACAAAGAATCCAAACCTGTCTTTACCTAGGCGAAGTGCTTATTGTGTGGACATGTTGCCACGTGCTGTAAGAAGCACGTCTCATGACATGTTAATTTACTTCTCTTTTTTCTAACCAAGCCCAGACTCTCACCATCATGGAGAATTTTACACAGACAGAAGAAAACAACTTGGACCTTTCCCAAGGCCATGAAGATAAACAACCTTTGTTCTAGAATGTGGGATCATTATTATTATTGTTGTGTTAATTGTAAGGCACTTTGTAAAATCAGAAGGGTGTTCCATTTGTATAGACATATAGAAACATATCATATTTAACACTTTTATTAGTTAAATATGAAGCATTATATACTTTAACAGGGAGTTTGTGGGTGAAGACAACTTATCAAAAGGACCCTCAATGATGATCTATTTTCAATATACACCAGTGATGAATCATTATTATGATCAGAGGGCTTGTTTCAAGCTCCAGGAACTTCCTTGTACGAATGATAAAGAAACTAAAACATTGTCTTGTCGACGCCCATTTTCAATAAAACGAAACCTTAGGGAACTTACGGAAACGATGTGAAGAATAGCTCTGGCCAGACGTGACTTTGCGCCCGCTACGACGCTGCTCCCCATGATGCGATGAGCTGTGGGGATTTGCTTTAGCAGAAAAGAGGAAACAGAAGAACAAGAAGAACAAGTCAGATTCGGGGATTCTGTTATCTGCGGAAAACCGATGCTTTATAGACGATAGCGTGCAGATCTGGATGTTAAAGTACAAGAACCAGTCCTCTTCGAACTGAGGCAGCTCCTGGACCAGTGTCACCGGTGAGTCTGATTAGGCTGTCACTGCACGCCATTCACAAGACACATGTTCTCCGCATGTTATTCACCTGCAGATGTTTTCGATGACGCTGTTGCTTCTGTGAAGTGAGTCAGGGTCGAGCTGAGCGGGCTAACGCTAGCTACGTAGCGCACCGCCGCGCACTACGCAGCGGGTCAGTCGGTTCTTTAAGCCGTGACACTTGTTCAGAGTGACTTCATTGCGTGGGCACGGTTGACACACGTGTAATGGGGCTGCAGGAAGCACCGCAGCCATTGGTGAGTTTGTTTCTGAAGCCTTTTGGCTGTTTTCAAATGACGTTAGCGGCTGGAACCGACACCGGAAGTATCGTCCCGCAGCACAGCCTCTGATTGGCCCTGTCCGGCGTCAAAGATGTTTTGCTGAACAGGAGGATTCCCTCCACACTTGAAATGAATGCTTTTGCAGCTTTTAAAATATAATGTCATATTAACTACCCAGTCTCGTGTATGGACTGTGAGTTTTTTTTCTTGCGCACCAAAGTTAACAGACAGAAAAAACACACACTGTTTCTTAAACGTCAAGCTGGTGCAATCTTTTGTTTTGTCAATTGAGTCAACAAGACAGTTTCTCCCCCCCCCTGCATTTGGCTGAAATCCTTAACTTAATGATTGAGTCATGTTGCAGTTTAGTCTTTACACTGTTGTGTCCATTACTTATCTAAATGTTTCTGGTTATGTTTCTTGGCTAAAGTCCAGATGAAAAAAAGAGTGCTTGTCAGAATGGAAAGTGAAAGCAGATTGCTGCGTGGTGTAATTCAAGGAACTTGTCATTGCAGACTTGTCCTTTCCTCCATTTGCAGAACGCAACTCAAGCCTCAAAATGAAGTGCTCATGTGGCCACAATGTGGTGGAGAAGACAGCCAAGTTCTGCAGTGAGTGTGGCACGAAGTTGACTGTCCAACCTGTAAACACACAGGGTGAGTATATTCATGTAAACATGCTGTTTCGTTATTTACTGTTGTCTTCAAGATTTTGTTAACACACAAGGCAGAACTGATTTTGAGAAGTCTACTCTACATTAATGTTGGCAGTTTACCATTGAGGCCTAAATGAAAAATGAAATGTGGGTGTGAAATAAACTTAAATAATGTTCAGTAACTCCTTCATTCATCCATTCATTAAATGAGCAAACTTAGATATGCTCTTAGTAAATAAATAAAATAAAGGGTCCAGATGACTTAATATGGATATTCATTCATATTTTCATTCATATTTTGATGCTGAAATGTATTTTGTGTAGGATTCCTTTAAATCTTTCATCAGACAACTGATGTGATTAACCTTTTGAATAAAACGCAAGAGACATGAGGCTTCAGCTATATGCCTCATAGTAGATAAGTCTTACCACTTGATGTCCAGTTTTATTTTATTTTATGTATATATTCTAGATGCGGAAAGTCAGCCCCGATCTTTGGAAGCAGCTGAGAAATTAAAAGCACAGAAAAATGTCCCACCTGTGGACGGCAAGGAAGCCAACAGATCCCCGAAAAGACAGAATGAAGAAAACCTTGGCAACCAGAAGAAGAAGGTGATTATATCTGTCACTGATTTGCATTTAATTTTGCTTCGTACTGGGAAACATCTTCTGAAATCTGCATCCTCCAAAAATATCCATGAAGTTGAATCAGCATCTCTGTAAAACTGAACATTAGCAGCTTGATATTAAGACTGATGCATTGTTGGCAACACTAGAGATCTGTGGATTACCAGAACAGTGGATAAAACTGATCCTCTCCCTTTTTGTCATGATAGAAGAAAAAGAAGAAGAACAAAAAGAAGAAAGACAGCAACTTGTTGTCAGACAAGGACCAGAGCCTGTCACTTGTCTCCGTGGAAGACGACAAGGGGACGCAGGGCAGGAGAGGCTCCTCTGACAGTGAAAGCTCAAACAAAGCAATGGATGAAACACCAGACTCACTCCAAGACGAGCCCTCCTTGGAAAGCCAGGCCAGTTCCCTAGTAGCCGACAGTCCTGCTGCACCGTCTGAAGATGCACAAGCCAGCCAAAGGGAAAATCCTGCTGCGACAGTGAGGCAGTCGGGGGAAAGTCAAGGATGCTCTAATGAGGTAGAGAGCAATGTACAGAAATCAGATGGGGATCAGACAATCAAGACAGCGGTGGCCGACACGCTGACTCAACATCTCACATCAGAGGACAAGCGTACGACTCTTCAGTCAGGTACAGGTAAAGAGACCAAGGCTGCTAAACCTACAGATCAAAAGGCTGAGAGAAAAAACTCCAAGAAAGATTCAGTAGCCACTGAGCAGCCTTCACTGGACCAGAACGCCAACGTACAAGCGAAGCAGAAGGGACAAACCAAACAAAATGGAAAGAATCAGCAGGACCAGAAACAGAAGCAGACTGTGGCAGAAGAGCAAAAGATGGTTTTTGGCAGTGGAATGCCATCAAAGGTAACAAGTTTTATTGTTTTGTATTATTCTTACTGAGTTTCACAGTCTCAGTCTCTCTGCTGCAGTATTTTTTTGCTCTCCCTTCCACTGCCAGCCACGCCCACCTTCCAGACACACCTACTCACTTACGCCACTTTATGATCACAGCAGACTTTGTAGACTTTGCGGTCTGTAGGTATCTAAATCTCATTCACTCTGCTCTCAGTGCCGGATTGTTCTTCTGCCTTGATGCAAGACTTTCTAGCGTTTTGTTCCTTTTTGACCCTGACCACGAACTCTGCCTCAGCGATACTCACTCAACACATCCTCACATCATCACTGGTTGGGTGTCCAACTTGTTTGACTAAAAATCATTACCAACTGTTTCTGGTCTCGACTGTACTGCTCTTGGGTCCAAACCACACCTGTTACACTGAGAAAATCAGACCTGCATTGCAACAGCCCTGTGAAAGGTTATATTTAGGATGCACATGTATTGATCTTTGAACAGGTGGTGAGCACAGGTTCTAGTGTCGATCCAGAGGAAATGGTAGAGCAGCAGTCTGGAAATGGGCAGGACTCAACTCAAGCACAAACCTCAGAAGAGGGGAGAGCAGACAACACAGAATCCAACAGGCCTGCTGGCCCACCACCCAGAAGGTGATGATGTTCTCTCTGACGGCTGCACACAATTCCACCTGATCGTTTTAATATTTACTGCAGTGTTTTTGTGTTTACTTGTTCTCACGCTTTAGGCCGACCACGAACCAGACCATTGCAGCGCACAACAGACTCACGATTTACTTCCACGCCATTCTATCGAAGGATTTCAAGTTTGATCCGAATGAAGATCGTATCTTCGTCAGGGCTGGGTCGCTCATCGGGACATGGGACGAAAATGCAACTGAGCTGCAAGTGACGAAGTAGGTTGTACAAAATGGTCAGGGAAATTCATGTTGTTTTGAGAGTTCATCTATTTTTGTTTACAGCATATTGACTCCGCCATCAGCCCTCATCTCTAAAAGCTCTCTTCACATCTTTGTGTGTCTTCATCCTATTTGTTTTGTTTTGTTTTGTTATTCCTTTTTTGCAACTGTCAGGTTCATCACTTTCACTCCATCCTCAATGCCACATCCAGTCACATTGGTAAATTTGACTTTTTCTCCCTCCTCTCCCTCTTCTACAGGTATTTCGAAGACCATGGTTTTCTTGTTGAGGGCAGACTGATGACAAAAAGATCTGTTGCTGTCTCTGAGTCCATACCATACAAATATGGTGTCTACAGCGGCAAAAAGAAAAAATATGAGCATGAGTTCATTTACAAGCTCGATTCTGAGAACAAGATTACCAACAGATGTTTGTTCGTCAAGTCCAGTTTCCTTAGTGTAGAAGGTAAATATAAAATTAACATTTTTGAACGTCAGGATTTTTCATTGTTATCCTGAAACATCTGTCTTGTTGTTATAGGGGACTGGCATCAGTATGATGACATCATCTGTGCCCAGCCATCGAAAAATATGCTCAAACGCATTAAGGACACCATCTGGCCGGAGCAAAGGAGGAGTCTAATTCAAGGCAGAGAGATCGCTGGGAAAATAATGCTGACGACCATATTTGATCTTCTCACGAGCTGGAGCGAGATCAATCTGAGCAATTTTCTTATCCAACTGAATCAGTTCTTTGAGGTTTACGGGGAGCCCTTTGTCTATGAGGAGACACAAAAGAAGTGGTACTCCTTAAAATACGGAAAAGACGATGTAAGTCTATAATCTTGGCACAGTAAAATTACATGTCGTTTACAAACAACCAGGGGTCTCTAATAACCCGTGGATTTCTGCTCTTAGGTGAAGAAGTTGCTGAAGGAGTTCATGCTGATGAACCTGGTTCCACAGCTGCTGAAGGATGGAGGCGAGAAGACATTCTACGTTCCCGACCACATCAGAGCGGCTGCGATCATGCTCTGCGTATGTAAAAGACATGGTATCCATCTGGATGACTCTGAGCTTTATCAGCTCTGCACCTTGCTTTGTCTGCCCAAACAAAGCAAAGAGGATTTCCTTCAGTACTGGGCAGATTTCTCAAAGGATGTGGTTCTTCTCAAAATGTAAGTACCCGATATCTCCCAGTCATCCACCCTCTCCATTAAATAACTTCAAATGACTGGATATGTGATTTTTCTCTGTTGTAGTCTCCCGGATTGTTTGGTGTCCTTGATAAATTCGGTTAAAAGGGCAGGAAATCCCCGATGGCTTCTGGTGCTGCCGCTCCTCCACCTCCTCAAAGGCACCACAAAGCCATTCGAAATGCCCAATTTTGGAAACGTGAAGTACTGCTCATCCTGGGCAGGTTTGCAAGGCATTGATACAGCAACGTACATAAACAGTCAAGAGAGAAAGTAAGATTCTCACTAACTTTGCTGAGTTAAGCTTCCACTTGGCATTTATCTGAAGATAGGTGGGTGTTACTCTCCTCTCTCTTCCCACTCCTGTTTTCAGGGCACTGGTGAACGTGATAAAGAGCCACACTCACTTAATCCAGGTGGATACAGTTCTCGCAAGATCCTGCTTGTTTCTGATGCCACTAGAACACCTGATGGAGTGGATCATCAACATTGACATCGAGCTGTTTGACATACTTGTTGTTTTCCTAAATAAAGCTCCTCAGGATGTGAGCTACAGTAACTCTGAGGTGAAGTGGAGACATTGGATTAAATATGACATTTCAGGGAAAGAGCCCATCAAATCAAATTCATCTTGGATTTCTGTTTTACAGGCAGTGACTGACATTCTTGCGCACATCCAAATGCAACTAATTGAGGAAAAGTACAGGTGACGAGCTCTTTAAAATACATCTTGATTTTGTCGGATTGTAAAGGTCCCTGATTATTTGTGTTTGTAGGCAATCTGTCTTAACACAGATGTTCAGTGTTTTTGCATAGTTTTATCTCTATGTACACGACGGACTCAGACTCTTCTGTACATTGACAAGTTGGTCATTTCAATTTTTCTTCATCTTTTCCCTCATCACAGTCATTTTACTGAGGCTTATAGGAAAGAGTGTCTTGCAAAAGCAGTGAAACTGTTAGAGAAGATCTGCAAAGCAGTCGGACCAAGGTCATACACCAAGGACTACAATATTCCTGTAGCCTGCATGAATCTGGTTGCATCAGTTTCAGACTTTGTTAAAAAACAACAGGTACGTGAAGTCAGTCATGGGAGTTAAGTTTTGCTGATCTCAAATAATGGCCTCTTTCTTACTCTTGATCAGGAGCCTCAGGGAGGAGACAAAGAGCAGCAATATGCAAAAGACTTGATCACCTCTCAGGCCATGATTATTATGAGAGACTGGATCAGTCACTCCTTCAAACGTGGATTGCTTGACACATCCATCACATCCATGTTCCTAACAAAGATCACAGCGGAGATGGAAGTAAGCAGTTATGGTTATATATATGTATAACTAACATATTGAGAGTCCTGGTCAATTTAAACTTGGTCTCGAATTACAGATGTGGAACAACATAATTGCTGTCATCTTCAAAGATGAAGACTTGACAAAGGAGTGGAGGCAGAAGTTCACAAGGGATTTTGAGGGCAAGTACAAACAGGTACGTCATCACTGGTTTGCACATTTCAGTAAATAAAATAGTAATAGTAAGAAGTTTTACAATTTAACGTCTTGGACATTGTGGTTTAAGGAAAACCCTGTGGACCAAATTGAATTCTACTGCACAAAAACAGAAGAACTCAGTGTTTCTCATCCACATATTTCTGCTAGTATTGAGAGGTGTGCTCTTGAGGCTGTGACCTCTCTGTGCCAGGTATGAAGACTTCTCACTCATGCTCTTGTCATATGTATCTGCAAATTACTTCTGCCAGCCACACGGTCCCTGCACTTATCTAAAAATTGCAACATAAACCTCTTCTTTTACAGACCAAGTCTGAGGGCAAACTGTTAGAGAGGTGTAAGGTAAACTGGAAGTTTGGGAAACTCCTCTCAGCTATCATTGAGAAATCATGGCCAAAGGACCCTCAAGGAAACTATGAAGATGATGAGGAAGTGGTCCTCAGACACCTTCTCTCTTGGAATGCAGCCAAAGATGTTTTCAAGCTACAAGGTATTTCTTACCAAAAAAGAAAACAAGATTTAGACACTGTCAATATCTTAAACACTGGGGCCAACTGTGGCAGGGGTCAAGCGTTGTAGCCTTTGCTGTTGATTTAGACAAACCACTGACATGGAATTTTTGCCATCGCAGGGGCAGAGGAAAAGCTCATCGAGTCGCTCTCTCAGGAAGCCAGGGAAAGATTCGCTGTTGCCAAATCGTCCTTCACAGCTACCAACAATCAGCTGGTCCATGGCAACATTAAGATCAGTCTGCTCAACATCATTCTGGAGAGGAGAGATTTCTTCATAGAACTGCTGAAAATAGGTAAAAGTAAATTAAATTGAATCAAAGTAATCCCTAAACGTGTTTATGTGCACTGGGCTAATAGAAATATTTGGATTTGTGCATGTGGATTGATATTGACAGATTGCCTCTCGGAGAATGAACAATATAAAGACACCACCAAAATGAGAAGGCTGTTGCAGTGCAGACAGAACGAGGTGAACGCAGTGTACCATGAGAAGAAGCTTGTGGACGTGTTCTTAACAATGAGCCATAAACTTGAGGAGCTCATGACAGGTATCGCATCAAGTGAATCAGATCGATTTGATTTCAGTGTAACACACATTAACCCCTGCTTTTTTCGAATCACTTGACAGTCGATGTTTCCGCCATGGAAAGGAAACACCGAATCAACGTCGATGTCTTGCCCCTGAACCATTTCATGGAGGTTCATCCATTTGAAGAGCTGCCCTCTGACATGGCTGGCATTGTCACCTTCTTCGATCTGGATGAAGAAATCAAAGAAATGGCAGAGGCCCTGTTCACCTTCAGAGACAGCTATGTATTCCAAGTGTGTTGGGAGCAACGAGCCAAACTCTGGATCACCGAAGAAGATATGGCTGATCCCAGCAAACAGGAAGTAGCCGACATTATGGCAACAGCAGAAATAATCTACGAAGAGGTTTTTGTCCCTTGCTTTGAAAGGTACAAAGACATCTACACTTCTCTGAAGAACGGCAAAATAAAACTCGAGGTGGTCAACGAGCTCTTTGGGGTGTACAAGGGCCGGTACGAAAAGCTTGCGCAGGACCTGGACATCATGTGCGGAGTTGATAAATCATCCGACAAGAAGTGGATCGATCGCAGGGTTCAACAGATTGAGCAGTACCATGAGCTTCATTTTGCTGTGGCCTCGGCTCAGATCATCATGAAGGTTAAAGAGACGCTTCATCTGCAGGGGGACTTCAGGGTTCTGGAGACTCTCACTGAAGTTGTAAGTTTTTTATGATCCTACGAATGTACAGAGAAAACGAAACGTCTAGAGGAAACTATTTTATAAATCCTAACATTTATTGTCTTAATTAAAGAGTCACGCAGACTTTCAGAAAGAGCAGCTCAATCGGATCGACAACGACTTGATGCAGGCAAAGAAGGTTCTGGTGGACATCACTGAGCCCCGCAGACAGTGCCTACAGGAGCTGGGACTCAGAGGACACTTTGTGAAATGGGTCAAAGATGCACTTGAAGGTAAAAAGCATTTCAATTCATTGTTTTACTGTTGTCACCACATAAAACTGTATAATTCTCATCTACTCCAATGACTTTCTAAATGTTTCTTTTTTTAATCAGATATCAATGAGCTGAAGGTGTTTGTTGACTTGGCTTCCATCTCTGCGGGAGAGAATGACATGGACGTGGATCGCGTTGCTTGCTTCCATGATGCCATTCTTGGCTACTCCTCAATGCTTTATGAGCTCAAACCAGACTCTGGTTTTCCCGCCTTCAGAGAGGTGCTGAAGAAACTCTGGAGAGCTTTGGAGAACGATGGCAACCTACCGAAAAAACTGGTAAGAGTACGCCTTGCTAATATTTGTACTAATAAAGTAGAGCGGGATCTGAATTTGGATATGAACCCTGAGGAGGGAATTATTGGTGTTGCCACAGTAATTTGGAGACAAATAGTAAATGAGCAACAAACATTTCCATGAATTTTAATACCATACTCTGCAGTCAGGGTACTTGTGCTATAGGAGCCTAATTTAACATTAAGAGTTAAAATAACAGCATATTTAAGAATTGCGTAATGTCTTTTAGCGGGACAGTGCACGACACTTGGAATGGCTGAGGACTGTGAAGGACAGCCACGGATCAGTGGAGCTGTCATCTCTCTCCTTGGCGTCAGCAATCAACAACAAGGGTATCTACCTGATCAGTGCACAAGGCGTAAAAACGGTAAGCATCACTGTTATAAATGTTAAATGCATCCCTTTGGCTGTGCTGCGCAGAGGTTAACTCCTGTTTTCTCCATCTAGCTGAGTCTTGACACCGCCTTGAAGCTGCAGATTCCTGAGGAGCTCGATGAGGGTCAACAGATGCGCTGGTACTCTCTGGAGGACCTGAGGGAGCTGCAGAATAAACTCATGCTGATGTCTGGGAAAGGGGATCAGGGACAGAATGAAGTTGATCACTTTTCAGAGGTACAATTTGAGTATTGATGATATCTTTATAGGGTAAGCTCTAAACTAAATGAATATTTATTTGTTAAAAAAGAAATTTGGGTTTTTATATTATGTTGATAAACTTTTATTAGAGATTTTGCGAGGTCTGGTCTCTAAATTGTATTAAAAGATGAGTTATATTTTCCAATTGTTTTCTTAATGACTAACTGTGTTTATAAATATGTATACATTTTGTAATATTTTTTTATTTTTTAGGTTTTTGCCAGTGTTCAGAGACTAGCTGAGGCATTTATTGCCCTCTACACTGCTGGGAATCCTCTGTTCAGATACTGGGATGCACAAATCAACTGCTGTTTAAGCAGTAATGAACCCAACATTGTGATGGACTTTAACCTGGGCAGTGTTCTCAGTGCTGTCATTGTGGAGGGCTGCATTGAGGAGCAGCTCCCTCAACTTTGCAGGAAAATGGAGAAGTGCCTGGACTACTGGAGGGATTTTGTGGACAAACAGAGGTCCCAGCATTACTATCTTAACTACTTCACGGCGGAACAGATCGTCTACCTGTGCAGCAAGCTGACTCGGCAAAATGTGGCCAATGTGGAGGACCAAGTTCTCATGATGCTGTCCTTCGTGAAGCAGAATTGCACATCCTTTGACCTGAGGCAAGTGTGGCATTCACTCCAGTATGAAATCCTCACAACACCACAAAAGCAAAATGAGGACATTGAGTTTCAGACGTTTGTCATGGTGCCAAGTAATAAGCTGGGAGACTCAGACGTTATCAGCACACTGGATCCTCTACCAAGTCTCTTGGAACAAGCGAATGGTTCCCAAAAATTTGATCTGATATGGAATGCCTATATGAAAGACATGAATAATTTTCTCCCGCACATTCTTGACATAAAAAGTCTTGGCCGACTGTTGGAGATACTGGGAAACAGAAAAGAAGAGAGCGAAGAAGACATTTCTGATGATTACATGGGGAATCTCATCAAAAGGCACCTACCCAAAGGCTTGGTCACAGGAAAGCCCAACTTGATCATTTGCCCCCAGGATGAGGTCCTGACTTCTTGCATCTCCATTTACATGAGTAACAAAAGTGAGCCACTTCCCACCTATGATGAAGTCCTCCTGTGCAACTCCAAAACACCGTATGAACAGGTGGAGCTATTCCTCCGACGCTGTCTCAGCCCCGGGTACAGAGGAGACAAGATCTACTCTCTACTGTTCGGAGATCTGCTCACTTACGATGTGAGCTCCAAACTTGAGAACTTCTTTCAGCGAATGGAAATGCAGAGCCGGAAAGACTACAGACTTGTCATCATCTGCAGCTCAGAGAGAGAACATGCATACCTTCCCTCAGCCTTTAGCCAGAACAGATTGCATGTAGTTCCCCAGGAGGCATTTTCAAGGATCCAGAGCTACCTCCGCAGTCACTACATCGTCCCAGCAGAACAATGCAGTGCTGCAGCTGCATTCACGGACCGACTGTGCGTTGGTATCGTCTCATCCGAAAGGGCTGGTGTTGGTGCGTATATATTAAATAGGCAATTTGAAATTGTGAATTGATTGCTAACACTGTTCACTATCCACACTTTCTATAATGACCTTGCTTTAAATTGCAGGGAAATCGCTCTACATCAAGAGGCTGTATGAAGAACTAAAGTACTCAACCAAAAAGCCGTCTATGAGGAAATGCATCCGCTTGATTGAACCTAAGGTGGACGAGAATGTTGTCCTTCAGTCTCTGTTGGACGGCCCCAAGAGTAAAGAACTCACAGTGTTCCATTTTGATGTCACATCATCGGTAATAATGAGTTTCTCATTGATGTTGAGCTTGGATGATCTTTTTGAGATAGATCTCAACACCCTGTATATTTCCTTAATATTTTTTTTCTGTGAAGGTGCAGAAAGGCCTGAATGAGTTTCTTTTCAAACTCTTGATTCTGCGCTACCTGATGGATTCTGAGGGAAGGATGTGGAAATGCAGTGACAAGCATCTGTATCTCGTGGAGATTTTAGAGCCATCTCCGAAGACAACCAGAAATGCTACACGGCAGGTAAGAGCTCTAAAACATTTTTAGCACGAATACTGCTCCTATGTAATCTGACTTTAAACTGTATCTCCTTTTGTTCCGTGCACAGGCTCAAACTGTGGACAACACATTCATCAAGGTGTTTCCAAATATTTTCTGCCGACCACCCAAACAGGTGCTACAGATTGAGACAACCAAGCAAGAAAATGGCACCACTGTGAGCAGGAATGACCCATTGATGGATGATCAGGAATTCAGGAGTGCAGCCTTTCAGCGGCCATATCAGTATCTCACACGATTTCACAACCGCGCTGATCTTGATGGGTTCACATATCAGGGAGTTGAAGGAACACATGTGGAGTGTCTTCAGATGCTTCTCCTGTACTGTGGCATTATCGACCCCTCCTGGGCAGAACTGAGAAATTTTGCATGGTTCCTTAACTTTCAGCTGCAAGACTGTGAGTCATCAGTTTTTTGTGACGTCACCGTCACTGGAGACACACTTACTGGATTCAAAACCTTTGTGGTGGACTTCATGATCCTGATGGCAAAGGACTTTGCCACTCCATCACTCAGCATCTCTGACCAGAGTCCTGGCAGACTGCCGATGGACCTGACAGGTCTCCGAGATGAAGACTTGGCTCCATTTTTGATTAGGAAAAGATGGGAAAAAGAACATCATCCATACATCTTCTTTAATGATGACCATGTGTCCATGACCTTCATTGGTTTTCATCTTCAGCCCAATAACCAAAACTCTGTTGATGCCATTGACCCTACCTCCAGAAGCGTGATAAAAGCAAATGTCATGACAAGGGCATTGTATGAAGGCTTAATACTACAGAGAGTCCCTTTCAACATCAACTTTGAGTCCCTGCCAAGAGGGGAAAAAATAGAGCGACTCTGTAACGTTCTCGGTATCCAGTGGCCTCTTGACCCTGATGAAACATATGAGCTCACAACAGACAACATTCTGAAGATGCTGGCCATCCATATGCGGTTCAGGTGTGGCATCCCAGTCATTATCATGGGCGAGACGGGGTGTGGGAAGACGAGACTCATCAAATACCTCTGTGAGCTGCGGAGGAGTGGAGTGCCCTCTGAAAACATGAAGCTGGTCAAGGTCCATGGAGGGACATCTTCAGAGATGATTTACAGCAAAGTCCGAGAAGCAGAAAACATTGCTTCATTCAACAAGCAAGAGTATGGATTTGACTCTGTTCTCTTTTTTGATGAGGCCAACACCACTGAGGCCATCAGCAGTATAAAGGAGGTCCTCTGTGACAAGACAGTCAAGGGAAAAGAGTTGAGACGTCACAGTGGATTGCAGATAATCGCAGCATGCAACCCTTACCGAAAGCACACAGATGAGATGATTCAGAGGTTGGAATCTGCTGGTCTTGGCTACAAAGTGAGATCTGAAGAGACGGATGAAAAACTTGGATCGATCCCTCTCCGTCAGTTGGTGTATAGAGTTCAAGCATTGCCACCCAGCATGATCCCTTTGGTGTGGGACTTCGGCCAGTTAAATGATCTCACAGAAAAAATATACATCCAGCAGATTGTGCAAAGAGTGGTTGAAAGTAAATCAATCCAGCAAAGTCACACCGAGTGTATTGCTGATGTTCTTTCAGTCTCACAGCAGTATATGAGGAAAAGAACAGACGAATGCAGCTTCGTCAGCCTCAGAGATGTTGAACGCTGCATGCAGGCTTTTGTTTGGTTCTATGACAACCACGCCATGTTGTTTTCAGAGCTTGAAGAGTTTGAGAGTAAACAAAACTCAGATAAAAATGAAAGGCTTCAGAGACATTCTGAGATTAGAAACCCTGTTTTCTGGTCTCTAGTCATGGCAATCGGAGTGTGCTATCATGCCTGCCTGGAAAATAAGGATGAATACAGAGAGAAAGTCAGCAAAAGCTTGCCAGAAGCATACAGCCCAGCAAAAATAATGCAGGAAATTTCACTCATGCAAGATCTACTTTTGAGTGGTGTGCCTATGGGGGAAACTATCGCAAGAAACAGTGCTCTCAAAGAGAATGTCTTCATGATGGTTCTCTGCATTGAGCTAAGAATCCCTCTCTTCTTGGTTGGAAAACCTGGAAGTTCAAAATCTCTGTCTAAAACATTGGTGGCAGATGCAATGCAAGGACAAGCTTCTCACTCTGACCTCTACAAAAGGCTGAAACAGGTCCACCTGGTGTCCTTTCAGTGCAGCCCCCACTCTACACCGGAAGGCATCATCAATACATTCAAGCAATGTGGCCGTTTTCAGGAAGGAAAGAACCTGAGTGAGTACATTTCTGTTGTGGTTCTTGATGAGATTGGCCTGGCCGAAGACTCCCCAAAGATGCCACTGAAAACCCTTCACCCACTGCTAGAAGAGGGATGCATTGATGATGAACTGCTCCCGCACAAAAAGGTTGGCTTCATCGGTATCTCCAACTGGGCGTTAGACCCTGCAAAGATGAACAGAGGCATTTTTGTCTCCCGTGGCGATCCTGATGCAAGGGAACTGATTGAAAGTGCCAAAGGCATATGCTCTTCTGATGCAATGGTTTCGGAAAAGGTCAGGGATTTTTTCCAACCTTTTGCAAGAGCCTACTTGAACATCTGCCACAAAAAAGGCAAAGGGTTTTTCGGCCTACGTGACTATTACAGCTTGATAAAGATGATTTTTGCAGCTGCCAAGGCCTCTCAGCGGAAGCCAACTGAAGAGGAAACAGTGAAAGCAGTGCTGAGAAATTTCAGTGGCAGGGATGATGTGGATGCAGTGGCTGTCTTTACCAAAAGTCTACAGATGGCACCCTGCCTGGACAACATAAATGCCATTGACTTTGTTCGAGAAAATATTCAGGCAGTGGGACAGGAAGACGATTGTCGGTACTTGCTGGTGCTGACCAAAAATTATGCAGCCCTACAGATCCTGCAACAAACCTTCTTCTCAGAAAGTTGTCAGCCCGAGATAATCTTTGGATCCAGCTTTCCAAAAGACCAAGAATATACCCAAATCTGCCGCAACATCAACAGAGTAAAGATTTGCATGGAGACGGGTCAGACAGTTGTGCTCCTAAACTTGCAAAACCTCTATGAAAGTCTCTATGACGCTCTGAACCAATACTACGTCAGCCTGGGAGGTCAGAAGTATGTTGACCTTGGACTTGGAACCCACCGGGTGAAATGCAGGGTGCACAAAGACTTTCGGCTGATTGTCATTGAGGAAAGAGAGGTGGTGTATAAACAGTTCCCAATACCGCTCATCAACAGACTAGAGAAACACTACCTTGACATCCACACTGTTCTCAAAGCTGAGCAGAGGAGGTTGGTGGATGAACTGGAGAGGTGGGTGAGACTGTTTGTGTCTCCCAGCAGTCAAAACATGGCTCAGACGCACAAGTACCAACCCCCTGGCGTCTTCATTGGCTACCACTCAGACACCTGTGCTTCTGTGGTTCTGCAAGTGATAGAGAAGCAGAAGGAAACTTCAGAAATCTCAGATCCAGATAGGCGAGTTCTCGATGAAGCTAAACTAGTGCTGCTCAAATGTGCGACACCAGACTCAGTGGTGCGGTTGGACTGCACAGGGCTTCCCAAAGTAGAGAGTGAACATCTGGCTGGGCTCTACTTTGAAGAGCTGAATAACAATTGTTTGGCTGACTACATACTTGATCACACAAGGCAGGAAGTCCATGGCTGCTCCTGCTTCACAGAGGTAACCTTTTAAAGCTATTGAACAATCAGTGTAAAATATATCCTACAGTCCTTTTAGGGTTTCACTAATTACCATTTTCAATCATAGGTGACGACCTTCTCCAGACTTTTGACGACAACTGACTTGGAACCACTGGGCCAAGTGTTTCTCAGTGTTGAGCTTCTCTCGCTTCAGCAGTTTGACACAGAGCACTCCTTTCTGAAGAAAATCAGGTGTGTTGATATATTGGTAAATGTATTGTTTCACACTTCATAGCAGTCATGCTCAGACAGTCAACAGGTCAGTTTGCTAAGGCATGATCACCGTCTAAAGATACCATCCCTGTTTTCTTTAAGGAACTTCCTAACTGCTGAAAATGGAAGCAGTCACATTGGACCCTCCAACAAGATCCTCATCATCCAGTGTGATTTCAATGAAGCCTCTCACAGTGCCAACCTCATTGCATCTGCAAAGTACGTCCAACATTACGTCTCTTTATAGACGGCGGCAATTTAGGGTTTTACCAGTTTTTTTCTGCTCATCTTTAGGTATTCATCCATTAATGAAATCAACAAAATAGCTCAGGAGAGCACTGCAAGCAAGGTGTTTTTCTACTTCATCACCAGACTACCAAGGATGGAAGGCGGGACTTCCTATGTTGGCTTCCATGGAGGTAAAGCAAATACTGATCATTATTTTAAATCTTTATTTTCTTATCCCGTTGTTTAGTGGGTAGAAGATAATCTGAGACATGCTGATACTTACAGGACCCTGGAGGTCAGTTCACATCGATGACCTCAGACGATCACAAGACATTGTGTCTGACATCAAAGCCTTGCAAAACATGACTATCAGTCAAATGTTTGAAATGAAGCCGAGTCTTCCTGAGGGTAAGTGGTTGAAAAATAGTCACTAAGAATAATATCCATGATAATATGTTTTCTTCAAATTTAAAAAACATTTTATGATAAAAATTGTCTTTTGTACAGCTATGGAAGTGGATGATATGTACAACGACAATGAGCAGGAGGAAGCAGACATGAATGTGAGTATATATAGTGCAATTGCGATTGTGAGAAAACCTCTGATTTATTATCTTTTTTGGATGTAACATATGGGCATTAGTTTTAGGAAAAAAATGTTTCCTGTCTCGCACTGTCATCTGACATGTAATGTTAGTCTGGGTCACTTGTGAGACCATTTGTTGACCTGTTTGTCCTCCTGCTGAAGGCCTGGGACAATGTTTTGGACACGACAGCATTGCTGCGGAGTTGTGTTCAGAGTGCGGTGGGTATGCTGAGGGACCCAGTGGAGAGCGGTCTCCGCAGTACTCGGAGAGTTGAGATCCTACTGACTCTTCTCACCGACAATGACGAAAGAAACGGTACGAATATTCTTCAGTGTGAAGTTTTAATTTCCTTGTTGAATCATTTTCATTGTGATTTGATGTTTCATGATGCTTTCAAATCTCTCGCCAGGCGAATTCCTGCAAAGTATGAAAAGACATCTTCACTCACTGCTGGCAATTTCTGATGACAACACATTCTCATCAATAAAAAGCAACTGGGTGATGAAGGAAGCCTCAAACATTGATGCCTTGCAGGAAGGAGGGACCTTCAGGTGAGGGATACAATACAAAGTGTGCCTGTGTTGATATATTCCTATCTTTAGGACAGCACGTTGAACTCTTTTGTGGTCATGACAGGCACACTTTATGGAAGCGTGTTCAGGCTGTGGTCGCCCCCCTCCTGGCACAAGTCGTTTCAGTCATTGACCGTGACCAAAACATGGACATCCTTCTCGATGAAAACTGTGGAGAATCTGTTAAGAGGCTGTGGTTAGACATCTTTGGCAATGATAAGTTTCTGGAAATCCCACACCCGCCAAGAGAACACAAGTAAGTGGTGGTAATATTGTAACTTGCACAAGATAATGGAAAACTCAAAACATTATCATTTTACTTTGCATACATGAACTTTTAGTATTTTTCCTTTTCACAGCTCTGAGATGAGAACCATGCTTGTACAGAACTACATTGCCCAAGACAAGAACATGACCTGTAGCATGCCCTTCAGCTGGAGGATCAAGGACTACCTTGAGGAGCTCTGGGTTCATGCACTCCAACATGAAGGTAACTTGTTCTTAGGTGGTCTCCATGTTTCTCTCCTGCCTTTTTTCTTACCTATATCATTTCCATATGTGTGTTAGGCCACACTCATAAAGAGTTTGATGAGTTCTTCTGGAAAACACCATTGGGACGATACATTGCAAAAGCAGACTCGGAGATGCAAACAGAGTTTTTTCAACGCTACCTTCAAGATTTCATCTCCATGACAATGAATGTGACTCATCTGGAAGATCTGCAGGTTGTTCCTTGTAAGGTCAAATTTTATAATTTGCATTTATCTGTAAATATTAATGCACCACTGTCTATTTTCACAGCTTCTGTGTGATGCCTTACATTGTTGTGTCAGTGAGATGCAATCAAAGCTCAGAGACAGTGAAACACTGGCATCTCTTCCATGGGTGCATACTGCTTACCATGAGTTCAAAAACCGGCTGCAGAACCTTTCGAGAATGATCTGCATCGAGCCCCAGGTGACCCAGGACCTCCTGAGGAATCTTCAGGGCAGAGATGGGGTTGAAATGGTAACCCTCTTATTATTAATATTAACTATACTTTTTTCTTCCTCCTCTTATGCTTTTCCAAAGGCTTTTGAATTTGGAGTGCATGATTTGATGATCTACAAAGTCAGTAATCCTATTCTTCTTGTCTCCAAGGTCCACGACGTTTATGCTGCTTTTGCATGTGTAGAGTACCTCGAACCTAGATTCCTGGACACAGATGTCCAAAGACAAGCCTGGCTCAGGCAGGTCAAAAGACTGCAGGTTCCCATTGAGTTAATCTGCTCTGAGGACTGTGTAAGACATTATGGGGAGAGGAGCAAGGTGATTGCATGCAGAGTCCAGTGAGTAATGCTTATTACACCTTTCCATGATTTTGCAAATTACATTGGCTGCGTACGATGAGGTTGAGGTGTGTGTGTAGATTTTAGATGCTTGTAGCTTCATTGACCTCGATGGCTATTTGTGTTTCTTAGAGCTGGATGGAATCGGATATTTTCACTCTCTCTATTTGTGGAGCACATGTTTGGCATCGAGGAGGTTGAGCAGAAGCTAACACCTCTAGTTATGGAGCACACAAAGCGGCTTGGCGAGGTTGGTTGTTTCTCTTTCCCGATTCAGTGGATAACAACTGATTTCACTTTTACCTCAAATATTCCTTCATCCATCATGAATTGTATCTCTTCTGTCAAGACACTGGAAAAACATTCCGACCTCAAAACTCAGGAGTCCTTTGAGGCAGTTATTGGTTTACTCAGATCCTGCAAAGATGGAGCCAATGAACGGATCTTCAGGTAGAAACGCACCCTCTCTTGCACTTTATCAGAATCTCCTGTTCTTTCTTTAAATCTGTCATATCTGAATGATTCAGGTTTGGCCTTCCAATGTGCCCAGTGTGTATGGGAGACCCCCGTGACCCACTCTGCCTCCCATGTGACCACATCTATTGCGTAGTTTGTATCAAACAGTGGCTGGGACCTGGTCAGATGTACTGTCCCCTCTGCATGCAGCCAGTCGATGACAACTTCCCCATGGTTCCTACGGATGCCACAAGGTTGGTAATTGTACCTGTGGATTGAAGAAAAATAAATTACAATTGTGTTTCCATGCTCAAACAAAAAATGTCCTGTGTAGGATCCTCGTCAGCCAACGCGCTCAATTCAGGAAACAGTGCAACGCCTTCTTCATAGACCTGGTTTCTAGTGTGTGCTTCAAGGACAATGTCCCCCCCTGTTCAGCTGTCATACATCATTTGCTGTCCTTTCTCATGGTGGAGGCCGACACTGTTCCCATTCTCAAAGTCAGCAAACGTAGGTCACTCTTCCAAACCTGGTCACTATGTATATGTACATGCAACTATGATTCTGCTTCAATATGTTCTTCAGTCCTAATATGCTTATTTGTTTTTTTGGACAGATAAACGTCCAGTTCTGACAAAGGTGCTCTCTCCTTTTGATGACTCTGTGGATCAAAATCCAGTGGTCCGATCAGTGGTGCTCAAACTCCTGCTGAAATACAGGTGAGTTGATGAAGCACATGGTGAGGGGAGGGATATTCTGCTGCAAAATGAAATCTCACCAGTAGCTGTCACTAAATTCTAGACACTAAACCTTTAAATGTGGTCTTGCGGAGGTAAGCTTGACTCTCTGACTGCCCATGTGATTTTCGCCTAAATGTTTAATAAGCTGCCCTGTTTTTGAAGCTTCGATGAAGTCAAAGAATACCTGCAGCAGCACCTGATGGCGATTGAGCAGAGCAACATCTTAGAGAAGTCAGACAAAACAGAACTTTACTGCGTGTACATAAACTGCCTCGAGGTATGCAACAATTCAGATTTGCCTCAGGAATTGCAGTGTGTTAGGTGGTGATACAGCTTGTGTTTTACTTTTGACCATTTCCTTTCTATAGGATTCCATGTTTGAGAGGTTGCAGTTCAGGTCCATTGCAGACCAGCAGGCGTGTCTGCAAAATGAAAGTGCCTTTCTGACTGACTACCTGCAGGCGCAGGGTCAGTCTGCTGAAACCGCCACCGTGGAGTGCCTGCAGCAGGTTGCCAGAGTGCGTATGGACCTGGATATGGCTGCCCGCCTCATCATGGAAAAGCTAAGGTCCAAAGGTGTGCCACTGGGAAGACATGTTAGGATTAGTTTCATAAATAGATTTGACAGTTGTCAACTTGCTTGTTTGTGTTTAACTGTTACTGCTCTTCCTCTTTTAACTCCAAACTCCCCAGAGTCCAAGGATGGTGTTAAAAGTGGCACCACAGCCTACCTGACCAGTGTGATGGACTTGTGTCAGCGGAGTAGAAATGATTGGTACCGCATCTACTTGATCCGCAAGATCTGCAGCCAACACGGAGTGGAGTTTGTCCAGAAACTCCTCAAAATGGATCAGATGCACTGGCTCTTCCCTGAGGAAGCTCTACAAAAGGTTTTGGTATCCACAATTTAGTGCTCAGTGTCACTGAATCATTTTGTAGATGTAGCCATAGTAAAAAAAAATTCAATTTTCATTTCACCCAGAGAGAAGAAGCCACCGCAATAGACGGGTATCTTGTGTGTGGAGAAGACTACAAGACAATCAGAAATGCTGTTGCAAAGGGAGTGATGGACGGCAAAATGGACGGACTGGATGAGACTTGTGAAGTAATGTCACACCACTTTCTCATCAGTAACTCGCAGTCATATCTCAGGACTCAAGACTTTCTTTTGTGTTGTCTTCCCAGGGGTGCAGATGTTTGCCACAGTTGAAAACAGTTTATCTCCTGCTGGCGCTTTACAGAGAAGTCACTGCTCTGTACAGAGAAGCCAATGTTTGCTTCCATCCAAAGCCCGAGGTACGTCTATACACTCCAACCCTGTGGTAACTTTTGTTTGTATTTCATACAAACATTCAATTTGTTCTCCTGACAGTAACAAGACCAAAATCAACCAGCCATGAACTGTGACCTGTTGCTCAAAATATAAATGATTTCCACATGCCCTGTACAGTGCTGCCATGTCTGCAAGCTTTTTAAAACTGAAACTGACAATCACTTTATTACACATCTTTGTCACTTTAGCAATTAGAAGTCTTGGCGTCCTACATTCGGACCTCCAAAGTCCTTGGCAGCCAGACTTTGAAGGCGTTTGCCTCGGATCTGGTGAACAACCAACTCGGGCTGTTGAGTGTCCGTCCCGGCGCCTCTGGCGTCCAGAGTGTCCTAGTGGAGTTAACGGTACACCTGGCTGCAGTCTTGCTCTGTGGGAACCAGGGGATCTTAGCTCCCCTCCAGCAACTTAGCACAGCACCAGCTAACATGCAGGTAGGTTCAATCTAAACTGCTTTCACTGTAGCCAACTTTTCCTTCTCTGAAGTGACTTACATGTTAAATGTGTTGGATACAGGCCGCCTTCTTACCCAGCATGCCGGAGGACATGCTAGCAGTGGCTCGACAAGCTCTTCAAGCAGAAGGTCTGAGGTGGTACTGTAAGTAAATAAGAATAATACAATTTAACAGTCAAATGCAAAATCCATACAGACAAAAAACATTAAATTATTGATGTACCTTCTGCATAGATTGCCCAAATGGTCATCCCTGCACCATTGGAGAGGTATGTTTGATTCCATTGAACTCAAGTTTTCTCCCAGTATGTTTGTCATTTTTCTGTTTATTTATCTTTCATCCTATCTGTTCCTCTCTAGTGTGGCCAGCCCATGGAAACACGTGAATGTGTGGACTGCAGTGCTGTGATTGGAGGAAACAACCATCTCCCTGTGCAAGGATTTCAAGTTGCTCAAGATCAGTAAGAGGCCCATAAATTACCAATTCAATAGGAACATTTTAATAACTGTACGGTTGTTGGTATTTATGGATTATCTTCTGACAGGGGTGACCGTTCTCAGACGGGCCACATCCTTGGTGACCCAGGTCGCAGGGACAATCCAGATATGCTGGACACGAAGAGCCTTTCCCCTTCTCCCTTCCACATTGTGCGCATGCTCACTCACATGGCCATGCTGCTTGGCGCCCACAGACACCCACAGGTAAATAATGAGGGCAGTTTTAATTGAGATCATTCTTCCCTGCTGCATCTTCTCAAGAGAAGGCAGACTCTGAGGAGACATGAACGCGTTCTCAAAAATTGAGCTGTTGATATGAGGGAGTGTGATCAGTTAGCGACTGTTCTCACTTTTCCAGTCCATCTCTGCCATCATCAAGCCCCTGGTCCCTGACCCAGGAGCGTTTCTACTTGCCCACTTGCGGAAGGACCTGGAGCATCTTCTCAGATCTCTGGGCAAAGGGGCAGACGACACGATCAGCACCATTCACCTGCTCATCAGCAGCCTCCTGGAGCCTCATCAGCAACTACAATGTAAAGAACATCTTAAAACTGCAACACTGAGATGCCTCAGACCTGTAACGTTGCTTGCTGTTGATGTTTTCACTGTCCTACAAAAGGAAAAAAGAGAGAGTCTGCCCTCTAGTGATCATAAATTGTAAAGGGCCTTTTTGCCATTAAAGTCTCATTGTAGATTGTAGAAGTTTAAAGCAATTTTAAGTCATTTTATATTGTTATAATCCTAGGCGATACCCAACTTTCCACTGTAAACATCAGCTGGTCTCCTTTTTTAGGGCCTGTTCCCTACAACAATCATCTCTCCACCAAAGAAGCCAGAAATGGGTGGGAGCAAGAAATGAGCAATGCCATCATCACACCGCAGCTGAAGGTACAAACCTTTTTTACTTGTTTAAGTAATCCTTCCTGTTTGAAATCTGCACGTGACATGTTGTTTTTTTCCTCTGTCCCCATCTCCTCCTCAGGACTTGTCTAATCGGCTAAAGGAAGTGAACGCATTCATCCGGGCGGACTCCCGCGTCTCAGCCAATCCAGTCATGAAGCTCATATTCGGAGATCCTCGTCTCTTCCTGACCTCACTTCCCCCAAACTCTCTGATCCATTGCTCTGCAGTGTGGAGCTGCAGGGAGAAAGTGTCTCTGCTCACCCTCGCACATATTGTTGAGCAGAACGAAGGCAAAGACACCCTGCCGGTGCTCTGGAGATTTCTGCATCGAGTAAGAAAACAGTGGCAGCATTAATGTCCGGTTTTAAAAGACATCAAAAGAATCCTGTGTCCTCCTCCAACAGCCATCAGCCAGTTCGTGAAGATCACTAAACAAGTCTTTTTATTTTGTCTCTAGGAAGCAGAGCTGCAGCTGGTGAAACGCCTTCCTGACATCCTCACACTGCAGAGGGATCTGGTCAAGAAGTTTCAGAACATTACTGAGCTGACTTTTGGCACCATTGCAGAGTTCCTCCACAGTCAGAAAGCAGGTAATGAAACTAACTGTCTGCACCAGTGCCTCTCAGCTTTTTCAATAGTATGACTCAGTTCCACAAGAGATGCACAGTTCCACACAACTCCTAATTACAGCATTCTTGGAAATGTCATCGTAAAATCGCTGGCAACGCAGCTCAGAGAGCAGCCAAGGAGTGAGTTGTTTAATGTGGGAGGGGACAGCGACTGAGTGGTCTTGAAAGAGTGATCTCGAGTGAACAACTTGTGGACCTGTGTACATTTCGAGGGACATTTACACTTTGTTCCTTTGTGCAGTTGCACTGAAAACCTGGTATGAGAAACACATCAAGATCTTCTTGTCGACCTGGAATCAGCTCCGAGTGTCCTTGGCAACCAACGGTAAACACAAACACTGCTCTGTCCTGCTTTGGGGTCTAATGAAAACTAACGAAACATGGATTCAAAATGTCCAGGTGAGATTAAGATCCCAGGCGAGCTCTGCAAGAAGGACCTGGACATCAACAGTGACTTTAAGGTGCTGTTACCACGGCGACAGGGCCCGGGCCTGTGCTCTACAGCCCTTGTCAGCTACCTCATCGCCCTCCACAATGAGCTGGTGTACTGTGTGGATAAACACACTGGAGAGGAGACCAGGTGGGGGCGCTCATGCCACATTTATTTCACTTTGCATGCATGCGCATGGCTTGTGAACTTCTTCCCTTGATGTAACATTAGCGTTGAACTGAGTTTGCTGGATGGTGGGGACACATTTACAAAGTTTAATGCATAGATAGAAAAAAAGGAAGCGACACATACGTTTGCAGCTTCAAGGACACACTGTGTCTCTGGTGACCCGTGTGTTTATCTCTTCCCCAGCTACAAAGTGAGCCCTGCGGATCTGACGGAGCTGCATGTGATTCGGTATGAGCTGGAGAAAGACCTGATGCCCCTGGTTCTCTCCAACACCCAGTACAGCATTGAGAGAGGCCAGGAGACAATTCATGAGTACAACTTGCCCAAGATCCAGCAGCAGATTATGTCCCACTTCCTGCTGGGAAAGCCTCTCATCACTCTCAATGTGAGCAAGCGACAAGCTGAATTAAAGTACTTGCTTTTCAAAAACACAATTTTCCTGATGTATTTTTTTCTCTTCCCTTTCCGCAGGGGATCCCAACGCTGGTGAACAGACATGACCGCAACTATGAGATTATCCTGAAGGATGTAAAAACAAAAGTAAAGCAAGTAAGTCTGGATTACCAGTAGCCATTTATCACACATGACCCATGCTGCTGTCGAAAGGCCCTCACACAGGATCTTCCCCTATGTGTCCGTGTGCTAACAGGAGCCTCTTCAGACTCTCACCCTGTTTGCTGTGGCTGGCGAGCTCCACTCCTACAGCGAGGTGTGTGAGGCCTTGTCCACGCTCGAGGTGGCCCTGGGTTTTCTCGCTATGACTGGGGATGATCCGCACATGCAGCTGTCGTGCTACCTGGAGGAGGTTCTGCAGATGGGAAACCAGTTGGCCCCACACATCCTCAAGGTCGGCCTATCGGAGGCAGTTTTTTATTTATCTTCCTCTCGCTTCCACACAATAGCAGTTCTGGACAGATTTTGATTACTTTGTTATACAAATACTGTGTTACCGATGATATACTGCTACTCCCTGAGTATTTTATTTGAATGAACAAGGTCTTAATTTGCGTGGATCTTTTTTTTATGCGCTGAACAAACAACTTACCTCTCTCCCTGTTTGGCATGCAGGCACTGAGCATGTGCTGTCTGAAGCACTGCGTGGCGCTGTGGCAGCTGCTGGCTTCACTCAAATCAGAAAACATGCTCCGGCTCAAGAGGGTAAAGCATCACACTGCTGCCAGTATACAGATACAGATCATATACTATTCATTTTAGCACAAGCAGGGATGCATAATGCACTTTAACCAGTATAGGTGAATAATTAATACTTATGTATTTCGTACTTTCCCTCTGTTCTTCAGGATCCATTTGTTGGAGTCTCTGAAAAGTACAAACAGGCCCTGGGCGAGGACCAGCACAGGCTTCTGATTGGCTTCTTCTCTAAGAGTAGCGCTGACACATTCGTGCTGGAGATGCACGAGTTCCTGGTGCTGGTTCTTAAACAGCCCAACGCACCTGACACCTACAGGCCAGACTGGGGGTAAAAGCAAATGTTATTTATTCAGCAAATTAATAATCACAGAAGTGCTACTCAGGTCTGTTTTACTCTCATGTGTGTTTGTATCATCAATATCTAATCACTGGTTTTAAGGTCATGGTTTGTCTCTTAAAGTTTAAAGATAACCCTGGCGTCCTACATGGAGCGGAAAGACCTGGACGTCCCCCCTGAAGTGGAGGAGCTCTTTCCAGATGAGCTCTGCCTCTCCCACTATGTCGAAGCCTGGAAATTCATTGTCACCTTCAAGCAGGAGAGCGGTCAGAGGCAGTGATGTGGAGACGAACTGGGTTGACTTTGTTTCGACCTTCTTAATTGAGTTGCTACTGAATGAGAGGAGCGTTTACTATCATGACAAACTTAACAGGTTTGAAGATGTTATTCTTCATGGTACCATAGCTGTGTGAAAATTGCCTGCTTTTCTATCGTTTTCCTGTACGTAAAGAGACTCTGTTCAGTTCCAGAAGTCTTTGCTTGCACTTTAGACACTTGTACTGTGACTGTATCTGTCGTGATGAGGCAGAATGAATCAGAATTCTACTCAGGTACAACATGTGGAAGCTAAATCATCTAATCTTTTCAATCTTTTCCCACTCCTTAATTCAACATTTTTTGTTCTTTGTATTGTTATGTCATGTTGCCATAAGTGTTGCACTTCCTTTCCACTTTTTATTCTACTTTTTGAATTTGCTGACTTTGTTTGATTTTGAAGACAAAACATGTTTGAATATAGATATTGGTTAATTTAGATTTGATTGACACTTATTATTAGCATGTAATCAAAAAAATATGTAAAAAAAATTCTGTCTTACAGTAAAGCAATTAGGTAAACTTTAAGTGCTGAGTGTTTTTTGGGGGATATTACATAAATACTCATGTAACCACTGCATATAAGTAATTCATTTGTCAGATTATTTTTTAAGAAGTCTGTTGAGTTATTTCAACTTAATTAAATAATAAATATAACCTTATAACAATCAATTTGTTAAAAATGATCTTGCCATATCACAGAATGGAAATAAAAGACAAAGCAACGTGCAAGGTACCATTCTGACTGAAATTAGAGCAAAGTGTTTTCAAGTCATTTTTACTTCGTACCTTCTAATAATTCCCATCATGATGTGAATCAGTAGATTCTCAACAGTGTAAATACTGCACGTCATGGTAGATAGCTCTGTATTTACGTGTTACATCACTGCCGCACACCGACAGAGGCTGTCCATGATGGAGCACTCAGGAAGTGGCTGCCTGCCTAAGGTTACATGACTTTCTGACCCTCTGTTGGTGGGAGCGCAATGTGTTTCTGATCAGGCTGATGGAAATGATAAGAACAAGACTGCCGCTGGACGGCTCCTTAATTCGATTTCCTCTATACCGCAGCAATGTTTAGCACAACAATGACAAATGGAAGCATGCGACTTTTAAAGTAAACCATGCCAGCGACCACCCTCTGGAAATCTGCAGAGAGAGTAAACGATATCCATAAGATCACAGTCTATGAGCAGTATGGTGGTGCAGTAGCTAGCGCTGCTCTCAGACTGAGTTCAAGTGGGGTCTCAGCATTATCGCCCAGTGTCTGCGTGCGTTTTCGTTAGTCTGGCTTCTTCCCGCAATCCACAAACATGCCAACAGGGGATCAGGTTGACCGGCGACGGTCATCGCCACGGGGAACGGCAGCACTCGACCGAGGACGGCTCCAACTTCCCCTTTGACCCTCAAAGAACAAGCGGCACAGATAACTGACGGATGGAGAGCCATAGACCATTTCCCTCAGACAAAGATTTCCTCACTTGAAGCATCATCGGATGGTTGCCTAGTCCCATGATCGTGTTTTCCATCTCAAGAGGATGAAAACGAATGCCGTCTGTCAGCACATTCCATCGGGGCTAAGGTGATGCTGATGTCCCGGCCTCACCGCTCATTAGCAAGTGTGGAAGTACTGTACATGTGGTTAATAAACACACACTAATGGGTCATGAGGCGTGATCTGCGAGATTCTGTCCTGTACAACAAGCCTCAGTGAGCAAGCTCAATCACTTTTGCTTCCACTCCTGTAGGCTTCAAAGCCACCATGCCAATGGTACAAAAGGAGGGAAACAACGAGGCCAAATTCTTTCTCCTGCTCACTGTTTTGTTTTGTTTTGTTTTTTGTTTTTTGTCTTTGTCTCTTGATGAGGAGGAATTAGGGACAAAATTGCCGTGCATCATGGCTCACACTTAATGATATTCATGCATGGTGGACACTTCAGTGTGTTGGCTGTGCCTTCAGAACTTCCAGTGACAAAGAAGACTGCTCTGAACTTTCCAAACAGAATTAGTCTGAGGGACAATTACAGTTTAAACCATGTTCTCTCAAAAAAACCTTGTATCATCTCAAACCTCTTTTCTCTGGCAGTCTAAGGGTTGGAGACATGCTTGATTTGAATGTGGCCAGTCAATCTGGTAATCCCAGTTCCGTTCCCTTCTCGTTATGTATGTCCTGAGCCGCCCCTGTGTATCTTTTTACCTTCTAGAGACGCCCTATGAACTTTGCAATTCCCTTAGAATAATATAAAGCTCAGCTCCGCACTGTCACTGCTCCTTGATCTGTTGAGGAGCAATTCAGACTTTAGCCCTTTGCAAAACAGCCTCAGATATTCATCAACTTTACACCTCGGGGATCCGATGTCGTGTACAGGCGCCGTCGCCAGCCAGTCACTCTCGGGCCAAGAGGGAGCTAAGATTTTAATGATTGCAGCATGAAATCAGTTCTCTGAAACACCCCTGAGACCCCGGCAAGCCCAGCGCAGCAACTGGCTACTGTATTTTCTATGGGGCATTACATTTGCTTTACTGGCAGTCTGGGAAAATGTTTTCTTTAAATTAGCCCTTCAGGCTGCTGCTGTTATTGCATTATTATCAAATTAGTGTATTTTAATTACTACGTCATCTGAAATGTATGTGCCAGTGGGTCACGCTGGGGTGAGACCTCCGTCCACACTCTTAGGTTGCCCCAGCTCTGCTGTGCAATGCTGAGAAGAGAGAGAGAGAGAGAGAGAGAGAGAGAGAGAGAGAGAGAGAGAGAGAAAACCCTCAGCGAGCACATCTGTGAATTATATTAACTAATCGTGTGCACTTCTCCCTGCACTCAACACTTGGGTTGTCCTCCAAGCACAAGGAAGAAGTTAAGAGCCCCGCTGCCATGTTGTTCTATTAAATACGTGAAGAGAAAATACAATTACTGGTTAAGTGGGAACATACCACATGGGATTATGAGAGGTGCAGCGTTTCAAGATTTCAGAGTGATTCGATTTTTCGCCGTGTGCACGGGCAGGCTTCCCGGCAACACCGCTCACAGCCGTGCATGCAAACAAGAGGGCGGAAAACAGACGGCATGGCAGAGAACATTTAATAAAGACTCCCCTGCATCTAGAATTCACACGCATTCAAATTATACAGAAACATAAACTAGAGACGATCGGAAGCATGTGTGTCAGGCGCATTTCTGGAAGATGCAGATAGGACAACCTTAAAACAGCAGTTAGATACAGCGTGATGGGAGTTTGATCCCACTTTGGGCAGAGAAACTTATAGACTTCAAATTTGCCCTGATTCATTACCACAGCTTGAATTTCAATACCAAACCGTCTGCTACGGGCAGACAGCGCTGCCTTTGGGTCCTGGAACGATAATACCACATATTGAATCAGATTGTTATGGTAAGATGAGCGCGTGTTTGAGAAGCCCAGAAATATGTCGAGCATTTCCCAGATAATAGGGGTAAGTTTCAGGTAGTGAGTTACACTCACATTGTTACTAGGCTCATGTTGCCTTCACTGACTTTTGTTATGGGAAAAAAAAGGCCGCTGCATTAAGTCGAAGGCGGGGGATACAAACCAGACCTGCTCAGCTGTGCATTTTGTTTGAAGAGGAACAATGTGGGGAACTGGCTCAACCCTGGGGGAGACTAATGCCAGTACATAGTGCAACAGAAGTTTTCTTCTTTGTTCAATAGTGTCTTCTTTCTTTCTTTGGTGGCCATGTTTCCTACAGAAGATTCCTTTGGAGTCCTGTGTTCATTTCATCTCTCCCAGGATCCAATGGAAGCCATCTGTAGATAGAGCATTCTGCATGTTAAGTGAAGCTGATTATGTCTCAGGCTGAGCTTTCCTGTTTTCCTATCTCACAGGAAAGTGGATGGTGAGCGACTCTAACCCACACAAGATGGAAGACGTGACTGGTACCCGAAAGTAGAGCCCAGTATTTTGAATGCCTCCTCTATGTTAACAAATGGGACACGCACAAAACTAAAATATCAAAGGACACATTAAGTGCATTTTCGTGTACATTTTAACTTATATTTGGAGCTATGCAAATGTCTCCATATGACCAATCCCAACACTGAGCCCCTCACCCACCACACTGCAGCAGTGACTCATGGGCTGCTGGGCTGGCACACTGGGAGCTCGTTGGTCTTTCCCAGTAGATATTTCTTAAAGAATTCCCACTTCACTTCTGCTGCCGACAGGGTAGAAAGTCTCTGTGCCACGCAGAGGGAAGGATTACAGGCAGTGCTTTCCTTCCTTTCTACATTTAAACATCTACATTTGACTGAAGGTCTTTGCAAACTTTCTAGGTCACGTTCCCTTCTTGCCTGCTCACTCTGATTATACGTCCAGGTTTTAGTCATAAATTGCTGTCATGTATGTTTCCAGATAATTGTCAATGCAGAGTTTTCTTTCTCCGAGGAGTTTGGATCTTGTTGCATATGAAACACAACGGAGAATCATTTTACATCAAGCCTGAGAAATGCCTTAAGCTTTTTCTTTTCAGCTTGAAAGATAGAAAACAGTTTCTGTCTGGCACACAGCGAAGCATGTTATATAATACAATTAAATACTGTTCTGTCTGTCTCCTCTTTGTTGTCTCTCCCCCCAGTTCGCATTCTCTCACATGCCTCCTCTTTTTTTTCTGTCTCTGTTGCTTTCTTGTCTCTCCCTTCATTCCCTCTCTTCTGCCTTGTTGTCTGACGGCCTTTGGCGGTGAGCAGATAATGACTGAGCGAGAGGTTTTGTTTACCGTGGATACCGAAGGATTAGAGTGATAACTACTGGTGCCATTGTTGTGACAAGCCGAGGAAGCCTTCCACAGGTAATGGAGGTGCTGACAGTTATCCTGTATGAGATTAGAGAACTTGGATTATAGTTTGCTTTGCTCCACCTGGTGATGAGAGACGAGAAAAAAAAAAACCCAGAGGGCCCGGGTATTCCAGAGCCTGCAGATGTTCTGAACACTGCCTGCTTCGCTGTAAGGCCGCGATGCACAGTCTGTGACGTCACTTTATACCTTGACCTTTCACCTGGGTATTCCCTGTTGCCCGTTGCGGCCCATGGTGGGAGACGGTTCTTCTACCTCTTTCTGAACTCTCCTGTGGTTATGGCCCAGGTCGGTGTTAAGTTTCACAGCCCCTCGCTTCTTGGCCCCAGCACAAATACACAACACCCTCTCCGATTGCACTTGATAATATTTATCCTCAATTATAATTCCTCAGATATGGATTCTTCGGCGGAGTACAGTGGCAGCAGACAAAGAGGAATGGCCTTGAGCCCCCCCGATTAGGCCGTGGTGAGGTGGGTTCCTCCGTGAACCCCAGACAATTGGCGTTCTCTTCAGCAGTGGGGCAAAATAAGCAATGCAGCCATTAAGAGCTCCAGTGCAATGGTGAAACCTTGCTGTATATTTGTCCTTGTGACGAGTGAGTGCACGTACTGCTATAGTGTCACGTGAAACCAGCAAGGATACACACTTAAGTGCCACATGTGAGAGCTGGTCGGAGTTCAAATAAATTCATCTTCTTGTGAGCCAAGGCCTTGTCTCCTTTAACAAGTCAGAGTCAAAGGAGTAAAGGATTGCTCACCATGGTTTCAATGTCTGTCTGAAAAAATATTTCCAACACTTCCTGTGTCTGTTTCACAGTAAAATACCCCTTTCGTTCCTGCTGCCTGACTCCATATATTTGTTTTATCCAGGTTTTTATTGTTTAATTTCCACAAAATCCAACCTCGGTTGTACATAAATGACAACATTAAACTTGGTCAATCAGGAACAATGTGCATCCCATTAGGTATGGACCTTATTGCTTAAATGTGCGGCACCTCATATGTCTTGAAATCATCCATCTCTTCTGGTCAGCCGGCATTAAATAAAAGCTGGAGCTCTTATTGAGGATCAGCCTGTGATTTGTTGGTTGTCTTGGCTATTAGAGATGGCATCAGACGATCGAGGATTTTCGAGCAGGGGAAGTGGATGGAAATAATGAGGGGAAGGATCGGCTGCCAGCGCCTGCTTTTTTAACCTGAACACACATAGAGAGATCTGTGTGTAATATTGTTACTGGCAGAGCTGATTTTGGGCAAGTCAGCGCTACCCTGTGATGCCCAGGAACGACATGCATGTCATTTCCTGCCAGGGCCAGTCATTTGGTTATTACTGCTGCTCACTGGCAGGCCGCTCATGTTCTCGCTCTGATTTCCAAAATGAAACATGTATATTTTTCTTTTGTCGACAGCAGCGCTATTTCCAGGCAAATCAAGATTGCGGTTCAAGAAGGTTTGTGGGCTCCGAAAACTGCAGTTTATAATGAAATATATGAAAAATGTCTAAATCTGACCATTTATAAATATTCTGCAGAAGTGCTCTTGGCGTTGAAAAATAGCCTGTTTACTCAATTGCTATGCCCTGATGGGATGGATTTCCAAAATGTATACACGGAGCTTGCACAAACAATACAGACTAATTACAATGCATCTAGAATTACCTGAATTTCAGCTGGCGATAACAGCAAGGTCACATGTGATTAAATGTTATTAATGAGCATACTGACTAAAATGAATGTTGTTTGAATGTTCTGTATCGAAAGTAAATCTGCTCCACCTTCCTTTCCAAACGTTATTTATAGAATCCATTGGCCTGATGGGGCCACTGTCTGCTTACATTACACTCAGCAGTGGGAGAGATGGGAAGTCTGAGGCTCCAGCTCTGCAGCAGGACAGAAGACAGAAAATGAAGATTAGAAACTGTTTCCTCGACTAAACCTTGCAATTTACCAGGGGCTTATTTCACTTGGTTTTCCACTATCAAGAAAAAAAAAAGAAAAGTAACTAGCACAAAAAAACAAAAAAACCCAGTGAGTTTTGAAGAGGCAAGTGTTTCACCCTCACCCAGCTGAACATCAGTATTCCACAGCCATCAGATAGCTGGCGTGGTTGATGGCACAGCCGGTGGCGTGGGCTGTCAGCCAACAAAGGACTAATGGCTAAATTATTGGACGCAAGCAGCTGGGCCCAACAATCGATAGACACGATCGCACGAGGGCCTACGTGTCTGAACTCGGTGCACTTTTAAAGTCACGTAGCTGGAGGAAGGGAAAACGCTGAGAATGGCAGTGTAACGTTGCCATCGTGTAGCCTGAAAGGAAACACTGAGCATGGGAACAGCCCTGAGATGTCAGAATACACTCTTAACTGCAGAGGGGAGGAAGGATCGTACAAGCTCCCTGACCTGAGGGTCTGGTGCTCAGCTGAGGGGGGTCACACAGTGGATAACAGCAGTGAACTCTCCACAGCAGATAGCATGAAGTGTGAGCATGCAGCCACATACAGTCTTTCCCCATCTCAGCTTTTCATCCGTCGTTAATGCTGCAGCAACTCATATTGTCTGATTTATGGACTAAGCTCAGGACACACACAGTTAATTGTGCCCATTATCTCGAAGCAGGCGGAAACATGGGTCTGACTGCAGTTAGTGTCTGACCGAGCCAATGGTTTTATCAGTCGTGATCCCCGGGCAGAGCCTCGACGCTCCGGGGCCGAGAGGGTGAGTGGCGCTGGAGGAGGAGGAGCAGGAGATAACCTGTGGAAACCTCCCACCCACGCTGATAGCACCGAGCTGTCTCCTAACTGGTCCATGTCCAAGGTCAGCACAGCCTGTCGAAGAGAGTTTGTGCAAAATGTGCAACTTTGAATCAGTGTTTCATGGTGATTGATAAATAATTCACCGCCAGGCATATGAGTGCAAACAGTTCCTTCTGTCTGGTTCATCGTGTTGTATGTCGGCGCATTGCTCTGACAAACCCAATCATTTGCAGCACTGAATAGAGATCACAGCATTCATAGCAGCTGGCCTCACCCCCAGCAACAAACAATTTAAAGATTCCACCGAGAGGAGACAGAGGAGCAGTTTGTCATGGCCGGGACATTTAGACACGTCAGTAGATCCTCCTCAGTCCTCTGGGTCAACGTGAGGACTCGGCTGCTTAGCGTATGTCATACCTTGACATGGGACCAAAAATCTGGTCAACCATGTAAATCCCTGACATACATTATACAGACGATCTGAAGAATAACATTAATAAATCTGGTAATGGGCAACGGGGGAGGGAAGGAGGCGGCTCGGAAAATAAAGACAGACAAAAATCAAACAAGTATTTCATTTCCTTTTGAACTTGCGGAGAAGCCTCAGCGTGCGCCTGGTTCGCATCACGGCGTGATGACTTTACCACACAGCACCCCCCCCTTTCAGGCTCATCCATCTGCAGCTCTTTAGTGCAGATGAGCAGACAATGATGGATCAGAGTTTATGCCAGAGAAGTGTTTAACATACTTTCCTCCTCACTGCCGAGCAAGAGCCACCATTTAATCACTTGTCGCGAGGAGAGAGAGCGATACAGGAAGTGTCATTCAGTTTGTGTTCTTTCCTTACGCTCACATAGGATTTATATCACCATGGACCTCTGCTCTAAAATGGGATGCTCCAAAAATATCCAGTTGATCTGTTACTACCCTGCAAATCATCTGAATAAAGAGCCATAAGATGTCAATAATTCAACATAATGTTAACATTCAGGATATTGGTGTAACATCTGAGAGCTCCCCAGAGTTCAGAGAAGCCATCCGAGATTTATATCTGTCCATACCTATACATCTCCCCTCTCCTGCACTCCTTATTATCTTGATCTACGAGCACAGCTAATTTATCTTCCCCATTTGTTATCACTGACAGGGCCCATTCCTCCTAACACATTAAATAAACCTCAGTCTCCCCTCCTCCTGCAGCACATATGAAAACAAACAACACAAACCGGTGTTTTTCAATATACATTAATAATTAGCCCTTTTAAAAAAACATCTTTTAATATTTTCCTTTAAAAAAACATTAACCAAGTTAATGAAAACAAACAAAACCACATAATGAAACTGATATAATTGGACCTCACCTCTTCTTATCGTAACTTATTGGTTTGCATTCACTATATATATATAGCAATAGCTAGTTCAATGTTATTTGTGCTCTATTTTAACATTCACATGTAGTTATTCCCAGCCGGTGGCTCATTTTCCGACGAGAGAGCTTCTATTAACAAACAAAATGGACACTTTCTCTCATTTTCTCAGTTTCTTTGTCTGCTAATCAGTCGAGATGTGGAAAGGTTGTTGATGCTAATGCAGCGCGGCAGAGCCTTCCGACGCGCCGCTGATGGACTGTTTGCTTGGACAGCGCCGCCGCGATTGAGAGGCGATGACGGCCAGAGGGAAGCTGTCAGTCAGAGTTGGCCGGTGCTGCCGGTGCTGCAGGTGTGAATGTGTCACCGTCTCCGTGTCTGGAGCTGAGCTGCATGGAAATGCACATGTTTAACAGCTGCAGGTTGTGCGAGCGTATGTGTGTGTGTGTGTGTGTTTATGTGTGTCCTCATGGTAGGGTGGTAGGATTATCCTCTGAGGGAGGAAGCCCTGAATACCTCCCTCTATTTTCTGTCAGCGCTGCAGCTCCTCAGGGTTTTCTGTGCTCCGATATTTTGAACAAATGCATCCACTACGTTCCAGTGTATTGACCTTGGACGTGAAAGTCCAGAGGTGACAGGACAGGAAGTGCTGGTCACCCTTTGTGTCCCCTATGAAAACCAGTCAGCCGTCATGCTGGCTCTTACAGGCTCTTAGGAAAGCCAACTTGACTTCCTCTGTGTCGGCCTGAAGGAGCTGTGGCTTTTCAGCAGTATGCGGTTGAGTCGCTGGCTGAGCCCTGAGAAACATCCACTCCGGCCCTAATCTGTGCAGATTGCGGTTTGCGGTCCTTATCTTGTTGTTCTAAATCCAACGCAGTGCTGTCCGTGAACCAAACGTAGATTTCCTGGGCATGCTGCATGAATTAATCATAATCTATTGACATTTTTCTTCCCATGATCCTCTTCACTATATTGCCTAACACTCCCGATACTTGTGTGGCCACAGTACTATTTATCTTAATTGCCTTCGCGCTGTGCTGGCCGTAGGAACTTCCAGTGGTATACTGCCGCAGCACATCGCTAACCCAGCGGCCTGCAGCCTCATTCTGGACGCCTGCGCGCTGCCAGAGACGTCAGCCGTCCTAATCATCATCGCTTCCTGGCGAAGATGGAGGACGGGGAGGGGGGATAATGGTACGCCTGCTGCTGCAGCGTGCGGTCACAGCATGGGACAGTGTGATGTAATCTGGACTCTGGGGATCCCCCCCCCCCATGCTCTGCCCAGTACAGCTTGGCAGGAGCCATAATGACTGAGGTCTATTTGTCTTAACTGCGTTTAGTGTGTATGTGTAAACCACTTTATTTTCTGCCCAGGCATTACCGAGGACATATGCCAATTTTTTGCATCTTTGACGTCAACATTTGTTTGTTTTGTTTGTTATTATAAATGGCACGTTAGCTCTACTCTGCTAGGAATGTTGAAATGTATGCATAACACTCCAAAAGAGCCAAGTTGCGTCACACAAGCTACACGTTTGGTTACATAAAACATGATTGTTTGACATTGAAAGACGTTTGTCTTGTTACAGAGCGTATACTCGCCACAGCCAAAAGCTTGATCGGTAAATTGCGTGACGGATAGATTTACCCTCTAAGCTCCCTGAAGACTGTATCCTCCAATCCATCCCGTGTAGCAATACTACGGCATATCTGACTATTAAACAAGACACAGATACTTAAACAGAAAAGCTCCATCTGATGTTTTAATCTTGATTTTCCATGGACCTTGAAATTCCACAGGCTTTTACTGACAATGTATTATTCTCCCTCTCCCTAAACATCTGTTAAGATTTACTTTGGTCAAAGTATTAGTCCTATTATTTCTCTCGTTTTATTCCCTGTGGGGAAAGTTATCCATGTTCAGCAGATACTAATGGCGTTGTTCATGCATCAGCACCCAGAAGTCAAACATAGTATATGCAAGGTATGAGCAGCTGGGAAATCTGAAGAATCGGAAAAATGAGGATTTAATCAACAAAGCCTAAAGCTCACTTCATCCTGACTTTGGACAGTTGGAGCGAAGTTTGTACAGTGGTTATATTTAAAAAAGCACAAGCATAAAAGCAACTCAAAGTACTGAGGCTTATTGTAACCCTGTCTTCCCTGGAGCTGATAGCATTCCATCTCATTGTTTTTTTTTTTTTCTATTTTGTGTTTTATTTTGAAGCAGATACAGGAGGTCTGATTTTATAATCTGACCAGAATCTTGATTATTGTAACTGCTTTGCTGCTGTATAAACAGCTCTCCTGCAGTACCCTCGTCGATCTAGTGATGGCAGTCTGGCTCCATTCACACAGATGCACTGGACGTGGCTGGCACGTTTTTTTTTAAATGGGCTTCTGTCCCAGCATGTTCAGTCCAGGAAAAGGAGAATTACAATAAGTTATTAAGATGTATTGACACCAGATGTGCCCTGCCCCTGTTCTACAGAGGGGGGCAAAGAGGTGCAGGCACTAATTGGCCATCTGACCAGTCTGTCACACATGCAGGTACGAGCACACAGCCACACACACGCGTCTCTGTAGTCTCGTGCTAGCAGTTTGGACAGATACACACTGATTTCATGGAGCAGCCAGCACGACCGTCAACGAGGCAGAACATAGAATGTAAGGAGTGAACAAAAAAAATGCAAATACTGATTCAGTTTTCCTAGTTTTAGTCCTGTGTTTAAGTCCAAGAAACGACAACTATCTGTTAGAAGAAGGTATCATTAACATATATGGGGCTAAATGTTTATAATTTCACACAATGTAAACTTTCATAACATAAGGTCAAATCCCTCCAGGACACAACTTTCCCAACAATGTTAAATATTTGGTTTGATTTCATTTATGCTTCACTGGTTTCGTCTGTTTGGTGTTCTGCCCTCCTCCAGCGCGTGTTACCGGCCTCCCACGCATTAAGCCGTAAACTCTGACTGTTTCTTTAACTGAAGGCAGCGCGGGGTCACAGGTTATCAAGGAGAGCTCTCTCTAAGATGATGTCACTGATAAGCTCCAACAGACCGAGTGAGGTCCCCTCAATATAAACACAAGGCGAAAACAAATTTCCCTGCCATGACACACATTTTGATTCTGCCCCGGGCTGTTTACTTAGATCCTGGCTGTTTTGTGTTTTGGATGTGTTTGTTTTGTATAATGGCCACAGAGGCTGTCATTCAAACTGCAGTATCTGGCTTTGATCACCATTTAGGCTACACCGACCCTCCACATCAACACCCTCATTGTTAAAGATGTGCAATTCTTCCATACTCACTAACTGCCGGAGTCCTTGAAGCACACAGATAAACATCGTCTGACCACTTCAACTGACCGAGTGTCTTCAGTGCACTTTGGAATACACTGTATGCACAGCTGTACACATTTTTTGTAACTGAACAAACACTTTAATAGCGTCGTTGGGTGATCTAAGTTAACTGAACATGCCTTCGTCCAGTAACATTTAACAGCTGAGGACACATACAACAGCATCTGCACAAAGACTCCTTTCTCTGCTTTTTTTTATTTGTCCACTTTCTGTTTGTCTGTTTGTTGAGCACTGGTGTTACAGTCCTGGGTAGGACAGATCCAAAGTGTGAATGAACACACTGCAGCTCTACACCCGTTACTATCAGCGGTTCAATGATCGTTGCATGTTTACAGAACTTTTCAAAGCATTATCAGAGGCCGTCAGTGGATTATTTTTCATCTCTAGGTGGCAAATTTTGCAGAGAAGCTGCTGCAGTGATCTGCTCCCGTGCACGAACGCAGCATTCAGGACACTCAGCAGGGCGTCTCTTTTTATTGCCAGTAATATGGGCTAAAATCATTTGTTCAACAGTAGTTGAAAACCTCCTTAGCCTCTAGCAGGCAAGAGGGGGCTGAGACTTGGCCAGTGTTAAAACAGCAATGTGGGCCCAAGGTGCCATTAGTGGCTGTGGAGCAGCTGGAAGTGATTCCAAAAACATGGCGAGGAGGAGGCAGTTTAAAACCACATGGCTTCGGCTGGGTTTTCACACTGTTCTTGACAATTTACAACTAATGGCTTCACGCAGTTCCGATGTGACTCTGTTTGCGTTCGGCGAGAAAGACAACAACAGCGCTGACGGAATCAAAGTTGCGCGAGTGCGTTTCAAGGCGCGGCGGCGGGGCTACTGTATCGTAGGTGTTAATGGTCTTATGCAGGGTATATGATCCCACGCGGAGAGTGAAGGAAGGCCATCTGCTTCCTTTCTCTGACTCCGGGAGAGGGTTTGTTTTGGGTGTCCAGAAGCACAGCCTTGATTTGGATGTTGATTTAACACTGGCCCTGATATGCTTTAAGTTATAAGCACCCTATGAGTAAATGTTTATTAAGAGCAATAATCTTCCCTCAGCAGATATTTACCTTTCTTTGCACGCAATAGATGCACAAACAATACCCAGGAGCTGTTATTAATATTGGTGACACTGAAACATCTTTTTTACTCAGCAATTATTTCCTGATGAAATTCTTGTACCGAACCCTGTGCCAGTGGAAATCACCTAATCATTCTCCTTGTGCTTGTCCTTTGTGGATGGGCTGTCTCTCATACAGTAGAGTAAGTAGACAGGCCTGTTTAAAAAGCCCACCTGAATAAACTTCCTGTGCTATCTGCTCTAATTATAGGATTATCCCTCAGGAATTCTTATGAATACAGCAACACATTCACAGATACGCACGTGCGTACCAGGGAACATGCACGATCACAGCCGCGCACTCCGTTTTTGTTGGTTTTGCGCGGCACTTCTAACGTGTTGTAACTCCAAGTAGGCCGGCTCAAAGCTGCAGGGAAACACATGCAGTAACAGCAAGTAACAACAAGTGGAGAAATACATGCATACTCATCCTTTAAATTCTGCCCAACCTCTAAATGCCCCCCGCTCTTCTGGCCAAAACGAAATGACCGTTATTCAGTGTTAAATTCACCACATCTAATAGGCTATGAGCAAGATTGAATTTATCAGATTTGTTATTATCCAATCTGAAGCCAGAATATTTTCTTGCCCAACTCACAAACAGGCCCTCACTGTAGGTTGAAGTGAGGGCGGTGCGATGTCGCCCTAATCAGCGTGTTGTTTCCATCTCTTTGAAAATAAATGGCCCTAATAGCACATAAACGCAGCCTGTTTTGTTAATAGCTGAACTGGCTGTTACATCCACAGGTCAGAGAATTTGCTCGCTATCCATGTGATGTCTATCTCGAGCATTCGCAGTCCATTTGCACAAGGTCACAGTGATTAAAGATCCGGAGTTGTACATTTTAAACATTGTTCTCTGCAGCGCAGGCGCTCAGACCGCTGCCAGCGATTGTGTCACCGGTTACCACTATCAGATCCCGCAGTCCGAGTACTTCAGTGGCTTTGACTCAGGCCCCGGGGGTTTAAAAACACAGAATGAGCTCAACGTATGCAAACAAAGGCAATCGGGTATTCTGTGGTGGAGAATGTGTGGATGCAGTCCCAGGTCCACTCTGAGAACTTTTGAGTCTCAAACTGTTGCTTGAAACAGACGCAAACCACCACTGAGCGGCTGCATCTTCCTGAGGGATGCTGCGATTGTAAAGCTAACCCTCAGAGGCCAGCACTATAACCAGACCATGTATTTCTTTCTCAGAAAAGCCACGCTGATTTACATTTATGGACCATGGCAGTCTTACAGTATACAGTCCCACTGCATCAGTAAAAAAACAGATTTCTGCTCTGTGTGCAAATGTTTGCATCTCTGGCATCAGTGCGTTTATTGTATCCCTGTCAGCACAAGTGAAACAGATAAGTGCATGTTTAGGAGAAGATCCTAAACCTGAGGATGTCTTCTCTTTTTCTACATTTTGCCTCAAGTACATTTTAATAACCAGAGACATTCAATGTATTGATCCAAAATGTTTTCAATCTATTGTTTCATTTTTGTATTTTGAGTCTAATTTGAATCAAATAATAACGTTGACCCCTAACTTTGTAAACTCTGGAGTCTTCACCAAACTGGGGGGTCCCACAGCTGATGCTAGGGGGGATGAGCTGGGGGGAGTGAGATGGGGCAACAGCGTAAGACGTGTATCTGTCATGCTCTGGCAGTTTCCTGGCGTTGACTAGTTTCTCCACCACCTGGGGATGATGGGATATTTACAGAGCGTGTGGGGCGGATGGAGCGAGACTAGAGGGTGGCCAGGCGCCCTGGTTCCTGCCTTTCACACGCATGTGCAGGGCAGCCTGTATTTTTAACATGTGATGCGTTTGGGGGGGAGCCTACGCGCGTCCAAATATTTTCCTAACTGATTTTCTGTCAGCGGCTTTCTCCAAATTATGCATCTGATTCATTCTGTCATGGTTGAAAAGATCCTTTCAGCATTAGTGCCGGCTAGTCTTGAGCGTCACAGAAACACTGCAGACTTTCATTTAAACCTCTGTTGATCATTATGCAAAATCATGGACTTTAAGGAGCTGATGATAAAACATTTGGAGCCCACGGTTGTTCTCGAAAAAAAAAAAGGACTTCAGTTGAATTTAATGCCCAATAACAACCTGAATAGCTTCCCTGCGCCAGGCCTCATTCTTTCAGAGCCGGCCACGTTTTCTGTGTTTGATCGCTGTTGCTAGGCAGACCTCAGATAGCTGAGCTCACGTTTATTTAGTCACTCGAAAAATCTCCTTAAAAAATGTGTAGGCCGTAAAGATGACAATCGCGGAGAGAGGTGCTTTACGGGCGCGAGTGAGGTGCAGCCGCCAGGCAGGGAGATGTATTTCACTTTAATTTCCTCTACAGACAGCAGTCGCCACGGCTGCGGCAGCCCCAGCGAGGCACACTCAGGGATGTTATTGCTCCAGTTTCTGATACTGTACATGATAAGAAAAATAGCACGAGTCCCTGTGGGCAGGGAGGGCACAGTGGAAGGGATTTATGAGCCGCTGAAAATGGCACTTCGACAGATATTTTAACTTGTAACGTTATACTGTAGCTCTGAAAGTATGTGCGTTTGTCATATACTGAAAGTCTCCCCCTGAGGAAGCAACAGGGTTTCCGAGGAGGAGGAGGAGGATACATGAACGTATATGAATATGATTATTTAGATAACATTTACTACCCACGTTGTTGTCGTCGATATTTCAAGATCCTCGTGGGATGCCCTTGCAAGCCCGGGGCGTTTAGGGTCTCGCTGTGATTTGACAATTAATGATGCCTTCAGCGGCCTGCATTCCACTGTTAGAGGAGACTATAAGAGGTCGTGACCTCCATGCATCACTGAGTCTCCGATTTACACACGTCAGTTTCAGACCACAAGAGGACAGGATAGATACTATGCGGCGAAAGTGGCGTTCGAATAAAACGCCTGCATACGTCCTGACTTGATCTATATGCTGCTGCAAAGCTACTTCACGCCCTCCGACGTTAATGGAATAATAGCTGCATTCATACTTGGCACCAACTCACCACCGAACGGCTCCCAAGCAAAAGGAAACAAACAATATACTGTGTTTTCTCTTGGGAAAAACTTTACGAGCTTCAGTAGCTGATTCTGTTGAGCTGCCCTGGCAATCCCTCTTTGTTTTTTCTCTCAATAGAACAGAGGTGTTCAGAAAAAAGGAGTAACCATGCTGGGAAAAAGATCACATCTGCTGTCGTTAACGTCCGCGCAGAGATACTGGTTTTAAAAGCCGGAGCACGAATGTTTCCAGCCGTGCAGGATTATTAGCCAGGACACTGAGCAGTGAATGGAGCAATTAACGCCCCGGTGTAGTGGTGTTGTCAATGTTATGAGGTGAGTGACATGAGGCAGAACATGACCATAACAGGTGGAAGCAAAGGTCAGGAGGGAGCAGGTCTCTGGAAAAGGCCATTATCAAACTTGTAGAGCTGTAGAGGAAATATAATTTCCTATCTGGCCACTGTTAAACTCAGACTGGCTACTTGTGCAGTAGCCAGTGACGACCAGGGCAGGTCTGAGGGGGATGGACCTCGACAACCGCTGCCGAGTTAGTTAGTTACACCTTTCCAGAAATAAACGTTCAAGTCAAATCTTTAGTCACCTTTAACCCCTGAGACTGACTGACGAGCAGTAACAGGGTGGTGTCGTCCTCACGCAGATCCCAGGTCAGAAAAGTCTGACATGTTGGATCGGTCTTCACAGTCCTCCAGAGACCTGTATGGCTCTTTTGTCCAGTATGTAAGCTGCGGTCCTGCCCTGCATGTCTAGACGGAGGAAAAAGGAGAAATATCTGCCAGTGCGTACTGTAAAAGGACTCATTCTGAGGGGAGGGAGTTTAATTACTTTTTCCTTTTCCCGATAACCTCTTATTAACTTTGACATTTCACTCTCTCGCGCCAAAAATTAAAATTAGAAGACTTACAGTAAATTCTTGGAAAACAAAACAATAGTGACAATTTTATTTGGACACTGGCTGGACCCAGTGTAACTGATGGTGCATTCATGTGCTCCCCAGTAGATCCTTTTCCCTGAGACGTGAGGTCACTGTTGAATGTGAAAAATATATCGGCGACTTGAACAAAATGGGTGTCATGTTTAATGTTTAAACACTGCGGAGCAAGGGAAACGGATCAATAGGACGTGCATTACAATAAACACATGCATGTCATTATAAAGTATCTAGAAAAAATGTTGCACAATTTCTGATTTTTTAATTCACTACATTCCCTCTTTATCACAAAAGATTAGGGTTAGATACTCTGTGTTAAAAAGAGAAAGTAGCTCTCACATCTCACTGTGTGAGGACACGCACAAACCCTAAAAGAACGTGAAAATGAGAAAGAAATCCTAACGACGGCTGATACAGTAAATCAACTCAGCGTTGATGCGATCTGAACGTGCCAGTGTGTCAGTGATGTGGAGCTGGCGCGGCCGACCCAGACGGATCGACTTTCAGTCATTACAGGGTTTTAGATGACTGACAGACTGAACAGACATTGTCCTGGTGCCTCCCCTCCGTGTCGCTGGCCACCGAGCATCTCCTGCACCAGGCCTCGCGGTGTTAAACCACCGGCTCAGCCGGCGCGTCATGACTGGCAGCGGAGAAAAAATAAACAGGCCTGGATTATGATAATTGGTTGGTCAGCTCCAGCTCAAGTGCGGCACTGAAGACATGCTCAATTAATCAACTGTTCTCCTGAAGCCTTTTTTATAACAGGCAAAACAATAACCTTTTAACAGATGGGAATCATTTTCCTTAATTAAAAAGAGAAATAAATACGGCCTTATGACAACAAAATCTCTGTGGTTGTTACACACACACACACACACACACACACTTCAGCCATGCCCTCAACATTTTCTCAAGCTAAGCCAGGAGTAATCACGACAATTGCAATGTGTCTTTTTATAAGTCTGTGTTAGTTATCTTAATTGGACCTAAAATCACACGACGATGCTTTTAACACACACAGAGACATAAAAGACTGAAATCGCAGTATTAATACAGTGTGATATTCAAGCTATCTTATAACTGTAACTGTAATTTCGTACTGACGTGATCTCGTGTGACCAAGAGTCTTAATTCACTTTCATTTAATTGAGACTCTTTAATCTGTCTGGAGACACACACACGCACATACCATCATCTCAAACCTATAGCTATATATTTAAAATCTGCATGAGGATTAAGAAAGGAATCAGGAATCACACCCATCAGGAGTGGAGGCTGGAGGAGCTTCTGTGTGTGCAGCCTTGAATAAAGCAAGTTGGCCTTTGGACTTTTTGAGCCGCGCTGTCGTTGGGGGCTCTGAGATAATGTCTGTCTGTTGGTGGGCTGGCCCCGGCTGAAATATCTCAACAGCTCTTGGATGGATTGAGATTAAACTTTGTCCAAACAGTCCTAAGGTTTTGGCGATCTGTTGACTTTACCTCTAGTGCCAACATGAGGTTCACATTTGGGGAGTATGTTGAGTAAAATGCTTTGACAACCGCTGGACTGATCGGCCCGGCTGACGTCGGCTCAAGATACTATTTTCCTATGACCAAATGTCTCAGGTGGTTTTTGTGCTCAGGACAAATTAGTGCATTCAAACACTATGGGGAATATTAACTGATAAACATTAGCATGCTAGCTTTTAACAAAAAAGAACAAACAAAAATCTGCTGTTTTTATGTACAACCCATAGACTATGTACAATCTGTGGGCTTTAATAATATCAATTTTTAGATGTTGCAAAGACCCACTCCTCTATTTAATTTGTTTTTTTTTTTTTTATTACCTCCATTCTCAATCAAGCCCTCTCCATTGAGAAAGAAAAGGACCCTGTGTCAAGAGAAACCGCACTCAGTCAGACAGACCTGGTTTGAAAGAGTCTCTCTCACTGAGTCTATTTCTCTTCGGAGTGACCCGGGCTACTGGCGCTGGGCTAGTTTAGAGCGGACTTTGGGAGGAGACAGACTGTAATCTCACCCTTAATCCATTTTAATCAACAATAACACACTACCTCCAGTCCCTGGGCGAGGCCGCATAGCCTTACTGAGCCCCAGATTTACATCTCGGTGAGGCAACGCTGAAATATGGCTTTGATTTATTCAGGTTTTATTTGGCACAAATTGTCTGAGTTACAGATCACATTGCTCAGCCCTTTCCCCCAGGCGTTAATAGAAAGTGCTTTGACTTGTGGTTAATTACAACAGAACGTTGATGGCACAGGAGCATTTTAGCCATTACCGTCTACTGGTTTCTACAGTGGCAAATCGACTTAACTGATATTTAAGAAATAAATTACTTTTGAGTATACTTATACAGACTTACATTCAACTTGGACTTCACATAACCCCATGAAGAATTTGGGAGAAAATGTTCTGGCATGGGAGACCTGGGTCATTTCTATTAGGTTCATGATTGAAAAAAAAAAAAAAAAAATGACGGTACATCCAATGAAATAGAATAAGATCAAACGTAAAACAAACCAAATCCCATTTTACAGCTCAATCAAACTGAATCAACGTGGACATTCAGCATTTTGATTTTAATCGATAGAAATGACTTTAAAATACCAGGACGAAAACATGTCATTCTAAAAGGTGTAAGAGTTTCGAGGAAGCTACTAAGTGGACAAATAAATTAAAACCGTCTCCTAAACTGCATCGGTACTTACTCCCTATGTCACACAAACTGTATTTTTAGACCAGACTCAGCATGACTCTCTTAACAGCACACAGAGTTAATTACACTTGCTGAAGTTGTATCCTTCCCTATTACACCCCCTTTAATGGTCCCATCCAACCATGACAAGTGCCCTCTTTGTTCAGCAGGTCCCCTCCGAGTGACAGGATGTGTTAATATCACTTGGTTGATTGGTTGTGATAAGTCTTGCACGCTGCTGCTTTTTTTTTTGTTTTTTTTTCCTTGTGTATTCAGGGCTAGTGTCCAGCAGAAAATCAAAAAATCTGTGCTCGGCTGGCTATGAATTGGCCTCTTTGTCTGTCCCTGCAGATCAAAATCATCAAGGCCAATGCTGTGCCCTTGTGCGCCGTCGCCATGGGAACGGGGACCGCGGCTGCCAGCGCTGCGCTGTTTGCTTTGGCTGGAAATCAAAGCGGTGGTGGAGGTTGGGATTGGACGGGGTGGAGTGGAAGGTGAGTGGCTTGACGTGGGGCGGTGGACGTGATACAGCGTCTTGAGGTACACCGTCGCTTTATCCCAGTAAACAGGAAGCCACAGCACACTGGTCCTCCCTCAGGAAGGGGATCAGGTTTTCCTGGCCACCTCTGCCCTGTCATCAGCCTGGCGTGCTCCTCCTGATCCTGACAAGATCTGCATGTGTCACAACCGACAACACGACCCCACCCCCTGCAACCGTCACCGTGCTGCCTCACTCAACTTGTTTGCTTTGGCGCAAATGGCTGAAAACCGATATCGCCGACTGTTGTAGATGTTACAATATCAACCGCCTCACAAAAATCAATAAAGCTGCTGTTCACAGCCCGTAGCCCATTCACAGAAAGCAAGCGGGCTATTATGTGCCCCAAAACCACACTGTTGCTCTTTTAGCTCTTTAATTCCCCACAGGGTCTGCAGGAGAATTTATTTCAGAGAGCAGATCACTTACACTCAGTTGGTAGCATATTAGATACTCGTAGCATGTGCCAATTCATCAGGTGTTGAGTTTGAATTTGTATTTATTGTCCGCAAATAGAGTTATCTCGGTTTGTCAGTTTTTTTGCGGGCGCAATTTCATATTCGATGGACGAGGCCATTCATCACTGTCAGGGCCGCGACTCGCTTACAGCCCCTTCACTAAAAGAAATCCCTGTTTTGACAGGCGTTGTGGAGGCAGGCGCAGCTGAGGCTGGGGCAGGCTCTGTAGGGGGTCCTCTGGCTTACAAGCCTCCAACGTCCCCAGGCCGTCTCACATTCAGGTGTAAAACCCTTCGGCCAGCCTAGCCAGGCTAACATTGCTTGGGAGTCGCAGCGCCACACTGTCTGCTTCAGCCCCCGAACCTCCCTGACTGCTACTAAAATAGAAGCAACCTCACACCGAGACATGGCTTCACAGCTAGCATATAAAAATCTGAATATTCAAAGGATTTTCAGCTCATCCATCATTTTTTTATACTGAAACAAACCTGTTTTTTTTTTTTTTTTTCCAGTAGCTCTGCAGATGATTTCAATGCTTTATTTTATGGAGTTGTGCAGTGAATTAAGTGAACTGGGTGGGCAAACTCAATCACAGATCATCCATATTCTGAATGTCAAGAACCTGTTTTTAAAACCAAATAATAAAACTTTTCTTCCTTTATATTGCGAGATTTCACCCGATGGTCAATTGTCCAGTGACGTTTGTGGATTTGCGTCGAAATAATACTTCTTTTTTTCACAAACTATAAAACTATACAGGTTTTTTTTTTGGGGTACAGACCCTTTACGGGCCATTATCCCAGAGGATCAACAGATGATTCCCAACACCACTGTTTCCTGTTCAGCAGCATGGTGGATATCAAAACCACACATGTTACTTCAGCGCTCCTCTGTCTGCAAATGGCCCCCTGAGGGAGAAACCTCGGCTTCTTCCTCCTCTTCCTGCTCCCGCAGGTCAAAGGAGACGGCCTGTCGGAGAGGCGTTTCGTACTTCAGCTCAACTGGATTCACATGGTTGGAGAAGACGAGCGGCGACTTGGGAACAGAAGAGATAAAAATCCTGTGAGGGCGAGTTGACGCGAAGCAGGTTTTGTTTACCAAAACAAGCCGGGACACAGGCAATCAGATGAGTCCAAGATGAGATGAGCAGATATAACAAGAGAATAACAAGATGTGTCTCGATGGGAGGATACATCAGGTGATCTTGTCTGAACAAAATATTGTATTTTTTCCTTGTACGTCAGGTTTTCTGAAACTGACCCGTATGGATTTTTTGACAGATGAAATCAATCTGAAGTTAAACCCCTCCGAATATTATGAATAAGGAGATTTTGACTGGATCTCAGAAAATGTTTCTACGGCCTCATTAGTGTCACCACTGATTTCCCCTCACGTACTGAGTCCAGGTCTCCTTGAGGGACCCCTGTACCATGGAAGCGGATCTGTCGAGTGGAGTGATGATGATGGGAGCCTTTTGACACATGTGTACTTTTACAGTGAGAGGGCATGCATAATGCATGCGGCTTTAACCAAACATCCAGCGCCTAGCTCTACTGGGGTGTTATCTGGTGTCCGACTCGGGCTCTCTTCCTGAGTGGGATGGTGTATCAAATTCCTGGAGGCCCTGTTTCCTCCAGCGTACACATGTAAATACTCACAGGTTGCAAGTGTGTGCACGCATGCACACATGCAGGACAACACAGGAATACAATCATATAGTTTCCAGCTGATCAAGCACCAGATGTGGAGGTTTGACGCCAGACGAGTGGAACACAGGATACAAAGACCACTAATAATAATAAAAAATAAAGCCAGCTGCGATTTCATACTCACGCCATGGCAGATAAATTATTCTGAACAATTTCACTAGGCAGTGGTCCTTACTGGACCGACTCATATGAACCCAATCATTCCATTCGTAAGCTCTTCGTCTGACAGTCTCAAAAGGGATAATCATCTGACTCATCGTCTCTTTTGAGATTGGTCAGTTGGTAGCAGCAGTTGGCAGAAATGTTACATCCAGTTACCCAGGGGCCTCTTGGAAGGTTAAAACTCTGTAGCCATGGTAACAGTATTGGTTTGTGCCTCACCAGTAAAAGTAACCATGAGGACATGGACATGTTTGATGTTGCAGCGTGACATAGAATCCTCCCCGAAAAGGAATTCAACCACTGAAGCACATTAAGGCACTTTAAGAGCAGTGTAACCTGTTAGAGAGGGAGACTTTGGCCTTTGTAACTTAGCAGAGCTTTCATGTGCACAAAACAGAGAGAAGAAAAGTCCTGAAAAAGCATAATATGACCACTTTAAGTGTTGATTATAGTTTTAAAAGTGAGGCCATCAGGACCTGTTATGAAACCCGGTCAGGCCCACAGCCAGCCAGAGGAGTTTTCTAAACTTCATCTGAAAGAGAACTGTACCCAAGGTACCTTCCAGGGTCCATTTGACTGGCTTTACACTCTCTGTGCATTATATGACCGCCCTGTGGTTTCAGCCAGCTGTGGGCCTTCCCTGAAAATGAACCCCTGGCTGTGAGGAGCTGACTTATATCTGTGTGTTTATATCTGTCAGAAGAAAAAGGGCCAGACTCAGTGCCGTGACTGAGGCTCCACTGCTGATGTTAAAGTTTTTATAATTCTCTGAAGCATGGGCCCTACCCTGGGTTACTGGGGAGTGTGGATCTGCAGGCCACTGGGCACCGGAAGAGTTGAAAGACGTTTTTCAACAAAATTCTTTTCGCTGTTGCCAAAATCTCCCATTATTTATAATTCAGAATTATCAAAAAATTACCAGAGTATTTTATTATTTGTATGAAATATCACTGTTGCATTGCATGGAATGCATTCCAACTCTCAGTCACTATCGAGGTGTGAACACCAGGAGCATAAAGCCAGCTTCAGCCAGTTTTGTGTAACACGGTAAGTGTGGCAAGTCGAAGTGTGCGAAGTGCCAGGCTGGAGCAGCTTCCCTCCTCATTTACAGTAGGTTGTGTGAGACTACGCAGAACGTGGGTCCAGGCCTACAGCTGCTTATTTATTATGGAGCAGCCGCTGCAGCAGACAGGAGCAGGAACAGCAGCCAGGAGAGGTCCTGCAGTGGCCTGGCTTGGAGGCCAAAACAGTGTCTGACAAAAGCATAAACATACGGGACCTCCAAACCCACAGGAGCTGCACCGCTGCCAGACGCCGCCCACTGCACCTACAACCACCACCACACTTGCTATGTTCACCTCCATTCAAAAACCACACTTTTCCACCAACAGTTTGTGTTAGAAACGAGCATTTTGTGCGGCAGAAACCCGACACGGCTTATGTTATGATTCTGCAGTCATATACTAATTAAGCATAACAGGAACTCCGCAGCGCTCCACATGATGAAACACTGAGGACGAGGGACAGAAGGGAGGACCAGTTAGTCAGGGTAGAGCTTAGTGGGTCCATTCAGGCCCTACATGTCAGCAACATAATTCTAAAACAGACACGCTCTGCAGGACCATGCCAAGGTATACCAGACACTGCATAAATACTGTACCTCTAAAATTCATGTTTTGACTTTGGACATTTACCTTTGCCCATTAAAATAACGTCTGAGCTCACCGAGTTTACTGAAACTGAACGGCTATAACAATCTGAGCGGAGTCTTTATTCTGATACAATCACATATTGAGGAAGGCCGTTGGGATACTGGGTGTCTTATCAATCCAAACTGTTCCGATGACTGTCACTGGTGCGTGGGCAGACAACCAGAAGCTTGCGACCTCTTTTCAATTAGCACACTCAACGTTTCCTGAGCTGAGTCCTGCACAAACTCTAACAGCATTTCAGCACCATGGAGCCTGTCTCTCTCAGCCAGAGCAACAGCTTCCACCCCCTCCGTCCCACTATCATTTCCAGAGACAGAACAAGAGATGTCTAAGCTGGACCGAGATCAATAGGAAAGGAAAAGAGAAGCGGAAGAGCTATGACAGATTGTGAACTTCCCTTTAGGGACAACTTCAAAAGGACTGACCTGGAAAGATGCAAGAGGCTACCGTCTGACCAAAGGGAAATGGAAATTCTCTCAGCATCTGCTTGCCCTTATCTCCTCGGCCCTGAGGTTGGGTTGACACTTTAAGAAAACGGTCAAGGAATGACAATGCAGAATTAAAGCTGAGTCATATGTTCTCTGTAATTATTAAATCTTTCACATTATCAAATAATGTGATGATACGATAAATCTATATGACTTGAAGCCAGTGAACAGCAGTACCGCCGACACTTAAATAAATCCATTTAATTTCATTCTTATTTGCCTCTCGACGTCTCCTGATTGAAATACATTTCTGTCCACCAATACGCCATCACCCCATGTGCGGGAGAATCTGACTTGTCAGTCACGTTATATGTTTGGACGTTTGTGTTATTCCACTCCGACTCTGGTGGCCTGGTCACGCTTTAACAATGGCTAAGGGTTGACTGACTCTAAGACACATAAACTAATGTGGTGGAATGTGTCTCGTGTTGTGCAGGGCTCCCGACGTTCAGCTAGCGCGCCGAGAGGTGTCATGTTATTTAATTACATGCAGCTTACAGCTGCTGTCTGCCCACAGGGCCACTCCTGCCTCACATCTGTTTTAATATGGTTACTTCTGCAGAGAAAATATGAATATGAGCTTTTGTTTGCACAACTTTAATTGGCCCTTAATTAATATTGTCATCCCAAGACCAGGCCTCAAATCAGGCTGGCAAATTAAGGAGACAGTGTGTGTGTGGAATGCGTCTCCATTTCAACACAAACTGAACGGGGAGACGGCGAACAGGGGAGGTGAAATCCTCTTATGAGAACAGAATGAAATGGATCCCAGCTTCACGTGTGGTATTGCTAACATGACAAGACAACATCTGTTTTCGCAGAGTCTCCAGGCTCAGCCTCAAGACGGAATTCTGTTTTATTTAGGAACTAATATTTCCTCCTCAGTGAGGCTGGAGTTGGAGAGGAGGTTTCCTGTTGCAGAAATTGAAACCTTGTTGAAATGGAGAGTTACCTTGGCGATGGCCTTGTCTTTGTCATTATAGAATTTACTGAAAGATGAGACCGTATCCTACTGAGGGAAGTCACTATTTGCTTGTTGGAGAAATACTTCTGTACCTCTGCTCCTTTGCAATTATCCCATCCTGAAGTGGAAGGACAGGCAATAGGCGGTGAAGCAGCGGTGGGAAAGAAAGACAGGGAGAAACTGCAGTAAATGTCACATTTGTAAGTCACTCCTTGCGCTGGATTTTAGGTCGATGGCGTCTCACTGCCACCTCACCTTCTCATTTTTAGACACACAAAACCAGAAGTAGTCTCCAGGGCTGAGTGAACACCACATGAAGGCCGTCTTTGTCCTCTGTGGCCTTGCTACTGTAGCTTACTGACACTGGAGCAGTGGCCTGCAAACAGCAGCGTGTCACCCGGGAGGTGTCGGCACAAAGGTGCCTGTGACTGACACCAGTTTGCATTTTCTTCTGTGTGTGTGTGTGCACATTAGTCTGACTCTGTGTTGAGTTGCTGGGATGTATCTCATTGTTGTTCTTGTTAAACATTTGGCTGTCCCTACATAGATTGATAAACAGAAGACCTCCTTTCATCAACGCAAGCAAACACGTATTTGTGTGCCACATCATGGTTCTTACACACACGTGCGCACTCGCTGGGCTTGCTGGTGGAATCATTATTTCCTAAGTAGCATGTTGTCTTAGGGCTTTTACTATTTGGGCCCTGCCAGTGTCATGCCTCTATAAAGCTGTCAGTGTCACTGCTGGCCCCTGGAAGTCTGCGGGTTTAAATCCCTCTAAAGGTAACAAGCCAGTGTTTCTGTGGACCTGTTTTTATCAGCTCAGGTGAACTGTCACCTTGCCGGGTCACCTGAACGCTGAAGGCATGTTAACATAGCAGCCCTATAATGTGCTAATTACCTCATGTAATAGGTTATTAAAGATGAGTGTTTAACACAAAGCAGCTGTGAGACTTGAATGAATACAACCACCCTCTGCTATAATGTCCTAGCTTGTTGTGGGGCTTGTAATAGACTCACACTGTAGCACGTTCCGTAGGCCCATGTCTCAGTCCGCCCTGTAGGCATACGGCCGGTGGGAACCACTTTTTCCAGAAGTCACGTGACATGTTTCCAGACTGCTGGCAATGCCAAACCAAACGGTCAACCTCCATACAGTCTACGCAGTACATGCAGCTGGTTCAGGTCCAAAGCATTCTGGGAATGGATCCACCACGGGTGTTGTGTGAATGTCTGTGTGTGGTGCAGCCTGTGTGCTTGTCATAATGAGCGTGTCTGAGCCACGCCAACTTCCAGTGTCCACATCCACCTATCCAGCAAACTGTACTGCAGGACACACGACCCGCCGGGCCAAACCAAACAGCTGCTCACCCTCCTATTCTCCCTCCGCCTCGGAGCCCAAGCAGAAAGGCACGCTCCATCGCTCAGAAAAACCAGAGGCCAAATCCCACAGTGCACCTTGCTCACAGCCGTTCGCCACAATGCGCCACAGTGTGCTAGAAGCTTCATTTGGGTCCTCTGGCCATTTATTGGAAGGTTTTAGAAAAGCAGAAGTAACACAAGTGCATTTTGTGTTTGAGCCTCGCCACTGGCGATACGAGCGGGAAACACATCTCGTGTTTTTATTTATTAAAAACACACTGCACCATTTGATGTCCCGTTTCTGCTCATTCAGTCATGAATTGGGTTCCCAAACAACTGCAGCGCCTATTTGTGATCGGCTGCTTAATATTAAATAAAACCTGTAGCGTGCATTTGAAGAGGTCAAAAGTTTATATTCTCCCTGAGTAAAGGGGGAGCACGGGACAATTCTGACCTCCCCTGAGAGCGCGCCAAACACCTGACCTTCCCACAACATTCAGTGGGAGTTCAGATGGTAAGGATTTATGGGAGAAGGTGAGAGGCTCTGGCACGGGCTCTGCCCCATGACCGGCCCTCAGGGGTCCTGCTCTCCCTTGTGTGTTGACAGTGTTACTGCGCATGTGGACCCCTGAATGATTGGCAGTGGTTTTCTCCCAATTGTTAGGCTCTCTATAACCCATGGCCTGGCTACCAATGGGCTTTTCCGCTCGCAATATCTCACCCTTAAATGGATCTCCCAGGTATTGGGGCCTCTCAGCGTGTGCCTCCAGTGTGCTACAGGAGCCCCATGACTTGGTTCATTAACTCTGCATTGATTGCCCGAGTTTGAAAACGTCCGGCAACAGCAGGTATAATGTGACTCTATGAAAATGCAGCAGGAGTCCCCAAAGAGTAATTATGGCACAGAGAAGTGGGTCTGTAATGGTTTAATGTGCCTTGTATAAAATCTGCATTTCTCCATTCTGTATTGTGAAACGTCCTGTTTGAGTAACGATTGCCATTACTGCTCCACGTGATCATAAAGGAGGTGTTTATTTAGCTTTTATTTGCGTGGCCTCTAACTTCTCTTCATTGGTCAAAAAAAAGGTTACATTTCCCTTGTTTTGGCAAATCTCACAGAACTTTTTTTCTATTCACGATGACGCTGCCCTCGCGCTGCAGCCACGCGCTCGCTTATCTGCCGCGACAATGGCAGAATTCGAGGTCGTGTTTCAGGATCAGTCCCCGGTTTAAACCTGCGTCAGGGCTGACCAGTGTCCCCGCTGTGGAAACCTGGCTTAGCTGTGATTGATGAAGGCCCTAATGTTGTGAGCCGTCCCAGGTGAGCGGCCGTTCAGAAGTGTAGTGCTTCGGGGTGCTGTGCGATAACACTGGAGCTGTCCTCCCTGCCACCGTCCTGCTAGGAGCCTCATTCATCATGGCTATGGGAGACTGCTCGCTTCGCAGCAAGGCTCCAATAAGAGCCGACCCTTCTCTGAACGGGTTGTGGAGGAAACGCAGGATTTGCACTGCTGCCGTGACTCAGTCTTCAAAAAAAAAAAGCATTTTCACTTTTGGTTCTGTGACTTTAAAGCCCCCTGAATTCATGAGTGAAATACGTTTAAAAAAATGACAGTCTTGCTCTTTCTTGCTCTCCCTAAACTCCTTTCTGTTGATCTTCTGCCTCCTGAGACTGATGCAACTTCCCAAAAGCCCTAAGTCCTCTCACATTAAGGCTGTGATCAGAACAGCAGAGGCTCCTGTCTGCAGGAGAGCGTCGAGATATCCCAGGCTAATTACATTTAGAGGAGGTGTGCTCGCTCCTGCCATCTCCGTCTCCGTTGCTCCTGATTCCTGAGAAAGCAGTCTGGTTTCCAGGTCCTGATGGGCTTTCTGGCAGATGAGACTGAAACGCTCACTGAGAAACCTCTGTTCCCAAATGCTCACGGAGAGGCAGGAATTTACTGTGACCTCCCGATTGTTTTTGATTGGTGTTGAGCAGTTTACCCAAGGTATTCCCATGTAGTAATTATTGTGTGAATAGACTTATTATAGGTTAAAAGCTGCTGCACAGTCAAAGGAACACCACAGAGTCCCCTGTTGCTCCAGATAGGCACCTTTTGGCTGCAGTGTATCATAATAATTTACTTTCTAAATACACAAAATGCTCTTCAGCCAATTTCTTACGTAGTATTGCTTTTACTGGTTTATAACTATACTATAAGCAGTTTATCTTCAATTTAAATGTACATCTCGCTATCCGCTGAAATTTAAAAGATATTTAAAACTATGAAATAATACCTATTACCTGATTGCACATTATAGCCTTGCCATAATGTTTAATTCCCTGTAATAGGGAAATGCAGGCATATTGCAGGCATATTTAAAAACAAACAAACAAAAAATATAATAATGAAATTAAAGACCTAAAAGGATCTGTTGGCAGAAAGTTGTTTGTATCAACGCCTGGCTGCTATGAACAGCTAACACCAAAGACAAAGGAAATAACCAACTTTTCTCAAATCAAAATATCAACAAGAACGTTAATACACAATTTAAACTCCACATCCTGAACTAATTGTCGGCCCTCTGTCGATTAAACACGTGGTCCTTCGTAAACAATGAGATGGCTGTTGGGTGTTGAAACATGTGTTTATCTTGGTGATGTATTTAGTTGCTGCAGGCCTTTGTGAGAACAGGACACATGTTCCATATTCCTCCCCTTTAATTAGGCCAGACTGGAAAAACTGACCACACTCCTTGTTTTTTCGGTGCACGCCTGTGGAAAGGTGTGCGGTGGGCCTGAAAAATTAATACATGCATGGCATCTCCCTACCTGCGAGATTTATAACCGAGCATGCTGGACACACCACAGCGGTCAGACTTTAAAAAAATCATGTGAAACAAGGCTTAATTTTAACGTCTGACAGTCGGGGTTACCGAGCCAGTTACCACCAATAAACAAACACTCTCCTTTTCTTTCACCGTTTGAACGGTCTTGAAAACGAACCAAAATATTCTCGGTGGTGAATACCCAGGTTTGAATGAGGCAGCTTATGTTTAACCACCATCTACAATTCACAAGAAAATATGACTAAATTTGTTCTGCATTTATTAACGGAACTGATATTTACAGAAAATGTCCAAATAAGTGGGTGGCTGTGTCATGTGGTTTTCACCAATTTGAAACCATAGGGTAAGTACTTACATAGAATTTCTTAAAAGAAAAATTTAAATCAGGAAAAAGATATGTCATGACCAATGGTGTCTGCCTCCTCTATAAAAAGATATCCTGGAAAATAGATGGAAGATGCTGCCTGAGTCATCCTGCCGACACAGCGAGGACACCAACTCTGTCTGTCGGCCTAAACCTAGCGGAATATAGCACATAAGTTTGGTTCCTGCTGGAGGACCTTTGTTACACGTCGTCCACCAACTTCACTCGTGTTTCTCGCCTCTAGTTCGAATAAAGGACAAATGTCAAAATATGTCAAAAATAAATCTAATAACAGTGAACATGTCTCCAGGCGTATTTTTTGTGATAGGTAGTTCCAAGTGTAACAAGTGAGATTCCGAATGATGCTTTTTCTTCAATTTCTGGAACAGGGCCAAAAGTTCTTGTTTCGTTTTCTGAAGCAGTTGCTGCTTAACTGGATTTACTCCATCCACCATTTTTCAAATCTGTGAACAATGAACCTAGATTGTGCATGGATGGATGATGGATGGAGGAGTGGATGGATGAATGCATCCTTTAATTATTTATAAGCCTTAAACTTTTATATATGCACCCATATGATTTAATGGTGATTCTCTCTTATTGCTTTATTTATTTATTTATTTATCAATCACCATTTTTCCTTAGAATCATTTCCCGTCTTATACTCTATTGACAGTCTCACAAACGTCTCTGCTACCTGCAGTTTTGCACCTTGAATCAAAGCAGTTGAGTAGATTATTTTTGATTCCAAACAGAAACCAGTGAGTTTATGGGTCTTTGGCTATGATGATTTGATGTTTCATGGCCTCATTAAAACCCATGAACATATAAAGGGACACATGTATTGGATTTCCTCAAACACAGACTAGCAGGGGAGCGTTTGCCAGCAACGCCGACTGAGCACAAATGTTTATTTTAAGAGTGATGTTTGAATATTGTTTTATTTCCATGCACTGGTAGACTTTGCCTCAGCAGGTCAATCTGTCTCTGAGAGAGGTTTGATGCAGAACCTGGATTCAATTCATATTGGGACTAAAGGGGGAGGGGGGATGATAAGAGAATCTGCTGTATCCAAGTAAAATAAGCAAAAGACTGGCATAATTTATTTTTGAACATGACCATAGGATATCGGGCCGACCCATGTGGAAAAATACCACAGGTAAAAATCAAATCCAGGGTGTCACCTTTTTGGAAAGTTTAGGGAAATTCAAGTTTACTTTTCGTTGTGCTTATTCAGGATTGTGTTTCAGGTGCAATAAAACACCGTTTAGGGGCCACTCTAATAAAATATGAATTTCTTGAATGTAGTCTGCTGAATCCACTAAAATCCTGACTTGAAGTGCACAGCCGGAGTGAGGCTTTTAAATCAGGCTGCTACTGCTGATCAGCCATTTGACATCAGACCAAAACAATTATTATTTTCATTAAATCTGAATTATGGATATTTTAAAAAACATAAAAATGTTTGGGAAAGAAATTCAGACTTCTCAGAAAGGAAACCAGGTTATAGCCAAGATGTTTCAGGCCAGAAGAAAATGAATTTGTCAGCAATCTGACAATGAAATAATTATTCGAAAAAGAAATTAAAAAGTTGATCAATTTATCTATAATCTTTCGGGCCAATCTTAAATTCAAGGTGTAAGACAGCTGCTGAAATCAGTCAGGCTGGTAAAAGGCTGAGTGTGAGTTATAAAAGTGGTTTTGTGTCTGAACGCCATGGGAGGGACAATTTTCTATTCCTCCCTAAGTAAATACTACATATGCAGTGGGTATTAGGCTCCATCACAATCCCTGGCTATTTGGCAGGCTGTTGCTAATGGAAGCATGGTCCTGAATGGACGTCACAAGACCAGGCTGAACAAAGAGCCCCTTTCTGTGGGCCCGAAGGTGCTGAAAGGCAGGGTGAGGGTGGCAGGCCTGTATGGAGCACCACTATCATGCTGGGCGTCGTATACTAAAGCTCACAGACAAAGGCGAGACATGTTATCCCCACTGCGATGCCTGGGACCTCTACTGCAGCTTTAGCTTAGTTAGCAAATACTGTTCCACATAAGGTTGGAGATGATGAGGTGAAAGACAGCAGACCCCCTCCCGTCCCGGTTTTCAGTGATTATAAACATCAATCATTTGCAAAATAGTAAAAATGGCTGCGCGCTGCCGAGTCTCCTGGATTGAATGATTGGACTCAGAACCAGGCGCGGCAAAGCGTCATACCTCATTGATTCTCTCTGCCACAGAGTTTTTGCATCATATAACGTAATTTGGACCACATGTGCCCACACATGCCCTCTCGAATAGGAAGCAGCGAATGTCACAGTCTTTCAAGCCTCCGGGTTTCTCCAGTTTAAGAATTCAGAAAAGACGGAAGAGGTGATTCCAAGCTTGCACCACAGCATTGCCTTGTATCTGGAAAGCACTGATTCATAAACGCTCTGCTACACGTTGCTGATAATAATTAGAGCAGTATATTATTCTAAGAATGTTTCTCCATGCTAAATAATCGGCTGGATTAGACTAATCTAAACAGTTTGCTGTAAAACGAAAGGTTGTTCATCTTTTCCTACGCCAGCAATATGCAGGGAGAAGACATAAATCATCATGGACCATGACCTTGCCCTGACCTTTCCCATAACCTGATTAACCCCAGTAACTGGAGTACAGTATGCACGGAAATGTGCCGACTTTCAGAATCACTGTTACTGCTTAACAACAGGTGGTATCCCTCTTTCTAATTATTCTCCGTGTAGCAGTTGCGTGCGTGGTCGGCGAGCGGCGGAGCAATGGGTGGCCCTACAGTATGGCACGAGTCTGAAGGCTGTGGACAGCGAGGGCTGAGCACGCTAACCAAAGGAAACCCTCAGGGCCACGCGACAGGAGCCGTGGAGCCACTGAAGTGATCCCCCCAAGCCGCCGCATACAGTCCGCCTTTTACCTCCTTGTGTGTGCACAAAGAGGAACTTATCCGAGGCCCTGGCCCTCTCCCTTTCACCACCTCCACCACCACCCCTCCCTCCCATTTGCCCCTCCCCCTTGCCCCCCCTTCGTAATGAGACGGAGTTGGGTCTTGCCACAGCATAATAAAAACCCGCGTCCGTCGCCAAACAATCACAGCAGGCCAGGAAGGAGCGAGGGTCTAAAATCAATCCAGAGGAGGCAGCGCAACATAAGAGAGAGCACATTCTCCTGCTTTACCCAAATGAATCTTTTCGTCAAACTGCTCATAGTCTCGTGTTATAGGTTGCTGGGAATGATAAAGACAAGGAAAGACAAATACCAGGTGGGAAAATGAATTAATAAAAGAGGATATTAAATGCTTGATGTCACATCCACCTGCCCCATGCAGACTCCTCTCATCTCAGCCACACCTGAATTCCGAACCCCGCCTCTCGCTCATTGTGTCTAGTCCTCAGCCGCCGTGTGTGCTGGATCTGTCACCAGCAGAGAGTACTGTAAAATGTTACGTTTCCTCTGGCGGGGCCTTTTACAACACGGGGGCACGCGGGCCACACACAGCTCCCAGAGATCCAACGATGAGAATAAATAAACCGGGGGAGCCATCCCTGACACCATGTGTGGCAACATACAGTGCAGACTGGTGGGAAAACAAAGCTGCGCCAGGCGTGATTACCTCCTCACCTTCTCTCAGGATGCGCTGTTGGTTCAGCTTCTGGAGTGTTACTCTCTTTTTTTACATTCATCATTGATCATCACTGTACATTTTGAGTGAATATCCTTTTGTTTCATGCACAATATTTGCTCAAGCGGGATGAAAGTTCTGTCAGTCCTCTCTTCCTTCTTCAGCACCTTCATAATTACTTTAATAAATTACCGAGGAATCCATAGCCGGGCCTCCAAGCTCCATTAAGGCTCCGAGCTGTTTATCTGACGTGTTTATGACCAAGGTGAATACGGGGGTATTTCTGTGGGACTGACCGCAACTGGGAGTGTAAAAATGAAAAATATCAAGTATCCACTTTGCCGGCTCAGGACGCTCAACCCTAACTTCATTATCTTCCCGAGGCGCTCACGTACGTGCCAATCAAGACGGATTGTTTATCCAAGAAAATCCTGTAAACAAGCACCTGAGCTCAGCTCCTCTGCAGGTTCTCAACAAACGTCGAGGTGCCGGGGAGCATTCCCCTTACAGTAATCCAGAGCAAAACAAGCCGTCGTCACCGGGATTGGGACTGACACTGCCGACATTTCTGCAGGTACACACCGAAGCACACACATGCATCATCCATATTCCTACAGCAGGACTGGGCTTCCAAATTGGCCCCATTGCCTGTGGTCCTTCTGTTTGTTGTCGTCAACTGCGGCTCATAGACTTTAAATAAACACAGCTTTGATAAGCCAGGGGCCAGACAGTAACCTCTGACCCCCTGCAGTTCCGATCGGGGTGCCGGGGCATGAGGTTCACCAGGCGACACAAGCGGAGCTCTAAATTAGCGGCCCTTTCTCTGCAGAGGGAGGTTTATAAACACTGCGAGTGGATGAGTGCTGGTAGGAAATTGACTTTGTCCAGAGTGTGTTGACCGGGAAGAGGGCAGAGGTTAAGAGGGGCAGGGCCCCAAGGAGGGATGGGATGTTGATATGATTTTCACACCCGCTGGAAGTTCCAATACGCAAAATCCTTTAATGAATACACTAAGGACATCAGTTCCCATTAATTACAGAAAACCAATTTAAATCTTATATTTGAAGTTTGGATTTAATTGCACTAATCGCACATTGTATGGACATTTCAGTTGTGTCACTGTGATGCCGATTTGGTTTCTGGTTCTTTTATTTGTTCCTACTCTCACTGAAGTTATTCTACCGCTCCTTCTAACTGTGTTTATATATACACTATATAAAATTATTACTGTTTCCCAACATGTCCCCAAGATAAATTCAGGGAAAATAACTTCATATTGTATAAATATTTCCCTCCGCAGAATAAGGGCCCTTGGCTTATTTGTAGTGGACGTGGCCACGGACGCAGCGAGCCAGAGGCAGTGGCAGTCTGAGGCCTCTTTGTAGCGCGTCGAACATGCACCAAACCACAAATTATCATTGGAGCAGGACAGGCCTCCTGCACCAAGACCCGGCCCACCCGTGCCTCCCACGAAAGCTCTGGATTTATGGCACATATCCAAATAAACACGTCTGAACGCAGAAGGCGGAGAGAGAATCCACGAGCGAGAGGATCAGATCTCACACCTGTAAGGGAAGTACGCGGCCGTCATGACCACGTGCTTTGCCAAATCAATCTTATCCTGGAGATAATCATATATCGTAAGTTGTCACTACACACGTCCCTAGTCGTGAGGGAGCCGCGAGCCGATTGGCTGATGCCGTGCAGCGTGGACACGCTGGGGTGAACATCCATGCCCTGGATGTAGACTGGCCAGTCGAGCTCTGGATGAGCTGCAGAGGTCAGAGGTCAGTGAGTGGCGGAGCAGCCTGGAGGGACGACAAGAGCCCTGAGCAGAACCTCTGCAGCCTTCTGAGTGAGAAGGCGTTACAGATCATTTCGGCACGAATGGTTGATGTTCAGTATCTCTCTTAAGAACGAACCCTGCGCTTTCTTCCCCTTTCCACTGCTGCTTCCAGTCCTCGCCATGTCCTTGCTTAATTCACTCATTTTTCTTCGTGGTAAATGAGGTGTGCTGTTGAGTACACTTTGCCCAGGAATGTTTACTTTTGTCTCTTGTATAATTTCTGCTCCGTACAGTAGTCACACTTGTGCAGCGCCGGGTGGAAATCTTTCCAGCAGTTCTTCGTCATTTGTAGCCATCCACCCGGGTGGGATTGCTCATTTTAATATTCCCCTGTCTGTTGAAGAAATGAGAAATTAGTTGCATTTGTGTTTTTTGCAAGACTTACCCAATGTTAGTAAGAGAGTGTACAAAGTTCTGCAAGAAAAAAACAACAACAATAAAGTGAACATGCATGCATGGAGACTTACAACAACAGACATTGTGTTTTATCTATCTGAGGAAATAAAAAAAAATGTTGCCTTCCACTTTAGGTCGTTCTTTTTGCAATGTACTATTGGAGGTGGTTTTGTTCCATGCACCAGCTTATATGTTAAGATTTGCATGTGGAGTTGATGACATCAGTAATTTTGTCACTCTGACACTTCTGACACATTATGATTTATGGTTTTTTTCCCATGCAGCAAAATGTTCCCTCGCTGCTTCTTTATTACATTCTAAGCCTATTACTGTATAATAGGGAGATTACAGCATAATAAATGCTTGGAAGCGAGCCGTGGGTTGAGCTAATACAGCGTGTTTGATACTAATAAAGTAGCATTGGCTTATGGGTAAATGTTTATGTTATTTTACAGCTTTGACAAGGATAAAGTTTTCCATTAATGACCACAGTGATTAATGTGAGTTATTGGCTTGTATAGTGACCAATGTACCCCCCCCCCCAAGCTTCACACGCTAAAATGTGGATTTCCCTCTTACACATAAAATAAAGTTTGTATTTGGAGTTTTCTTGTTTTTCAGTTTGACTTGAATTGCCATTGCCTCGGAGTGACGAGAGAGAGACGTATGAAACAGGAGGTAGACATGGGTAAAAAAAATAAAAGGATGTCAGTTCGATATCAAGTGGACCTTTTGAGCTCAGTAATTACCCAAACTGGACAACCTGCTTTCCAGGCAATGCAGCAGCTTTTGTATATTTGCCCAGCGAGTGATTTGCAGAAAGACATCCTTGTAAAGGCCACCGGCACTGCTCTCAGAGGGCGCTCCCGGCGCTGACACGTCGCGTCCATCAACTCCGGGCGCAGCTGTCAGCACAGAGCATCCACTGCCAGTCCGATCTCTGCAGCCGCATATGGTACAGTACGGGGCGGAGAGGACTCAGAGAGAGGTCACTATAGAGCGAGCAAAGATGCCGCCCGTTAGCTGTTGACACACAGTATTTGATTGCGTTTAAGTGAAGTGCTGAGGGATCATCGCCACCCAGGGATTCAAATAAAATAAACTCTGTACGCTGCTACACGTGGATCCTGCTGGAGGATGTTTGTGGGGATACTGATTATTTACGTGAAAGCATGTTTGAGTGTTGAGGGAAGGATGTACAGTGGCCTGAACGTCTCCAGCGACAGAAGGGAGCGCATTTCTTTACTGAAGTCAACTCATGGATGTAGTAGTAAGTATACTCTTGACTTGTGTGAGAAGTCTTGTCAGGAAACAACTAAGTAAAAATGAACCTGCAAATTACAGCGATGGGATCCTTTTAAAGGGATTTTCAAAACTCAGTACACTCAGTAACGTGGCCTTAGAGCTGATGGGAACGCGGGGAGTGGAGCCCTATAAAGCTCTGACGGAGAGAATGAGTTGTACAGTTGTCAGCACCAGACTGACGAGGGTCAGGGGAGCGTCAGTGTTGACACTGAAGGGGTTAATGTCGGCTCTGAGGCCAGAGGGAAGTCTTTACTGGGAATCCCATCACGTCTGCCAGGGCAGGAGTTGTTAGAAGTGTTCATTAATCATAGTTCTAATTTGTTTACGCTCCACAGTGTTGACACCAAGTGAATATTATTACAGTGACAGTGGGGAGAGAGGCGGGGATCTCAGCCACTGCAGTTGTCGCTGTAGAATATTCCTAAAGTGGGTTCCCCACTGTTTGTTATATGGAAAAATCACAGAGGCCTATAGCCTTCACATTTATTTGATATATAACAAACCAGTAATGCATACATATAATTGAATAATTTTAACTTATACCAATGAGAAAATATAAATATAATAATTTATGTCTGGGGATATTCTGAGAGGAACACGGCCAGCCCAGTGACGGGTTACGGTCTATACAAATGGGAATTTGGAGGATGTACTTTTTCGGCTGTTGTGTTTCCTGTTAGTAATGATGTTTTGAAAGAAAAGAAATTATAATTACGTAGGATTTGAACCAAGAAAAATACTCAGCATCTCTTCCTCTATTTGTTTTATTGACCCCATCCATCAGAGAGAATATACGTTTACATGCAGGGTCTGAGGAAACATTCCCTCCTTGGCCAAGTTTAATGAAGGAGGGTCAACAGGCTTTATGTTTGAAGGAGGGCACATAAAACATGTGTATCTGAGATATTAATTCACATTTAAAACTAGAAACAAATAAAAAAATCATGTTTTTATTTGGCGTTCCTGGTACAAATAGCTGAAATTTAAGATTCCAGTGTTTATTCCAAATCTGACATTGTTTGCTTATTCTCCAAATATAGCTCACGTTCAGATATCTAGCCGTTTCACTTAAAGGTGGAATTTATGTTGAGGGCGGGTGGCAAGTAAAAAAAAAGTGAAAGACCGTATTGTCCGGCGCTCACCACAAACAGATAAGGCCAAAGGTTGCCATGGAAACTAAGCCACCAGGAGCCAGAGTCCAATTTGGAAAAACCACAAAGTCAACATGAACGCGTGCTACGCTCGGGACAGAATGAAAAAAGGTCGTGATTGTGCGCGCCATAATCAGAAGTCAAAATATATAAACTAAAAGAGCTTTGGATACAGTGACACATCGTCATTCATTTCCATCATTTCAAGTAAACTATCAGTGTGGGGCGCAGGCAGAGGCACGATGACACATTTACAGTATATATAATGCGGGACTGTCACTAATGGAGAAACCGTATCCTTTTATTTATCCAAGGCAAGGCCAAAAGCTGCCGGGGTTACACGCTTCCTCTAAATGTTTTAAATCAACCACATCATTTGGAGGGGAGACATTAAGCTAATATCTCCATAGTCCCACCGACGTCTGACACGAGGACTGAGAGGCTCTGTGTGACTGGAAACTTCACCTTGTTTTCATTCATTTACCTTTATACCGTTTTTAAAATGAACTCTGTGTTTGGGGGAACATGTTTTTCATCAGTAACAACATCCATATGTATAGAGTTACTTTTTCTTATTTAATATGTGATGCATCTAAGACAGTATTTCTTGACTATATCATTCTGATTTTGATTATTCATTTTAGCCACTATAGTTTTCAATTAAAAAAAAAAAAAAAAAAATCTGTGTTGCACTTTAATCAGTTTTTATTCACCCCTGAATTAACAATAAAACTAAATAATTTTTCATTTACAGAAATGGGCCTTAAACAGTAGGAAAAATATAATCTTCAACCTCAGTGAGGTCAGGGGTATTAAAGCTGCATACCATTATAGCTCTAGCATCTGACAAGAGTATAAAATATTTCACCATCTCTCTCCTCTCTCCTTCATACCTGACCTGAAGCACGAGTTCAAACAAACAGTCGCAGTCATGACACGTACCACAATGACTATGGTAATGGGATTAACAGCACGAAGACTGGGGATCAGGGTTACAGATCAGTTCAGTGCATAATATAAAATACTGAATGATGAAATGATTGTAAAATCGATTATCATCTGACTTGATGATTACTTCACAATAAAGAAATCGTTCCGGTCACATCATATCGCCTCTAATAAGACCAAAACAACAGCTCCTCGTCGTTCACGTGACGAACTAGACACACGTCAAAGCCTTTTTTTTGTTGTTGTTGTATCAGTCTGGAGAAAAGTCCGTCACTCTGCCAGCTACAGCACGGGTGACTCCCTGCCACTGGCGTGGTACCTGTCCAAGAACAACTTGTCTGAGGTCGCTACCGAGCCGGGGCCTGACACGGTGATTATAGGTGGTGCTCGGGGCGAGGAAAGCTGTGGTTTTTGTGCTGAATATCTGAGAAATCCATTGTGAGCTTCGCTTTCTCTGAGGCGGCACTTGACTGAATTATTTGCGGTAGCGAGGAAGCAAGCGTGTCCCCAAAGCTCCCTGCATATCTCAGCCGGACGTCAGAGTGGATTGGCCCTATCGTTGGAACCACTGGTATCCAAGTCGTGACTGATTGGCTCTGTGCTACTTTATCTGAGGAGGATGGTGGAAAGATGAGGGGCTGAGGAGCCACACCAGTCGACATCGTAAGAACCCGCACTCCAGTGGAGTCACAACAGCTCTTAACTCACGCGTGCCTGCGGAGAGCCACCACAAAAATCTCCATGACGGTGAGATTGAGATGAAATGAGCGCCTGTACGTTTTAAAAAAAGATCTGTCTACCTGAAGAGCCACACTGTCATTCAGGTTACAGTCCATCAGCTGGATGCCTGCCACAAATAACATCCCAGGGGCTCAGGGGAGGCATATTGCAAACTTTGAGACACTTTTTTTAAACCTCTATTCTGGCAGAACTGCCTCATGACATGCTGCAGCAGGCTCACGCAAAAAACAAATCATACACTTGACATGTAACATCTCTGTGTGTGTGTGTGTGTGTGTGTGCGTGGGTGTGAGGGCCGGCTGACATACGTGTGGGCATGTTTTTGGGGAGCGAGCGCTGAGCTCGATGCGTGCATGGATTGTCATGACGTGTTTCGTGCTGCTCAAGACACATTGTAAACTCCATCAGTCACCCAATAAATCGTGCTGGAGGGAAAACACAACACAAGATATATGACTGTTTAATGAAGGCGGGCTGAGGCCGAGGTGAAGCGGACCGGACTCAGCCTGAATGGGGTGTATGGGTTCAGCGAGAATGGGGTGTAATCCGCTGGGAGTGGGTTCAGGTTTGGAGAGTACAGGGCTACAGGGGTGGGGGGGGGGGACACAAGGCCCTAGTCACAAGGGGTTAATTGTAGGTGTTTAAAGAGCACATGTCGTTAAAGAGCCAGTGGGTGGAAAGAGTTCTATTTATACATGGCAGAGGTAATAAGGTGAAATTATTCTGTCCGACAGAGATGGGATGTGACCACAGAGGGCTGCTGGAGACTCCCCTGCCCCGGCTCGGACTCCTGAGAATGTTTTCAGTCCAAATACGGGGCTGAAACGTAAGATTGCTAATTAATTCCCATTTACATACAGCCGGCTGTGGTTTCCATCGCGCCCTGCAGCCGCGGCGCCCTGTCACTGCGGGGGATTGATTGACTAATTAATGATTCCCCAGATGCAACAATTAAACTGAAATTAACTTAATAGGCCTCAGCCGGTATTATGCCACGCTAATGTTTTCATTACTCATGTTTACACGATAACACACATAAACACAGGCGCGCACATGTAGGGGAGAAGCACATGGGTGACCTGAAGGCTCTGAAAGGCCTGGATCCTCCCTCGGGAGGTGTTATTCTATAATCCACGATTAACACAAATCTGTTCATAACTGTAATCTGAACGACATCGTCTCTGAAATGTAATACTGGTTATTCCAGATGTTTTTTGACAATTCCTTGTACATCATTCACATTATTTGGCTTTGTCTTGTTTTATTTCTACTTTGTATCTTTTTTTTTTTGATAAGTCTTACAGAAATAAAGTTTCATGATTGTTTTATTATTCTAAGAATCTCTCCTGTGATTAGAACCAGATTACCCCGCTCCACTAGAGGGAGCAACTCCATAGGGATCAGATATGGATGATAGTTTGATACTGCACCAGTCTCTCTCTCTCTTTCTCACACACACACACACACACACACACACACACACACAGTAGCCCTGTAGAAGCGAGACGTAATGTCATTTCTAGATATAATCACCGCCTGTAGTTGATCTAATTTCCATGATTTCAATCAAATAATTAAACTTAAAATGTAACGTTAGTTCACTGCATCTCAAGGTTTCTCCATTAAGACAGAGCAGATGAATGTACACATTCACTATTTCCCTATGTGTTAATGACTTAAGTATTTCCTCAAGAGAAGAAACAACACACACGTTGCACTGGTCAGCGAGGTGTGGTCCCGGCCTGAGGATGTCCACAGGGAAGAGTTTGTGGTTTCCAGAAACTGATCATGGGGAAGGCGCAAGACACCGAAGAAAAAAGGAAAACGCAAACTTAGCAAGCTGCCAAAATCATCACACAGTTTCTGTAGCACTCACAAAATGCCAGGGGAAGCCAGATCTCCTTCCATCAGCTTGATAGTTTTCTTAAATGCTCAACTTCCTCCAAATCCCTGTTAGGCAGCATCCATCAGCTTGATAGTTTTCTTAAATGCTCAACTTCCTCCAAACCTGTTAGGCAGCATTTTTTTTTTTTTTTTTTTTTGTCAGCCAACTGATTTTTGAACATTTGGAGGAAGGGAAACAGAGCAGAAGCAGAACACGAGAGAGGAGCCGTGATTAATAGACGCTTCCATAAATGAAACGTCTGTCATTCATGCAGCGTTTTCCTCTGGTGCTCAGGTTACGCGGACTGAAGCAGCATTTGTCCGTATTAGCGAGGGCCTGGTTTTTTACCCTTCCTGTCTGCCTGCTGCTCGAGGAGAGAGGCCAGAGTGCTACGGCATGACGGTCAGTGGCACCCACCCTGCATTTCCATCGGCGCCTGCTGTCCGCGCCAAGGCTGAAAAAGGTGAGATGGCTGATATATACACTCGAACACACGAGGCTGTCAGAAATCAGCAAGAGGCCGCCTCAGTCTTCAGGAGGCAGAATGTGCATTCAGTCTTATGGAAAAGCAGTAAAGATCCAGCCTGAGTCCCCAGTCAATGGGTCAAGGGCTCGAACAACTCTGCTCTTTTGGCCAACGCGGCCTGAAGCAGCAAATGACACATTACTCTGCAGCAGACGGCGAATAAATAAAACTCATCAGCGCTGGTGACATGCTCGCAGTTGGCTCGCCGGTCGTTGACAGTTAAAACGTCACAAGCTGGACGCATATTTCATTACGTGTGCTTCTGATTTAAACGCAAGAAGAGCGGCCCGCCTCAGGCAAACCCACACACAAACGGTGATTCACTGCCTTTTGTGTAAATATTCTTTTTGGCTCTTGTCTCGTGGTTATGTCTCGATATTGCTTTTCCAGAGAAACGGTGACCTGCCTTGGTCGTGCATGGACCTGCCTTGGCCGCCCCTTGCTTCATTATATCATTTTGGCTTCGCATTAAAAACAAAAACGATTAAAACATCTCCTCATTCTCGACAGATAAGTAGTTATGTTGTGATTTCGCAGTTTGGACCCTTTTTTTTGTTTTTTTGTCACCGTGCAAAAAGCCGAAGCTATGAGCTTCGACTACAAATCCCGGCTACTACATGAAGATGCTAGAGATTACAGACTTTCTATTGTGTCTGGGGTTGTAACACAGTGAAGCGTCACATTTTGACAGCAGACAAAGTCTCATTTCAAAGTATTAATTTGCTTTGAAGTGAGGTCGAGCAGACAAACAGAGCACTTAGGAGATTAAGAACAGGATGACACCAGCCGCCTTTTTCTCTGTGTATCTGAGAACCTGCTCGGTTTAAGGAAATCTGATATAGCACTGGCTCACCTCGGCACATTTAATAACTGTGTACAGGTTCTCAGTCTGGGTCACATCCGGAACACTATGAAGTCATCCCCACTGAAATGCACCAATGCAACAACTTAAGACGGCAACTGTCTTGAAAGTAGCAGCAGCAATTTCTTTCTCTCTCTCTCCCTCTGCGTAATTCTAAGATGATGGTGAGACTAATAAATGTTTTCAGCTCAAGGAATTTGTGGCTGACCACCAGAAAAAACGAAAATTCAAAGAAAATGAAAAGCTGAAAAGAAGGGAACATGACAGGTGAGCGTGGGTGGCTCGCTCGTACCGTAAATGAGAACATTGAAATGAATCAGCGGTTATCGGAGCTGTGAAGTCAAACCCTGAGAAAACACACGTTTCAACATCCGAACCGAACTTGAGACAGCTTGAACGCCGCTCTGTGGCCTCTGCAATCAGCAAAGTTTGTCTAAATCCGACAAAACCCTCCATTATTTTTCTCTTCTCTTTCAGAACATTCAGTCCTAATTCATAATAGACCTTGTACTGAAAGCCACATATTACTAATCTGTATTTAATGGCCTCAGGCCTTTAAAAGAAGCCTCCTGTTGGGTCATCACCTTGCTTTAGAATGATCTTATTATTGTGCAGAATCAGAATTCAGTTTTTTTTGCCAAGCAGGTACAGAATGCAAGCATATACATACTGCATATAAAAAATATAAAAAGCGTAAACAATATTGAAAACAAGAAAAAATGTGCAACATGAAAAACGTCTGGTGGCTTCTAGGATTGGAGGAGTATCTCTATCTGTACTGAGATAGAATTATGTTAGTTAACTAAACGTACCACTGACCCCAACAGGACTGATAGCACTGTGTTTATTTTGTTGTGAGAACCCGGCGGTGGCCTTTTGATGGGATTCCCAGCTCTGTCCGGGCGAGGCAGCTGCCGGAGAGATCATCGTCTGAGTTCGCACGGCACCCGCTGAGAGCCCTGTGCACCATGGGGGAAGCTCTCCCAGATCATTTCCATAAATATGAGTAATGCGCCTCTTTTCCACTTTGGTGAGGGTCTCTCAGGGAGGACACGGGGATAAATGCTTGGGCCATGACATCTCCAGACCAATAAGTTATCCTCAAATGTGTTTCTGGATTCACAGACATTTATTTATTGATGCTTAGTAGCAATTACCAACAGTTCAATGAGGACGGGATTCGACCCCCTGACTGGTAACAGCTTCCTTAAAAACATGTTTGAATGTGTTAAAGACAAACTAACTAAAATGCTTGAAAACTGCCATGTTTGGGCCTCAACACACACAAGAGCACCTCGACTAATACTAATAAAGGAACTGGATGGAAACATAGTACGGACAAAACTATCAATGGAACCTAAATACAACTGTAAAAACATGGACTCAATATCCCAAAACTACAGAACAGGACAGACTTCAGTTATTTCCATATCATTTCAGTTGGTAGTCCTTTCTCTCCAGTTTTATTTTCTCTAAACAGTAATAAAACACAGATTTATTTATTGCCCCGCGTCACGGTCCATTCAGTTTAAGACTGTCATCCATGTCATCTTCTCTGTTTTGGTAAAGGTCGCAGTGGAAGCCACTGTATACCTGGCTTTAGGCACAATTAAATTCGTGCAGAAAGGGCTGCACGGGTCAGCGGGCCGACTCGTCCAGAATCAAAAGAGGCCCTATAAAACCCAATGCTTCTGCCAGTGTTGTCGCGAGGCAGTGAATAAGAGGAACGGTCATAACTTTTTATCATGGGATGGACCGTCAGACAGGAAAAGGACATAAAGCAGTGAAAACATGGCTATCTAAGGGCTCTGTGAGGGAGGGATCTTATTCTCACATTTAACATGTGTTCGTTATGACAATCCAACAAATCAAGTTTCTAACTAGCTTTTAAAAATAACATTGCTCCGGGGACAGGATCCGAACTCGCTTATTCCTTGTGCGCTTTGATAATATTTCATGAAAGTTAATGGAAAGAGACGTAACTATGATTTTAAACTCAGCACAATCATATAAATAAAAGCCAAAACATGTTTCAAGAGCTTAAAAGTTCACATCCCCTTATTCCCATTACAGCTGTTACAGATGCTTATTCCCTCGGGGGCGGTCAGGTCAAAGGGCGAGGCTTCCAGTGCCTGTGATGGTTTATGCCGACTAAACCAAATAAATCAGATGCATTGCACACCGAAGTATCACGGTTGGTTTTAAGTTATTGTTCTGTGAAATGTAATTTGTCGTTCTGCGCCCGCCCGCCTCTTCACGCGTCCCCTATACCTCCACCTACACACACCGCAAGTCCAACTGGGCCCGGGACAGTAAATCAGACTCCTCTGAGGAAGCCATTTGTAAGAGCCTGACATCCGGCTTCCTTTTTCTGATTGCTGATTACGCCTCAGAGTTTCTGAACGCAGCTTTGCTGGTCACCTCAGGACCGACGCGGGACAAGGTTAAGAAACCTCCGAGCTGTAAATTAAGCACGTACATTATCTGCGGCCCCCACATTTGATCCGCGGATCACCGTCTCGTCTTTGCAGCGGCCGACGTGAGCCTTCCCATCCTGGACATGATGAAAGAGAGGAGAGCTCTTAATGGCTTTACCAGCGTGCTGAATCCCTGACTTGTCTTATATTAAATCACTGCTTATATTTCTTGCAGCTGGAGAACGGCGACTCAGACGCCGACCACGAACCAGTTCCAAACAAAAATCAGAATGATAATACTTCAAAACCGGGCATTAGCGTGCATCACTGCCTTAATGGACGCATAAATATAGCTTGCCTCAGTCTGAATATTTCCAAGGACACTGCAACACATCTCATGCCCAGGGTCAGAGAGGTTCCACGTCTTTTCTTTTTTGGTTTTTTCACTTGGAGGCGGCGGCCCTTCAGAGGTCAGCCTTTAGGCGTGACATGCAAAGAACAAAACACAATGGTCCCGGGGCTGGTTTAAGACTTAGGATCGGCAAATGAACTGTATCGATGGCGACATAAATCAGATTGATTGAATTTTAATAGCGGCACCTCCTCCTCTTACACAGTTAAAGATGAATCCACATGCTCACGATGTGCTGCGAGTGGGCCGGGCAGCGAACGTACCTGAGACATGGAAATAGATGACATAGATTCAGTAAAAATCTCAAAGAGCTGGCTCGGGGACGTGTTTTAAATAGATCACAGGGTTGTAATAGTTCTCATACACTTGGAGGCGAAAAATACCGACATCGTGAAATTGTACAAAGTTCTAGGGAATTAAGAGATTTTTTTTTAAATACACTTTTGAGATTATTGAATAAATTGCAATAATTACACTGGGGGAGTATTTCTGCTCCACTTCACCAAACTCAAAGCTTGTCGTCCCTCGTGCTTCCCGTCCACGTCCAACTGTGAGCGCGTCGTAAAAAAAAAGGCTAAAAGGCGGCTTTCATCAGTAATTGATCGGTGCTGGTTTGGGTTCAGCGGCTTGTGTCACTCTTGCCACTGTGCGTGAGGAACATATCAGAGCTGGAGGAGGGGGAGTGTGAGGGCGGGGAGATGGTGGAAACAAGTGTGTCATGACCACGGAGAGTGGCACACATGCCATGCTTGTCAGGATGACTAATAGCCCAGGGGCAACAGGTCTCACTGTGGGGCGTTAACAATCAGCCAGGCCTCAGGTCGCAGCCTGACAGGCGGCCACATGACCGGGATACAAGCTGGTCACCTGCACTTTGCACGGCTTAACAAGACCTTTGTCTCGCAGGGCTTTAATCAGCTGCCTTCTGCTTTTAGTTTCACGGGAGAAGTCGGAGCATTGATTCAAGGTGTGAAACTTCACACAAGTAGGTTTACTTACTCCAATTTAGAGATCGGGATAGGTAACTGACAGGTCGGCTCAGAAAATAATGCATCAATTCAAAGTGACATTTACACTCTCACTCAGCCATAGAGGCTGAAAAAAAGAAATGTCCCAGCTCAGCATTCAGCTTGATCAGTCACAAATCTCAGGCCTCGAACACGACGTGTGAAGTAACGCCGGATCGCTGTGTCATCATGTAGTGGAGAAAACTGTTCTGCCCAGTAAATAGCTTGAAATAAGAGAAGCGAAATCTACCAGACAGCCACACACAGGTCCGATCACTTCGTCAGACGCCTCTTTAGACAAAGCTTCTCTGTCCACCAGCTTCCTGTTGTCAACTGAATTCCCACTCCCCCAAACCTGTTCTATCACTGTGTACGGGAAGAGACGCATCCTCAAAGAAAAACGTTGGTGTGCGTCACAATCTGCTAAAAATAACCGGCAGTAAAATAAACAGAATTAAGGGTTTGGGTTTCACCTGATTCTTTTTTTAACCTTTCCATCTATCTTTGGTTTGGTCACTGTCACTGACACAGACGCGGGGATGCACACGCACGTCTTTAGACAGGGGCGGACACATGAGCGCTGCTCCGAGCTGCACTCCACAGACCGGTTCTCTTCCAGCAGTGCACGTTGCCATCACACAGAATGTTATTACTGGATGTTAAATACAGCTGGTCACACATCTGATGCCACGCATGCTGACATGAGAGATCCCTGCATCTGTCAACACACAAATTGTTTTTCACTATTTCTTCAAAATGACCATTAATCAAATTAAAACAATTCAGGATAGAATTTTGAATTGTAGTTTTAAAAATACATGTCTATATGTAGCTTATATTTTCATCTATAATCCAGTTTTTCATGTGCAGGCACCACAGCAGAAACATGACTCTCCTTTCCTCGAACACGCTGTACAGTCAAAGGTAGGTGAGCTGTACACGTTGTACAGATAAATGAGCCCATCCACCTAAAACAATAAGACCAGATCCAGTTTCCACTGTCGACCCCAGTGATGTCATACACAAGTTCAGACAACTTTTTTTTTTTTTTTTTTCACATCTCCTTCAATCATGCCTGTTTATTTGTACCCTGGTGTAATGCTGCAGCTCGAGTTTGTTAAAACTGTGTTAACAGCCAATTAGTCATGAGCAGAGGTGGCAGATTTAAAGTTTTCCAATGGCATTTTATTTTCCAGGTGAGTAGAGCTGGTTTTATTTGGTGTGGGCAGGCGGCCTTTGCCCGCCCTGTGAACAGCAACGTAGAACGTGTCAGGATAATAAAATAAAAACGGACCACCAGACGTTTGATGGGAATTTTAGTTGTTTTCTAGAATCAACCCTTTGAACTGGGATTGTTCGGTTTGAGCAGGATGTTGAAATGGACCAGTTTTCTTTTTGTAAAGCATTTGAATAAACTGACCAGACAAAGCAGGGAAAACCGAACAAGCTCTTTAACATGGCCGACCATTGAGAGCTTGTAACAAGCAGCAGGAGCAGCTCCTCAGACAAGCACTGTTCGTCTTCATGGCCATGGTAATGAACAAAATTAACCTTTAAATGTACAATTTTAAAAGCCCTATTATTTAATCCCAATTCAGATTTTAACAATATATTTTTGTTTAAGAGGTGATTTTATATCTGTGATCACTTCCATTTATTTTCTGCTCAGAAAGCGCAAGTCTTTACAAATGTTCAACGAGGTGACTCTTGCTTTGCTAAAATTTGGCACGATCACCGTGTTGTGTTAAAATCTAAATGATATGCATCTCATATTTCTCTCAAGGCGGTTGTTTTTGTGAGTCATGCAGTAATTGAGGGGAATATTTCTCCTCCAATCCGGAGCTGTGAGTGCCTTAGGTCTTGGCAAAGTCCTGCACATGCAGGCCCGGGAAAAACTCCACTGAGCGCTTGTGATTAAGTGTCTTTATTTAAGCTCATGAACTCAAATGAGTAATCAGAGCCAAACCGAGGCTCAAACTTCCTCTAACCCAGCCTCGCTGCAAGCGCCAAACAGCGTTACCGACCGACTATCGTCATTTCTCTTCTGTTAGCCGGCACCACTAATCATACTTTAGTGTTTAAATTCACTGAAGTTGCAATGAGACAAAAAATGCATGTCATATTTTTTCAGTGACATTTTTCTGAGCAGCCAAACTAAAGTGGGAAAAAAACTGAAATGCAGCCTTCAGGTCAGGAGCCATGCTGTTGTACTGATTGTAGGACATACTGACAAAGGCATTATGCATAATTATGGACAGGGTCTTGTGGTGGGATATGGTGGTTTCCTCTAAACTGACAGATCTGGGACATCCTGTCTCTTGGCCTCAATCCAGACGTCTGTCCCATTCCATTGTCAATATGTGCTGTCGCGGCTGTAGCTCGGCGTATAATCTACACAACGTTTTATGACCCTGTACAAATAACATTTGAATTCAACCCTCTACGCCACAGGTCATGTTAGGTCTGAACTATCACGACCTTTGCAGCGGTGGAGGAAAGGGAGTGTCACCAGAGCAGGTCCAGAGACGAGCATGACTGGCTGATAAAGCATGTTTTGTCTCCTGTGGTTTTCATGAATGAAATTAAGGTTCCTGTGCGCTGGCAGCACGCTCTTGTCTGTACCTGCTCGGCGGTTGGAATTTTCACATTCTCTCTTCCTGGCTCACATCTCATGACCCGCTGAGCAGATAAAGACAAGGAAGTCGATTCATGGAAGTGTTTCTATTTCTTCGTTTCAAAAAAGATGCGTGTGATAGATCGACTGTGATTTAAGATCCAACTGCTTCTTTTCATCCACCATAGAGTTTCTAAATAAACGACTGGATGCTCCATTAAGCTGAGTAAATTACAATAAGCTTTCAACGTGATTTTATCTGCCTCTGTGTCACACCAGCTGGGCGCGGAGGCCTGAGTGCTGGTGGGTGTGCAGAGGCGCTAAAACACTATTTTTAGAAGCATTCAGGGTGATTCAGTGGCACCGAGCTGTGAGAGCCGGGCCGGCTGGTCAGTGATCGGACAACTGCTATTGGGCCAAAAATTTGATCCTGGAAATCCTGCAAACTGTTCCTGAGATGTTTCATTCACAAGTTGAGCATGGGCTTACAGACAGACATTAAAAGCATGTTGTCTCTGTCCACTGTTTGTTGCTGGTGCAGGGGCTTTAACACGCAAAGTGACGAACACATTTGAACACCCTCGCTCCTTTCGTTCCACAGTTTCCACACCAGCACCACTGCATGTGAGCCTTGATGGCAAAAAGGAGAAATGAAGGAATTAAATTAAGAAAAGAGAAATTGCAAGATCAGCATGAATCTCCTGTTCTTTAACCACATCTACCCATATCATACAGCTTTCAGGGTTTTGAATGAATCATAGTTTTGATTATGCCCAATTAGAAACTATTTTGATGAATGAATGCACTCTTGTTAGCACAGGTATGTAGGAATGCTTCTGAAGAATTTGTTTTCAAGGCTGACTTTTTTTTTTTTTTTTTTTAAGGCCATCTCAGATATGACATTCAACGAGCTTACGAGAGAAGTCACGGGTCTTCAGTCTTCTCGACGACAGACAGATTTACACGCCTGGGGTGGGGGGGGCACATTATGTTTCTGTGCATTTCTCACATTGGCACGTGCGCGTAGTTCTGTGTGTCCCCGCCCGTCTCCTCGCTCTGCAAGAGAGTGTGTGTCACAGCAGGTTCAAACAGCCAACACACTAACCTGTTTAACTCACTCGGCGCCTGAGCCACTGATGGGGGCCCTTTACCGCTCCTGGCTGGTCCAGCCCCTAAAACAAGCTGTAGGGCTGCAGCAGCGGTTAGGACCCAAACCAAGCCTCCATTCACCTCATAAACCCAGCTGTTTATTTTCAGAGGCATTAGAGGAAACACTCGACAGGGCTTATCAGATCCAAACAGTCGCACGTCTTTGTTATTTTACACACAGGCCTCCTCTCAGCTCAGGCCTCATTTTCAGTAATTGTTTTCTTTCTTGCTTGGTAGAATAACACGGAGGGCTACATTTAACACAAGTGGTAAGGGAATCCGTTCGTGTAAACAAGGCAGATACAATGCACACTGGGATTTTATCTGAGCCTTTTCTGTTATTCCGTGTTTTTAAGGACTGGGCTGGAGCAAATATTGGAGCGCACACGTAGGTTGGAAGTGAAACTGGTGAAATGAAATACAGGTAATTGGATGCACCCCCTCATATAGACCCCTGTTTCTCAGACACAGCTTCATTACTGCTTCATGAAGCCCACTATTTGTGAGTGTAAACTTTAGAGATAACCTTTTTACTGGTTCAATCCTGAATTGTAAATATCTTAATTTCTGTTATTTCTAAGGAAACAGAATAGAAAATGTTTCCCCCAGCTGTTATCTGGACTCTGTAGTACACATGGTCAACATGGTGGCAGTGTTGCACTGTCTTAGGTGAACCTGGAGTCCTCGGTGCCACTCAGTACCAAGCAGCTGGAGACAATGCAGCAGCAGCAGTGTGGATCCACATGATGCACAAATCCAGACACTTCACAGCTGTTTGAGTTTTAAAAAAAAATAACCACCGTGAGCTCCAATCATCCTCTCTTATCGAAAGAGACAGCTCGGGCTGGGAAATCAGTGAGTTTTCAGCGAGCAGGAAATGTTTGCAGTCACTCATGACTGACAACGCGACCTCTGTTCAGCCGCGAGGTCCTCAGACGAGCCAGCATTACGGCCAAGTATCAAGGCAAACATCATCCAAACCCGCCCCCCCCCTCAGCCCAGCCCACCTCTTTACGCTGCCAGCAGGAGCCCTCGTAGTTGGGCTGAGCTCCACTCTGCCAACTGCACCGTAAAATAAACACACAGTAAATCCAGCATGATTAACATTAATCATGATCACGTCACTGCTAATGCACCGGCTGAGGGCCGTACAGTGAAAACACACTGACCGAGACACATGTCTGCACATGACTGCGTCCCACTGGGGGGGGGTACCGTCCGAAGATAACGAATCAAAATCCACCTAATGAAAAGTGGAAAAAGTCCTGAGTGAGTTTCAGACGACGAATGACGTGACCCGCAGTGCACGACTCAACATAGGTGTTAGACACGGTAAGCTTCATTGACCCGTGTATCTGGAGTGAGCAGCACTTTGAAAACATGCAACTTTTTTCGGGAGGAAGAAAAAAAAAAAAAAAGAGTCTCTTTTCTCCCGTGGCAGTGCCAGACGCAGTTTGACTAAAGGGTCCCGCAAGGCTTGTAACTTATTGTGCAGGGTTGGATTTCAGCTAAATTTAGCCATCAGACCCAATTTATTGCACTGATTGAGGACTCTGAAAAATGCCAGTATAACGGGCTCCCCCATTATAAAAGCCGAACCCTGAGTTGAAGATATAATGTTGCAGTTTAATTCAACCCACATCACTTGTGAGGCAAACGTGTAAAAGTGGTAGTAATGGTTACTCTGGTTTCCCCGAAGTATTGAACGAGCCCGAGACGCTTGGAAAAACAACGACGGCTTTTTTAATAAGCATCTTTCCTTAAACATGACTTGACTTATTAAAAATGATCGACCCACCTCAAACTGGCACAATATGGCTGCAAGGTTTTAAAACTGTTTATTTAACTGTGTTTATTGTAATTTTTAACAAAAAAAAAAAAAAAAAAAAACAAGTGAAAGGACTCCTAATGTTGATGTTTAGGGTGCAGCTGTATCTGTTTGTAATCGTACATTATTGTTGATATCTGTTGGCGTCGTTTGAACAGTTCTCCTGTTTTGTAAAAGCATGCAAATTTGTTTTAAAACAAAATCTTTTTTGTGGGGAACAGTGGCAACATTGTTACGCGGCAGGTTTGTACACAAGCTCATCAGCAGACAAATGGCCCTTTGATTGAAAAGCCGTTTCCTCCTCATTGTTTAAACACAGGTGTAGATTCTGGTGCAAATGGCAGCGGCTCCTCCTCCCCGCTCCCTCCCTCGGCCTTTCTCAAATATATAACAGGCAGAATGGTTCCTCTTGCTGAGCTAACGAAGGCAGGACCCTGCAGCAATTATCAGAGATTATTTGAGTACCACATCCCCACCCCGGCACACACATACACTCCCTGCTTCGTTTTTCCACCCTCTGCACTCAAACAACTCGAGCAGTATAGGGGTTCCTAACAGTTTGCATTTTGTAACATGGCTGCAGCTCGACAGAGAAACACGTGCCAGGAAACTGTCCTGCCACAAACCGGCAACGCACGAGGAGAGACGTCTCCCCTCGCTCTCCTTTTCCCATGTCGTCAATCGAGCACAGAAACGCTGCTGCAGCAGCAGCAGACGCCGAAGCACACGAACAGCCCTCTGTGCTCTCCTTCTCTCTGCTCGCACTATGTGAAGAGGTTTTTGCTTTTCCAAGGGGGCAGCGCGGATTCCTGTGCACGTCTGCGGTTGGCACCATCGCCTGTCTCGTGGCGCAGACCCTGGCTCGTGCCACTGGCACCGCTCGAGGCCCACACCCAGTGCCGCGCTGCGCACTCTTCGCTACTGACATCCTCCGCTCTGACCAGTGACTGTAAACACCGACGGAATGGACCACACGCACTTCTAATTTTTTAATGAGCTGCGTGCTGCAGGAGGTTTGCATGCAGGAACACGCTTCTCCATAAATTTGGACTCTTAACCCCTAAGTTTGATGGTGGTTTACATCAGTGGGACACATGAACTGTTGGACTTTACAGACCATACAGACCATTTTGCTGTTTATCCTTTGCTCTGACCCTCTGAGAGGCACCTGTTGCGACCTTCAGTGCAAACTCCCAGTCTGGAGACTCGCCCACTCTCAAAATAATAAAAAAAATTCAGAGACACACAGGCCTCCAGCAATGCTTACACAACATCCTACAACAACTGAAGTAAATGAATGTAGGCGACACAGTAATGCAGGAGCTGCAGTGCTGTGGGAAGTGGGATGTTTGAACTGCACGACAATGTGTACTTTGCCGACATCTGCGGGCTGGAGTGGTGTGTGTATGAAGGCCGGGCTGCACAGTAGCTGACCACTCGGTGAAAGATGTCGTTTCTCATCTGTTCCAGCATGACTGCACCTTGTGATTTCTGTGGAAATCAAAACACACACAGCTATCTTGATCACCATGGCGACCTTTGACAGGAGCTACCTTTTTCTGTCTGCAGAGTTTTGAGCACCTAATTAGTTCAAAGCCCAAGGCACCGACCCCTCACTGAAACAGAGTCGCTCACGTTCGTCCTGCTACAATCTCCTCCGCAGAAGTGTCGCCTAACAAGATTTACAACCTCAGGCGGAGTTGGCGGATGGAAGGAAGTACACACAGGACATTGCGCTGTGCCGAAAGTATTTATCCAAGTGAAGCCCCTGCTTTGCTCATCATCATCATCAGCAGGTGTAACACGTGGAAAACAGGGTCGGGCTATTTCCTGAGGAGCGAGGGCGACGCAGCTGCAGGGGTGCAAGAGATAAAAACCACCGTCGCAATCAGCTGATGCGCTCCAGACCCTGAGGCCCCGCCATCATGCCCTCCAGATGACTCCGCTGATCCATGGTGGACCTCTGCAGCAGCTCCGGTTGTGGTGGAGCTTGTGTCAAACCTGCAGCACACAGTAAACAGCTTTGCCAATCCATCTAAATATTAGGAAAAGGAATGAAGGGGAGGGGGGGGTCAAAAACAACGTGACTCAAAAGACCCTTCACATAGGCCGAGGCGGACTGCGTTCTCACCGGCTTTGAATAAACAAGGCCGGCTCCAGATTTAATGAGAAATCAATTTATCTAAGGACTAACAGTGGGATCTCAGCCCCCCCCCCACTGTTTACTTATACTTATTATGATATTGATTGCACAGTAACCAACTGGTTGTAGCTGGTGAAATGGAGAGGTTAGTTGAAAAGTAAAGAACTGAATAATAAACCAGCTGAAGAGGAGCTGCAGTCATTTGACTGCACACACAGCTCAGCTCAGGTGATTTCCCTCTCGTCTGTCGAGGCAGCATTTGCATGATCACCACTGTGTTGCACGTGTCAACATTAAAACACAACTGTCCGACCCGGACCAACACTGCAATTTCCATAACTTGTTGACATTGCAAGCAAATGAGATGAGAACATGTTAAATGGCCGAAAGAATACGAAAGGGCCAGTTAGAGTGTAAACACGGTGGACAGCTGTGAACACAGGTTTTTTAAGATGAGCCCGAACAAAAAAATCATTGTGTGAGAGTTGAAATACAAGTTATACTGGGTGAGCAGCGCTGAATCCCTGAATCATTAAAGCCTTTGTCCTGCAGGAGGGGAGCGGCAGTAAAACCTGAAGTCAGCGTGACATAGTAGGGAAATGTGTTTGTATTAGACCAATAAATCACCAAGGCTGATAACACGACATTAGCTCATCTCAGACAGTATCACAGTTTGTAAATATGTTTATCTTTGTGCGTGTTTACTACTAGACAATACTCCCTGCTCCAGGGGGCGGGCCAACAATTTCTTTTTAAATCAGTAATTATCTTAAAAGAGCCAGATACCAGTTGCTACCATTGCTTCACGTGCACAATCATCTTGCCAATCTCCTGTTCTACTCATCCAGAAGGTGTTCTGTCAGATTCAGAGCTGGTGACTGCTTGATAGTATGACACCACATATGACAATGTGATTTAGTGCGTCTGTCTCTGGAAGACGCATTAGACAGTAAAAACAAAAGATAAAATCTCAAATGTAAATGTGTTTACTGTGAATCCCAAGCAAAGAGGATCGGCTCTTTCAGCGTCACAAAGTGCTCAGGCAGAGGAGCCTTTTTATGCCACGTCAGAGAGAAATGTGCAGGAAGAGCACAACCATGTCAGTGATGATTTTCCAGGGGTCAGAAAGGAGAAGATATTATAAAGTAGAAAAGAAAACAACATCATTCCATTGCAGGATCCATGACTGGCTGGCTTTCAGATTAGAAGTTGCAAAGCATTACAACCTGCATGCTTTTATCATCCCGAGCGAGAGCAGCCGGGTGGGGGAGGACAAATGAGGAGGTGCACTCAGTGTCAGGTGGGTTTCAGGTTTCCACTCGCCAAAATGTTTTTAGTGTTGACTTTCACCTTGTAGTGTGCCTCCCACTCTCCTGGGCCTACTTATCATGTACAGCAGGAGTGATTGATGACCTGGGGGGAGTGAACATCAGTTTCAGGAGCTGATGCAGCAGCAGGCCCGTAGTTCTTTGATTGCGTAGAGATCAAATTAAACTCTACTTATGCTAAGTATTGAGCTGAGTCAGTGAGATGGTGTAGAAACAGGTGCAGGGGTTGTGTGTCATCCATGTTTGTCTATGTAAATAAAAGTCTGTTCGGCATGCCAAGTACTACTTCACACTGTGTCTGCCTTTCTCTGCATGTGCCATCATTATCGATTAATTATTTTCTTTTTGACCCTGAAGACAATTTATCCGTTTTCCTCTTGGAATACTTGCAATAAATTTCTATGAATGCAGACACATCACTGAAGCTTTGAAACAAGAACACACAAGGCATGAAGGTACATCACACCCTGCATACGTGTACGGCTATAGGGTGCGTATTTATTCTATAGCTAAGCAAATATGTTAATATGCTGATTTTGGTTTTGGGATGATCCACACCAACAGTCAAACCTATTTCTGTGCACCTGTGGATGGTTCATGATGTGGGGAGAGTAGCCTGTAATTATTATAGTACATTTTATTTATTATCATATGAAATAATACAAATATTTTAAATAATTTACAATTATATATTATGAATATATGTGTCTACGTTAGTCAAAATCATCTTGTGTATGAAAATCTATAACCTCAAACTAAATGTTTATGAAGAACGTGTCATCTGTAGGGAGATTCCTTCAGGGAAACAGGGATTGAAAAAGCTCTGGGTCACATTTAAATCTCTCCCTCACACACACACACACACACACAGCAGTGACATGTTCTGGGCAGGCAGGTGGATGGACTACGTGTCTGTAGCCAGGTCTGACTATCCTGGGTTGTGTTGCTTTGATCTGTGGATTACAGTTTCATCATTTTAAGATGAGCTCAGCAGCTTTTCTCTGATCCGCGGGGGCCCCTCAGATCTCACTGATATATGACCTGTCTGTCAGGATGTGCAGATCGTATCACCTGCATAGCTCCCTAGCCGGGATTATAAAAACCCAGAAATGAAATATTAGGCATACTCTAAATAAGCAAAGTCATTTATATCGAGATTATCTCCCTGCCTACGAAAACTTTGTGGGAGACAGATTTCTAAATTGAAAAACATGTGACTGGCCAAATATATTTCAGACTGTTGCTTTAAGTAAATTGTGAGTTAGTGGCTGCTAATCAATTATACATATATGCATAGTTTATGTAAATGATGAGACATTTTCAGGGCCTTGAACTGAAATAAATGCTTGATTTTTTTTTTCCACATCGAGATCCTTAAAAAAAAAAAAAAATCTGGGAAATTAATAAAAAAATGAATCCAGAACTAATTTAAAATTGTCCTTTCCTTACATATGTCCATGACTCATTGAGTTTCCAGGGAAACTTTTCAATGAATAAAACAGTCAGGCTCAAGGACGTTACCTTCTTGAGGCAGGTTACTGAAAAGAGTCCCAAGCAAGTAAGATAATGCAAATACCAAACAGCAATGCATCTACAATCTCAGCTGATCAAAATCTCAAGCTAATTACCAGCATCAAAGAATAATTTTACAAGTACTATTTTACAAGATTATTGGTCCAGTAAAGTCTGTGACAGAGTTGTGCAATCCCTCGTGTTTTTTTTACAGGGCGCATTCCTTTTTGAAAGGAATGCAAACTGAGTGGCCTGAAAACGAGGCGCTGTGCACAGCTCTGACTGCACAGTGAAGTCACACATCAGGTCTTAAATGCCTTCCATCTATTGGTCTTTCTTCTCAGGCTCCTCCCGTAAGAGCATGACTGAGCGCTTAACCTGGTTTCCGCAGCGGCAATGGCCTGTTGATCAACAGCGGGGCTGCAGCTCTGCCGATAAAGCAGCAAGGCGAACGACTCTGGCCAGACCAATAAAAGCTCCATTACAATAAAGATTAGATGGACAAAGTCATATGATTCAGATAGCGACGTCTGAACAGGATGCGGTTAATCATACACCACATGTCTTTCCATGAATTTCCTTTGCAGGAAACAGGAACTGTTTTTCAACTGCACAAGATCTAAAAGACAATATGCAGTTATATTGCAAATAAATGGAAATTTGCATTTAGAAAAAGAGTCCTTGTTTGTGGATTTGAAGTGACTTTCATTGAGCATGCAACCTTAGGTGCGCAGACGCTGATAAACAGAACTCCTCCACATGAACCTCGGCGCTTTTGGTCTCCACCGCCTCTGATGAAATGACTGCAGCATTCCTGCCGAGGGTGAGTCAGATAAAGAAACAGTATGGAGGCGCAGGCAGATTTCTCTTCAGTGACTGAGTCAACGAACTGTGCCCCGCTCATGCTGCCAGGCCAGGGTGGTGAGCTGTACTGAAGTTTTACACAAAGTATTTATTTCATACACTATTTATAATAATAATTCATCATATTTTTTCTATCATAATTTCAATTGCTGGATCGTTTCATTCAGAAATATTTTCATTTTGAAATTAGAAATTAATTCTAATGGACACTAGGGGAGAATAAATGTGGATGAAGACGTTGAATTTGGGTTTTCCTTTCTCCACATTCGCTGCTACCACAAGATGTGTTTTCCTCCTGGTGTAATTAACATGTCAGCACAAGGATGGAGCCATTAATCTGATCTGTTACATTAAGTATGTATAGACTTAATGTGATGTTCGATATACAAGAACAAACAGGTGAAATACATGACATATAGAATGATGAAACATCAATTAATCTGCTGATGTTAACGTACTATGAAACACTGTAGAGTTCCAATCCCACAGTGACCCCCCAACACAAAGTAGACCTGCCTCACCACCGCTCTCAGACAATAATTACAGCCTTTTCATGTTGCATGTGTTTTACGTTTCCCCTTTCTGACGACAGTGCAACCAAGCATTCCTCCACAAGACCCACAGAGTTTACCCAAGTGTGGTTTGGAGGCAAAGTCTATTATCTGAGCGTCGGCAGATCTGACGATAGAGCAGCGAGTGGGGGAGAACCAGTGACTCTGAACAGCTGTAGGTGCAGCCCAAACACAAGTGTCTCATTAGTGACAAACGTGGCACTGTAGGGGAATAAACACAGGCATCAGTCAGTCAAATATTTGCCTCCTCTTAGTGGATTAGTTGGTGATGCGCCCCGGCGTCTCATGACTCAGGCGGTGACATATGCAGGTTGATGTCTCTGTCAACAGAATCCACTTTTGATCGAGCTGCCGCCTTCGGCTGAGACACACGGTCTGACCCGGCTCTTGCTTACAAGGTGGGTGTGCTGCGGATACGCTGCGGCTTCCTTTGTGGCAACGGTCTCATTTGGTCCCGGGTTTGAGCAGGGAGGAAAAAAAAAAAAATCGAATTCACCCCGTGTTTGCACACTTTTAATCCACTGACAGTTTCCTGCCGCACATCACACATCATGTTGAGAAAACAGCAAATTTCCCGTCCGCTGCATGTGACTCAATAGATATACTATTACTCAGACACTATAATTAAACCTGTGTTATGAATGTCCACACCCTCCCATATATCCTCCTCTGCAAGTGTAAGTGGTGCAATTAGATCCCTCACCTGTCAACTCTGATTATCGGGGAAAGCACCTTTCGGGGGTAAAGATTTATCATTTGGTTTAATTTAATAATTTGTTTTAATGCAGTGGTGACTAGAAATGAAAATATAACAGCTCGCAAACTTGGACGTGGCGATTTCTCCATCGCTGCACCGACCCGGACTCTTTAAAAATACTACAGTGGAAGTCATTTAACGGATCAGTGGGTTTTCTTTGAGCAGACAGTGAGTCGCAAGGAAATATAATATGCTGCTTTACATTCAGAAGGTTGCACATAATTTATGCAAACACGAACGAGCACAAGGAGACACAGTCGTCTAATGTTCAGCTTCTCCTTTTCTGATATTCCTCCTCCAGACAGTAGCACGGTGGGCAGGAGGCCAACAATCTCAGTCCCAGACAGTATTAGGCTGCTGCCTCCGCTAATGCTCAGACAATACGTCCTCCAGACCGCCACCAGTGATTCACCACGAGTCTGTTTGACAGACACTTCAGTGTATGCAGCAGATTCATATACAAACAAGGGACATGCAAACTCAACAAGGATTTTCTTATAGCTGCAAATTGTAGTAAGATGTTTTCCTAACTCTACATCAGTTTTCCATGTGGGGCAAAATCAAAATGTCATTCATGTGGTTAAGATACAGGTGGAAAAAAAAAAAAAAAAATTCACAACACTATTTTTCTGCAAAATTGTGAGTGACAGTGTGAGTTATTTGGCTCTTTGTGCTTTTATCTGCTATCAACATTCAATACGGTCACAGGCAAAGTGCATTCTGGGGGTCACAGGTCATATAAAAATCACAGCGATCTGCTGCTTTGTCGTGTTCCTCACAGGGATCCTCTCTGTTAAAACACATCTAGTTCCTATTCCACCCCCCCCCCCCCCCAGTTCCTATTCCCCCCCCCCCCCCCCCCTTTACACACAACGCACCCTCCCACTCGTTTGACCTCTGACAACCGGGGGCCCCTGCGCCACAGACTATTGATTCCTTGGCATTGAACTTGAATCTCGGGGCCACGGAGGATACAATCAAAGAGGCATTGTCTCTCTCGAAGACAAATTGCAGACCAAACAATACTTGTTCACTTTCCCTCATTTCTCCATTCAAAGAAGGAACCACTTATCCTCAGCTGTCCTGGAACTTTTTGACCATTCAGTCCATGTGGAATGCATGCATTTCCTGTGTATAGAAGATGTCCTATTTACTCTGACGGATCACCGGATGATAACAATCTTCATACGCCCCCTGGCGTAACCCGACCACTGCTGGTGGCAGGAAGTCACTGAAGTCCCTTGAATCTATTTACAAGGGAGAGGGCAAGACTTCACGACCTCTAACATCTCGATTAGCACGTTACGTCAAATGCTGTTTTCACATCCCCGTATCTCATTCAGTTATTTTTAAGGAACAATGTACAAATATAGTGTTTCCTTACATTCATATTGCACATGACTGAATTCAGTGGTTGCCTGTAATTGCAAAGAGATTTCGCTGTCATCGCTTCTGGTAGCAGCCCTGGCAGCAGCATGCCACTGACTCAGAAGGATGTGACATAATTGCGAACGTATTTTTTCAGCATGATTACGAGAGAGAGAGAGAGAGAGAGAAAAAAGGGGTCTTAATGATTCCGGTGGAACAACAGTGTGAAAACATATAGTTTACTTTACCTGAAGCTCTTTTGAATGAAATTAGGAAAAACCTTCTCTGACCTCGTCTCTGGTGTAAACAGGAGGCATCTGAGTTCCATTACAATGAAGACATTAAATAAACAGTAGCCTGAAGAAACCAGGTGGATGGATGCTTCATTAAAAAGCAATGTTGTGAGTGGCTAATTAACAAGGGGGCGCCCTTCTGCTTTGCCGACTGTAAATACACAAATTTAACGAATATGCTCCCTGATGGGTGTGAAGCGGAGCCACAAATCACGCTACTGTATTCAGGGGCTGCTCAGAAAAGTACTGGGAAGGGGTGGGGGGGGTGGGCTGGACTAACATTACAGTTTGAAATTTGAACTGGTGGAGACTCTGTACCTTTGAGTCAATCACAATGTGAATTCTGAGCTAGCAGCTTTGAACGGATAAAAAATAAATAGCTAGGGAAACATTGCAGATTACAACTTGGTCACAGCCCAGTCAACCCTGGTTGGGAGACTGCATGAAGCTGGTCAAACTGGGGGAAAGCCCCAAGGAAAAAAAAAAAAAATCTGGCATTATCTGACTTTCCACTAATGAGCTCTGCCAAACGTTTCCTCTCGAATGCAGGAAAAGCCTGCAGGTATCGCTATGGAGAACTTTGTCCCAACCGTGCACCTTCTGCCTCGCGCTTCTGTCTCACCATGCTCAGCTGACATGAGGCGGCAGACATTTTCCTCTGGCTCAGCTTGGCATCACCGGCTGCCCCTCTGCCGTGCCAAGGCTCTTAAAACAGCCCGTCTCCCTTTACCTGATGTCAGGTTATTCAAGCGAGTGATTTCAGTCTTTGAGTATTTTCCCCTCTCGCTTCGCTCTCCTCAGGTCGACCTCAGTGGAAACATCACCACCGGCGCAGCGGTGGTCAACCTGCAGACGAAAGTGTCGTGAGATGTCAACGCCCACCATCGAAGATTTGGCGAAAATAATAATAGAAACTAACGGTGGTCTAGTTTGTCAGGGCCTTAAATTTCACAGCGACCTGATGGGGAATCAGCGAGGCTGTAATTCTGTAACCCGGTCGAGCCGACAGCCAACAACGAGTCTACCATGATACGCCCCGGTCATATATCTCTCCCTGTCGTTACAAATTATGATTATACAACTGTGGTTATCTTTTTTTTCTGATTGCTACTTGAGAAATTGTTCCTAAACCTGTGGTGTGTGATTGCTGTTGTATGTCAGCAGGTCAGACGCCAGGTAGACAAAACTCGGGGTAGAGTGAGGTGAAGTTATTATGACAAAACTCATTCATCATCCCCCAGACCTCACAGTAAAAACATTCAGACAAAACAGCCCCATCGCCAGGCCCTCGGTAGCATTGATCATATCAAAACGTCATAATAATCCACGATAGAAACAAAGATAAATCGCCTCAGCTTTAGTCCTGATTCAACATGATGAAAAAGGTCACCGCAGACATATTGGATTTCTTGTAGCTTACATGGATTGCACCTCCCCCCACCATAATGTTTCCCTCTACAGTGTGAAACAGCAGGGCGACAGTGATTCAACCTCTCATGTCTCAACCTTTTGCACACTTCCCTGTCCAAATAGCCAATCAGGATCCATTTAGGCAGCAGCAGCCTGGAACAGGAACTGACAGGCCTGGCAGAGGTGTTCAGCGCCACATGTGAGCCATGGAAGTCCTCAGCAGCCCTGGGTTGAAATCCATACTGGTGGTTTGCACAGACACTGCTGATTACCACACTGCTGGTGCAGACGTGCAGGACAAGGTTGTCAGGTCTAATCGTCCAATGGACGGAGAGTGAAGTCACCCCGGTGATGAAGGTGATGAGGAAAGTTTTATTTCCTTCAGCCTTTGATTAATTTGTCAACACGGGTATTCTGTGACATTAATCTTTCCCTTTCTTAAATCAATGAATATTTATAATACGCTCAGGACACCAAATACATGGTTATAGTCCTGGATATATCAATGTGGTATTTCAAATAAATATTTTCTTCGCATTTCCAATGGCCAAAGGTAAAGCACTCTAGCAGCAGCACAGATAAGTGGCACAATAACAAAAACCAGCCGCTTCTGTGCAAGATAAATGCGTTGTTGCCTAGCAACCAGCTCTGTTATTTGGTTCTCCATTATTTTTATTTATCCTATGTAAACTCCAGCCCCTCGTACCGCTGCCCTGTCGCCAGATCACCTTTCAGGGGGCCTGCAATTTCACTGTCCCGCCTCCACGCTCGGATTAGTTTGGTTTATACAAAACTGGCTCTGGGCTTTGTGAAACCATTCAGACCACAATCATTGTTGAGGGCCCAATCAGACACTTCGAACTCCAAGTTCCCCATTGCCTCCCTGTTTGTGTTATACTTCAGAGCAATATGAAGTAATATGTTGCATCACTTTCAATGTGCAATAATTTAGAAAAAAAACTTCATGACGACATTGACTGATATTGTTTTCTGCACAAAAATAAATCTGTCAATACGTATTACACATTTTATGTTTGGTTGTATCCCCTGTGTATGACATAACATTTCTTATAAACAGCAATAATAACTCATTATATTTCAATACCTCAGTTTCCAAACCTGCCTCTGCTTACTAAGCTGCAAGCAATTTTCAATAAAAAAAAACTTTTGTCTTTGAATGCGTTTGGATGAGCGCACTAAGTCACGATGCCGGTGATTTCAGTAGGACTCGCTCGCTCTTAAAAGCAGAACTCCAAACATGAGCTCTAACATGTCAACACCTCTACCAAAAGTTCACTTTCAGGTAATGCAGATTTCATAACAAAAACAAAAAACATGTCCAGAGACGCCGAGGTGTTTACTTTGCCAGCTCCCCCTAATTTGTCTCAATTGCTCAGTCACATCACTGAAACTGTATATGTCCTGTCAGAACCACGCCAAATATGACAGATCACCACCGATTTGATTCATCTCGCACTTGGCATGTTTTGGAGTTGTATACTCTTTCCATGGCGCCACACTAACTTGCCTAACTACTGATTAATTTCCTTTTATTTACACTCAGCCTTTGCTTCCCTCGAAAAACGTAAGCCTATGCATACGTCAGGGTTTTTTAATTATCTTTGAAAACCAATAAAACATTCCTGCCAGGAAAAGTTGGCCGGGATTTGGTTTGCTCTGAGTCCAACACAACAGTCCCATAAAAACATAATCAATTTACATTCCATTCATTAGCACCTCGGGGCATTTTCAGGCATCTCTGAGAGCTGCTTCAAATATTTGCTAAAACACTTATTAAATCTGAATGCATTTTGTGTCTTGAAAGAGCTTATGATTTGGAGTTTTGGATGTGGAACCCAGGACTTTTCACACATTTAACTGTCCGCTCATGGTTTGAAAATGTATTTGAACAAATACTTTAATTCCAAGAAGGTTGACGTGGAATCATTAAACAAAAGGGGAAACGTGCATGGGCCTCATCTGCTGGCTTCCCAAGAATTTTCTCTGGAGTATCCTCCGGGGTCTAAGTTGTTTATTGAAACCAAAAGCATGACTGTTTTTCCAAACTATCCACAATCCATCCATCATCCAATAGCAAATCACCAAATTAGTCTTCTTCCACCCAGGGATTTGAAGAGAGGGTGTACTCAACTTCCTTTATGCTCAGAGGGGATAAAGGTGTTCGTCTGTGTTTGATGTTGCACAGATGTCGGGTGAACACCATCATCATCATCATCATCATCACATGCAGGATAAATACAACCCTATTCTCTTCAGCGTAACATAAATACTAAAACACTTTTTTAACATCGAAAACTGTTCAAATATCCAGCCAGGATAATGAGCTGTGTCTGTTCCTAAATACAAATGTGTCTGTTTAATCTATTGGAGTTCCAGGATCATTTTTTTATTGTTAATTTACTTTGAGAAATTAAGAACAAATAAATGCTAATGATTCGGGTTTACCTTGGCGGTGCTTTCTCGATTGTGCCCTGGGATCGAAGTGCAGCACTGGACCACATCAGCTGAGAACCACCACACCTTGTGCAAGACAGGACAACAACAAAAGCTATGTCTGCGTGTTTATACAACACATTTCATGTTGGACTGTGAACGTGCTTCTTTTCCCCACGCCCGGGCTCCGTGCAAACTTTATAAATCAAGCCATCAGTGTGAAGACAGGTTGATGACGTCATTCACGGTCGATTTCCAGCAGCCGGCAGGGCTTTGATTAGGGCAGTAAATCTCCTCCTGTTTGTCCGTCCTCCTGAGTGAAAGGGCAGTTTAATGGTCAGCGCTCCATATGTTGCTTAGCCCTCAAACCGGGCTTCACAGAGAGACGTGTATATGCTGACACTGGAATTATATTTCAGCTCCTGGGAACATTTTGCACTGAGGTTGAAAAATTGTGGATTCACAGAATTGATCTGCAAAATATTGATTCTTCATCAAAACTGTTTAGTTGAATACTTTGATTGCTTTCAAGACCACTTACAACTTACATTGTCTCTAAAATAGTACAAACCAAATAAATCAACAGCCTAAAGGGAATCAAAACTTCCATCCTTGCTGCACATTAACCATCCACTGGTGTTTCTTAACATGCATCAACCAATGGGCCTAGAGATCTGACAAGATCACCGCCATGGCCTGAGAGTCCAAAGAGCAGAGTGTGGACAGAGTCCAAAGTCAGGCCGGTATCACTGTGCAACAAAGGAGAGGCACTGTGAATATGAAGCTAACTTCATGATCCCAGCACTACACCCCAACACTCCTCTGGCATCAGCTTCATGTATACATAATTGATTACCGAGGAGCCTTGACGGCCCAAACCTGCGCAGAATATAATGAATGTTCAGGACCGGCTCATTATTCCAGTGTGCACACGCAGACTAACATTGCATCCCAACATTCAATTGACTGTTGTCCAGGCTGTCATTGCTCAGGAAGCCTATGGTCTTAAGTGCTCAGCTGGTAAACAAGTCTGGGTTTATTAAATACACACTTGTCACTCTCCACTAGCCATGCATGAGAAAATTTATTTTGACAAACGTTGCCCCACTAGACTTAAGTGTCCCTGGCTGACGCCAATAGATAAATACCTCTGAATTAGGAAATGGATTGAATTTAGGTGAGGTATGCTTTTAAACCATGGACTTCTCCCTATCCCTGTGGCCTATCTAAGGTCAATAAACAGTCAATGAGTGACATTTCTAATTGCTTAATTCAATTGTCTTGCTTAAGTCTAAATGTTTGACTACTGTACACTGGGGCTATACTGTTTGGAAAAAAATATATTTTCAGAGTATGTTTATTTTAAAATGTGCTAATTACTGAGTTTTAAACGATAAAGACAGGAGAGAAGAAAGAGAGACAGAAAAAAAAGTGAAATGGAAGAAATAGATAAACAAAGTCTCTGGAACATGACATAACATGTTGTTCATTCTGTGCATGCATCCATGCCATGCGTGTGTTTATGCACCAGACAGTGTCACATATAATACACTGACGTGAGACTGTGAACATGCATACAAATGCACTCGCTCTGGTGAAAAGGTCAGACGCAGTAAATGGGAAATCTTTACTCATGTCTGGGCAGAGGTGCACATACATCACATCCGTGTGACACTTTGCATACATTTACCATTATTCAGGTCAGGAGACTTAAAATAGTCCCCGCACAATTGTGGCATCCAGAAATTGCCAGTTGCCAGGACTTTTTAAGGCCACACAGGGGGAGTCCCTCTTTCATACAGCCATCTGTCTGATCGCCGTAATACAGCAAGGCGGTGGTGGCACAAGTGAGTTGTCCAACCTGCCAACCAGCAGCGGGACATTGGGCAACAGGAACAACAGTAACTGTGTGTTTGGGCGTGTGTGGTGAGGAAGGAGTCAAGCTCAAACCAGTGCACGTTTCGGCTGGTTGCACTATATTGCTAAAGGATTGCCAAGAGGCGTGGCAATCCAAGAGTTTTGAGGAGAACTGAGGTTATTCTTTACTCAGCAAGATCTTCGCCTGTTACCGGCTCTCTGTGTTAGACCACAGAGTGTGTGGAGCAGCAGTGAGCACTACCAGACCTGAGGGAGACCTTGCCGGTTACCCTCAAACATGCACGCACACACACACATGCGGACGCCAAGTCTGTGGCAGGTCTTGCCATGTAAGGAACCTGTGGCCTCGTGGCCTTTGAGGCGAGACAAAAACACACTGGAAAGAGGGGAATGATAATAATAGCAGGAGTGTATTTCATTTATTTTGCACGGCTTTGGCAGTTTTGCTAAATTGATACTAAACTTCTCAGCTCCCGTTACAGAGTCTGTGTTTTAACGGCACTGGACTCTGTCACAGCTGACACAGCGCCGCAAAAAGAAGAAAAATGTAATAAAATTTTTGTTTGGGTTCTCTTTACTTTTGCCGTGGTAACTGATGCCATATGGCCAGTGTCACATGTAATCTTTGCTTTAGGTCCGCGGAGCACAGCCAGGTAAGTTGACGGCCTGACAAGAGGTGCAGTGAAATAAAGGAATTTAATATTATTTACATTTTAAACAGGCCCAGTAGGTCCTCATGTAAGTCAAACAACAAGAAAGTCTTGTTTGCATTTCATGTGGAGCTGTATACGTGTGTGGGTCGGTGGGTGGGTTTGTTGCTGGGCTTTTGTTTGGCAACACTGACTTGACTTTCTGAGCGGAACTCAATAATTAATTAAGAATTCTTTTATATTTGGTGCCCTCTTTGTTTCCTATTGGTTTTCCCTCTTTCATTTTGTCTGCAATCAAGTCTTAACATCTCTCCTTGTTTTGTTCTCTCTTGTGGGCCGAGTCATTTCCATAACAACAGAGTCAGCCACAAAAAGCCCATGGGCATGTGACAGTTGTGGGATGGGGGGGCACATGGACCGGGAGTGAGTGAGTGAGTGAGTGAGAGAGAGAGAGAGAGAGTGCTTGCCCATGCTAATATCTGCAGCTGGGCCTTTGGTTTTGTTCTCTATGCAGCTGGGTTGGATGAGAGAGCCTGGATTCCAACACACCCCCATCGGCATAAATCTTGCCATGCTTGAGGCTGCAAACACTGCAACAATGCGACTGGGTCATTCTCTGCCAAGTCGGCTGGCTCTGTGCGCGCACACACACACACACATAGGCACGAACATGCTCACAAATAAATTGTTGTTGTGGGGGTTGTTTGTAGCTGTCTTTTTATTGGTGGGATGCATATATTAATCATTTATCTTCTCCTCTGTTATCTGACTGAGGCTAAAAGAAAGACCAGACGATGCTAATTATTCCTTTCAGTCTCATTGGCATTGTCTAACAAGACCAGACAAGATTGTGTCATGTGCAGGGGTCAAGTCTGAGACTCATTTTGATGATCCACTGCATCAAGGTCGTCAATTTCTAGAATAATCGCAACCTATTCCATGTCTGTGCAAGTCTGCAGTTGTTGAGCAAAGTGTGTGATTTTAAATACGGACATACAGGCACTAAACATACTGCAGGACTGAGACAGTCATATGTGCTTCCCAGCCTCTGACACATTCAGTGCCCACAAGACGGCTCCATTATAGCAGTAGAATGCAGCCCGGCTGAACGGGCATGGGCTGAAACAAAGTGACGCTCAGCCACAGTAACAAACTTGTTCTGAAAACATTTGCTTTCAGCGTATCATTAATAACGCCATAAAGAGCTCTTTATGTCTGCGAGGACAGTGTCACTTTTTGGAGTCAACTTTGACGAGATGAATGTGTGGGGCGAGCTTGAATGCTTCGCAGCTGGGCGTGAGCCGGGGCGCTGGTGACAGCGGGTACCAGGGCACAAATCCCATGGCAGAAAGGGCATCTTTGTTTGGCCCAGGTGCTCCCTGGATGCACTGCCCTCACATCCTGTGCAGTCTCATTCATTATGCATGAGCCGTACATTTAAAATCATGAGCTTCCTGTCAAAAGCCAGAAAGGGCCGGCCTGGCAAAGTGGGCTTTCTGTGGCTTCAGAGGGAGAATAGAAGCGTAACATTTTCAAGGCAGTGAAAAGGCCTAAAGTGAAGGCCATTGTGCTGCGGGCATGCGTTTTAAAGCACATCATAGCTCCAACTTTTGGAGATTCTAACACAAGGTCTCATAAGGCGGTCGATTCTGTCAGCTCCCTTGACACAGACTCCCACCTCAGCAGGCTCTGTTCGGACCTCATATGTCTGCATTGTCTGATTGACATGTCATGTGTTTTGCCATCAGTTGGTGCCACAATGAATAAGAATGGCGAGTCCACTCCTCTCATGTGCCTCTCTGGTCCCATGAGAAGATGTGGCTCAGTAATTACTGGAGGATTACAATAATCTACATTTGGAAGCGTAACCTTCCCCTTGCCTTTGTGGCGCAGCACGAGATGAATCCAGTACAATTAAGCCATTTTGTTTCACTGCATGACTGTTCATTAGCATTATCTACACCAGTGGCTTCAGCTCTCAGACGGGGTCCCACTCAGGTTCTCATCAGCGCATCAGTTCCCTTGGTTACAGCTCTGTCTCCCAGAGTCTGGGGTCAGGGGGGGATCAACGCCTAATGATGAGATCAGACTACAAGAGTTACCCTCTCGCACGTATCAGAACTATCTCAACAGAGGTCTCTCTCACACAGTCACAGTTAGACCTTGTTACCCCCATTCTGGGTTACCAACATGTGAGAATGGTATAAATCACTTTTAGGGCCGACTTTGATGTGGTGCATACTGAATCCATTAGTGTCTGTCCTTTATTTTCTAAAGCCAGTTAGCCATAGAGCAGTGGGGTGCCGCACCTCTGGTTAAAGGGATCACAACCCTGGGCAGCAGCCGTAGCCTGAAGCAGATCTGTCCTCTGGTCAACCAGTCTATAGGAACAGGGCCTGGACAAATGGCCCGGGCAGCAGCACTGCAGGTGGGGGTATTAAGCATTCGAGAGACGCTTCTGCCGACTGTCTGGTGATGGCGTCTGGGGATAGAGCAGACCACGTGGTCTCCTCAGGGCTTGAAATGATCATCTGGGGCAACTCAGCACAGCTTGACCTAAACAGGATTTGGAGAGTGAAACCTCTTTATCAGGGCTTACGAGGATGAGACCATATACCCGCTTTAGTAGATCCCAGAGTTCTGATCCTGCTGAGAGAAATTCTCATAAAAATAATGACATTACAAAATAATAGGCTGGCCAGTCCTCCAAGTACTTTGAATAATTGGACATGCAGTTATAGCTTGATTTCCAAACAGCACAAATATTTCTGTTCAAGCATGTTTTTCTTGTTTGTTATTTTGTTGGACTTTTCAGGACCTTGACTTAAGTCTGGTGGTCAGTAAACCTTATCCTGATTCTTGTCACCCCTCATCTTAGGCCAAATCTGGGGCCAAGCATAGAATATTGGCTGGTGATGAAAGGTAGGATATACCACCCACTGTTAGTTGGAGATTTAATCACGAGCTGCTCATACCGCAGGCAGCAGCCTGAATAAATCCTATTTGTTTACAGTAATAAAATAAATTGCAAGTTTAAAGCTCTACATGAACAGTTAATTCCAGATAACTTTTTCAGGAATGCCTCACACACAAACACAACCTCCAAGTCTCCAAGACTTCACAGACATTACATGGACTTATATTCATTTGCTGGAGACTAACTTACAAACTTGCTGAACCCTAATCTACACCTAAATGCTATTACAGGGATATTACGACTGTCAAACAGAGTTAGGTCCTTACAAAATGACTAATACCTGCATCACACACACCCTCACACACATGCCCATGCAGACTTAGCAAAATAACACACACACACACAAAATAAACTCATAATAAATACCTTTTAGCTCACAGCAGGGTGTGTCGATATTTGATTGAGCTCCCAAGTTTGACTTTCCTTTACTATCCTGACAAGCTGTCATATTAAATGTGTTATTGGTATATACTGAGATCACCCATTAGTGAAATGGAAAAATTAATTTGGCCGCAAAAGCAGATTCCACTGTGAGGTCAGTGTCTGAGGGCCAGGGTCTGGATCGTTAGCAGCCTGCTGTGGGTCCGTCTGTGCCCGTCCCACAATATAAGCCAGCTGCCCTCAGGCTGCCACAGGCAAGACATCCAGTCATAAGACTCGACAAGAATGGCATCAGTCACACTTTAATGGATCCTGGATTATTGTCCCTCCACCCCACAGAGCCCATGGGTGGGTGGTTGGCTCCGCTACGGTCTCCAGGACCTGCCTACGTTCTTCCTTGTGACCCTTGCCTGTGGGTATGCTCAGCATGATCGCCATTAACCAGAGGGTCAGATCCTGCTGGGCCCCGCAGCTCACTGGGCTCAATTTTGTCAAATTAGTAACCAATCTCAAATCTTGTTCCTTCAGAGCACCTATAATCAGCCTGACAGCAGCGAGGGACCATCCTGCTGAATGCAGGTGGACAGACAAGAACAAAAGCACTCCCACTTCATCCTGCTGATAACATTCTTTCACTCTGAGATTGGGAGGAAGTTGCTCAGGATGTTTTTTTGCATCCACATGAAGATAATCCTTCAGTCTCAAATTCTCTATATGCAGTAACAACAAGCTGCTACTGTTGAAATACAATTAGAGACGCCAGGGATATTACTCTGATCATTTCAGGACTTTGAGTTTATTTTGTATTCTAGTACATTTAGGGATTAACACATCAAATATGTAAATTTTACTTGACGAATACATTTTAAAACTAAGACTATAGAGTCTATTTTTTTATGACAGCTCTCACACAAACTGGAAACTGATAAGAAATGACAAACAAACACTCATAGGCAATGACCTATGTGGAAATAAAGTGCTTTTAAAAGGAATACATGTGACAGAAAATGTCTGTTGTTGTGACTCCTTCAGCACAAATGCAGTTACTAAAAGCGAACAGACCTCAGTGCAGGGGTCAGAAAAATAACACTGCAGTGCGATCGGCGCTGCGCAATAAACTAAGAACAATTAACTTCTGTAAAGGCAGCCTCTCAGACCAGGAGTTTGCTATCTGATCATTGGTGCCACTTAGTGGGAACCTGCTGAGACCTCTGTTTATGCATTAACTGGGCAGCAATAATGAGTACTGGCCTCTCACCGTGCATGAGTCAAATCAAATTCCCTTGCCAATTAGAAGGAGATTTACACGAGGCCCTGTAGCACTGAGGCTAATCTTCTTGGGCGATCTATGGTGTTCCTGCACTAAAACGGCCTCTTATATTCTCATGGACCACTGGTGCTAGCGCTTGTGGTGGGATTTGTTTCTGTTTTCATATGTTTCTGCAGGATTGGGAGGCTGGAGCCAGTCTGTGTGTGAGCATCCTGCTTGTGGAACAGACCTGGCAAATGGCCCACTCAGGACATTTGACCCTGTGGAGTTTTTTCGTTTTTTTTTTTTTTTTTGTGAGGTTTTTTTGGAGCTAGCACTTTTCCTTTAGCAAGGGCTAAAAGGCTCAAAAGGGTGGAAAGTAAAATATTTTCATAAGTCTCCAGGACGCCAGGTTGCATAAAAGGTTCCACAGGCGTTTGCATCAAACCTGGACTGTTGAGACCACAGATTCTGTTTTTGTTGCCATAAAAGTGCCCTTTCCGAAAAAGTACATATATGTATATTCCATTTGCTTGACACTTATAAATTTAAATGACCTGAAAAATCAAGTTTGCTTCCCAAAGAAAAACATAAAGCTAAATATATGAGGCATATGAATGTAAAGATTTACCCATGGACTAATATGTTGGTGTGTTTTTGCATCGGATGATGTGGAGTTCAGTGAACGCACAAATGGATTTTATCAAAGATATCACTCACCAGACAGTAGAATGGTGGAAACAATTGCACCGTTACAGGCTGATCTTTTGTCATGGTTTTGGTGTGGTATAGTGGCTGTGACTTCAGGTGAAAAGGTTAAGTCTGGGCTCAGTATCACAGGAGGTTTGAAAGTGTATCTACCTTTCTGTCATAACAGCCATAGGCAGAAATTGCGTGAGCTACTGACATCATTTGACACTATGGAAAACAGAGGAAAGCCCCTCATAGACCTGGAAGACCTCCCATGGGTAATGATGCAGAGTACATTTCGCAAATTCTCCTTTGGTCTTCGGGGGTGGGGGCAGGGGGGGTTCCTTTCAGGACTATTTTGCCCTCTTCCCTCTTGATAGTGGTGATTACAGACTAGTTTGTTGGGGTTGTCTGGTCACAGTAATTGCAGGTTAGTTGTCCATCACTCCACGGTCTGCTGGCAGTGAAGAGAAAGGAGAACAAGGAGCAGTGAATAGAAAGGATCCATTTTATTAGCCGGTTGGAAAAGATGGACATGTAAGTGGCCTCCTCTCCCTGCCATAATTACGATCTGTGAATAACATATGCGTTGCTGTTTGACAACAAAATAAACTTAAATCGCACCTTGGCAGTTGTGCTCTTTTATCATAAGTTATAAAATACTTCTTTTTTTATTTTAGTCCCTTTCTGAAAAAGTATCCTTAAGAGAACAATTTAGCCATCAATCAATGCATAAATGAGGCCCACTGGTCACCTCAAAGAAAAATAAAATGTTCCAATGATATTTTAGGGTGTGGAGTTATATAAGGCTGTTTATAACTCAGGGCTTTATTCACTGCTGGGGCTTTCAGAGGTGACTATGCTGCCACTGGGGAGCTACATGGATTGGAAAAGCTATGAATATCCTTTCACCACATTCCCAGCCTTTTACAGACAAGTCACAATATGGACACAAACCTGTCATCGTACGTATGTTCTGGAGGTGTGGACTGCAGAAGTGTCAGGTATGGAACTAAACAGTGACACAGTCATAACATTTTCTCTCGCAGATGCTTGTTCTGCCTTCATGACTTTATCAGTGTCCAGGATTGAGTCTGTTTGCTTAAGGACAAGAATGCAATTAGCAGAGTCACCCTCACAGATCAATGCTAGCATATCATTTGCAGTCACCCACGAGCAAACATGTTTTGCTTTTGAGCAGATAGGAGAGGAATGTCAAATACAACCTGAAGTCCAAATAGCTGTCTGCACATGTTGGATCAATGTTACGTAAGAGGAAAGTTCTCATCATTGCCCATCCAGAACCCAAATTAATCATAAGGTTGTCTAGTGTGTAGAAACAAAGCCAAAGAGTGGTGTTGTCACCACACCCCAGTTCTCATCCCAGTGTTCCAGGGGGACAATAGGTAAGGGACCCCCTGCTGCTTTGCCAGGTGAGCTTATCATGGTGCCGCCAGCCGGCCCTCACTCACGCAAACAAAGGACGGCCCAGAGAAAATGCCAGTGCCGGTTCTCACAGTCACCCCGATAATATCTCCGTCCCCCTCGCCCCACACGCATTGACATGGAGCAGCCGAACAGATAGAGTTGCAAATGGCCACTTCTATGAGTCAAAGCAGGCGAGGGTGGGACACTGGACATCCCCCCAGCGGACGCCTTGTTCTCCCATTAATTGATCGCTACTTGATCTTCGATGGTGATTCAGGGGTACTCTCTAGGGCAGACCACCAGTCTCTGTGATATGTGTGGGAACTGTGTGAAGGCCACGAAGGTGCACCTGCTAAATGGCCGTTTCGGGCTATTCCCCCAGCACCCTGCTCATTGTTAGGGATTTATATTCAGTTTCCTTCTCAAATGGCCGCACAGTGGAGGACTACTGAAGTGGGCTACTCTCTTTTCAGGAAAAAGGGGATGCTTAAAAGACAGACTGGCTAAGGTGGGGAGCATTGAAAGAGTGACACAGGAAGAACTGGGATAGATGCAGAGGCCGGGGGGGCATCATGACACACAAGGGTGATGTCAGAGGGTTTGCAGGACTGAACGCTTCGTGTAGCAGGCCAGATGTTTTCAAGGACAAAAGTTCAAGCAGGGAACTGACGTTTAAAACGTTACAAAAAGCAACAATAAAGAATGTGGGTTATGGACACTGGGCAGCATCTTTCAGTGGAAGGAGGATCACAAGCCAGCAATTAGGCTTAATGACAGCCCGATGTCCTGCGGCCTGCTGGTTGACCCATGACCCTCATTTTAATGGGGGCTGTAATAAGGGACATTACTCTGTCAGTGTGGGGTCTCAGTCGGAGGAGGATGGCGAGATGAAAGGTGCCCACTGGAGTGTGGGCTGCAGGTGAGACGGCAGTTTAAATAGACAATGATAGGCAGGTGGAGTAATCATGTGAAGCAACACAGTAGCCAAAGCAGGTTGTCATGCACACACGCACACGCAAATACATGGTTGCATTTCAGTTCCACTCCACTGGTTCTCTCTTGGCCCTTGTGCCACCTGGTTTTGTGCATATCTGACCAAACAAATTAAACAAACAAATAAATGGACAGGAATCAAAAGATCTAAAGTATTATCTTGTGAAGATTGGCCTCCAGATGTTCACATGTTGGATATTATTCTTAGTTTTCTTTTAACTTGTTCTTTAGTTATCAGTTTTAATATGTTTATCTATTTTACTTCCCTAATCTGTTTTACAGGTGCATGCCATCACGTCTGCTCTCCACTGAGGCTGTTTACCACTGGCACGACACTTCCGTGATCTTCAGAGAGAAGATAGAGAGGCGGAGGAGTGGTGGTGGGGATGGGAGGAAAGTGTCGTGGGGGGAGGTTGGAAAAAAAAAAAAGAAAAAAAAGAAGAAGCCGGAATTACCACATTTGAATAAAGTCAACTTTCCGGCCATCTGGCCAGTGTTTAGGATAGAGGGGGAAGCCTTGAAGGCTGGCTGAGGTGGAAAGAGAAGGCTTCATGTTTAATGCTCAGTACCCAAACGTCTTAGCATTACATGACCCACTGTGTTCCCTTTAAGATGTCAGCACCATGGAAGTCCCGTTTCAGAAGAACCTGCAACCACCAACTTCTACTTCATCCAACACTCAACGCTCTTTCTGACTGAGAAAATATTCACAGACACACGGTGGAACTCAGTCATGGAGGGCTATTTGTAAAAAAATTCAATTGATTAAAAACAAACCGTAATGATGAGGTTCAGCCTCCACAATTCACAAGCAGCAATGCAGATTGATGAGTCAATCATAGGACACCCTGGAGTCAGTGTAAGCGGATCTACAGACATGCATCACAGCCCAGGAAAAGTAGCACATGGGCTGATGGGAGGAAATCCCATCACTTGGATCCAGAATAAGGTGACCAACAGGACATATCCCCAAACCAAGTGGTCTTAAATTAAAGACAAAACAATGTGTCAGGCAGTGATTGATCAGTCTGCAGTGTTTTGTCAAAATTCAGTCATCTTTGCAGCCCCACCCCCAGGCACTTCCTATAATCAAAGGCCATGCCCACCCATGGCTAATTAGACATTAAGCAAACGTCAAGAGGGGCTGATTTAAAGCAGCCACCCTGGACCTGAGAGAAAACAAAGGGAGCACAGCGGGGAAATGGGAGAGATCCAGATCAATATTGAGCAGCACTTTTGTTTGCTAAAATGCCATAGAGGCTGAAATAAATCAGATAGAGGAGGGGGAGAAGGGCCGGCGATCGCGTTCTCACGGTTCCCCGGGCACTGCACTGAGAATAGGCACACCTGGCCTAACAAAGCCCAGGAAGAGGGGAGGGATGAGCATGCATGGAGGAAAGCTCCCATAGAACCACACAAATGCACCCAGAGACACATAGATACAAACAATCTGACTACAACCAGTATAGATTAAATAAACAAGAGAGTATTTAGGCCATCTGCAGACTCATCCCTAGCAATGGTGGAGGCAATACTTAAAAAACACTGAGCAAAAGTACTGGGGATTTATGTGTTATGTATGTATCTTATGAAGGACAGCTAAAGACACCATGTAGTTTTCAACCATGAGTAAGGTTTCAAAATAATAATAATATATATATATATTTTTTTATGGTTTCGTGGTATCCTGCTGATCCGCAGGTGGCTGCACTGCAAACAACAATGTGCAGACTGTTAACATGTAAACAATGAAGATATAGGAATGAAACTAAAAGTTGAATTTAATTTAAAAGGAAATAACAAACTCCATCAGAGCTTTAATCAGTTTCTGAATCTAAAATAACTACTTTTCCTTCCAACAGTCCAAGCACTTTGACAGTTTGGAACACACACTGCAACATGCGCAAAATGTCTGCGCTGACAGCGACGCTCTCGTCATGAGTGGTCTCATGCCATTCTATATAGTTTTTCTGTCACTTTGAGACTAACAAAGCAATCACTTTCCTGGACTTACGGGGTTTCCTGTCTAATGGCACTCCTTCCCTCCCTCTCTACCTCCCTCCCAACCAGCCCTCGCTCCGCAGTATCTGTGGCGCGGTTCCCCCTGTAAATCACACTGTCACTTCTCACACTCAGCACCTCTGGAGCGGTGAGCGCCCGAGCTGGTTTCAATTTGAGCCCTGAGCAAAGTTAATAAGTTTGAGATAAATTCAGCTGGCCTGGCTGGAGCTGATTTGGAGCGGTGTACGCTTTCGAACCCCTGATTAGCCCTGGTCCCAAACTTCATCGGCAAAGCACAAAGAGAGAGTCTGTTTCACCCTGACCTCTAATGCAGTGTGACCCCACGTGAAGAGAAGCCTGTTATCATTGCTATTTAGAGTTCAGGTTACAGGTGAGCCAGGTACTAAGAAAGATAATAGAGACATAGCGTGGGCAGACTCCGAGCTGTGGGGGTTCGCTAAGGAGGAATTAGAACATCCAGTGAATCTTCACTTGCAAAGCAGAAAACCAGCAGAGTCCTGGTTTGATCTTGAAATGTTGTAATCACAAATAGAAGGTGGCACGAGAGTCACACAAATCAGCTTTGTACTGGGAGTGAAATCATTCATAGTCGATAATAGGGGCCTGCCACACATAAGTGCCAGGGCCGTTTTGTAAAATAAACCTCACATGCAGCTAATATTCATCCGTGGTAACCTTTGGCAACTCGCGTGATGTTGGTAAGCACCCGTTTGGCCGTCATTAACCAGCTGGAAGTGACTAGAGCCCTTTCTGCTTCCCACCACATGATTGGAGGCAACCCCCAGTAACCTAACGCAGGGGCCAATTACAGATAATTTAAGACTTAAGCAATTTGGACAGATTTCTGGAAATTACTGTAGAGGTCTTGTTGCTGTCGCCGAACAGAAACGAGAGTGGGATATTTTGACAGGTTTTTACCACAAACCAGTTCTCAGATACACAAAGGCAGAGGTTACATGGTGCCTAATATCCATGTGTTGATTGGGGCTAAAGTCGGGGGGTTAAGCAAGGTCTAGTTAGCCGTGTTCTGAATTACCACAGAGAAGGTTAAGCAAAACAACAGGCCTCCGTCCCACCTGTCCACCAATTACTGCTACATAAACACGATGGTCGGTCGGCTGCATGCACACGCATAAGATAAATTTGTCTAGGTGGTCGGACTTCCCCAATTAAGGAATCTGACAACTTGAGACGGACTGAATAATGCTCAGTTTTGTTAAAGAGCCAGCCACTTGTAACTTTAATCATGACAACTATTCATGGTAAAACTGTAATGTAAAAAAACATTTTTTTACACTTTTTGTTGCACTCATCCCTTTAAAACCAAACCCTGTCCCCTGCTTCCTTCGGCCTCTGTGACCCGACTGTGTTAACAAGTGGATGCGCCCGTGTTTGCTGCCCGTCTCCTAGTGTTTGCCCATGATAGTCGGACAGGAAGCTGGCCAGACTGCGGTCGGTCTGAGCCAGCGGCGAAACCTTTCGGCTAAGTGTGAGGAAGAATCGGTGACATCACCGTTGTGGGGAGGGAGGAGACTTTCTGAGAATCTATTTCTAGCTCTGCTTATATACACACACCCTCTTCAATAGGAGACACTGCTTCTGGAAGAACTATCTAAATACATAATTAATCTACCTTGGGAATATATATCTGGAGAGAAAGCTAAAGTATTAGTACTCAGAAAGTACACCAAAGTACTTGCTTATGGGTTCTGTGAACATAGGAAACCTGTGTCTCCTGCTGGGTTAAACTAATTCTCAAAGCAAAACAAATAGTGGTGTATGCTCCTGATGATTCATTCAACCATCCAGTCACTTCTCATTAGAACTGCAACGGTCATTTATTCGATCCATATTACAGCACGCGTGTAGATGTGCATATGTGTGAGTCAGTAATTGTGTGTGGTCTTATTCACATCACACATATGGGTACCCCCCTGCCGTCCCCCCGCCCTCCCCTCCACTGCTGGGGTAGCTACCACTTCACCCAGAGACACAATTAAGAGCCATGGCCGGAAAGCAGGCCCGAGCGGGTGGACGCTGAGACGAGACAGACTCGCCGGGGCAGTTCCTTTCCTCCCTCGTCTCCAAAGGCCACTTGGCAAAATGCAGACGGCCGGGGATGTCAGGACCGAGTAAAAGCGCAATCTGTCTCATCACAGTCGGCTGACTGCAGGACCCGGAGCAATCCCAACACGTAGCATCTCTCTGCTTGCTTTGCACTGAGCCATGCGTGCTCAAACACAAGGTAATAGGAAGGCCTGATCATTCGCAGCGGTCGCGGTGGTCTGTGCGTACAACTCATGGGACGCTGCCACTGATAAATTTCACCACCACGGGCCAGCTTTTCTTGAGAGGCAGTGGGAAAAGTGTTCCTCTCAGTCATGGCAGGCCTGAGAGCTGCACGCAGAGTAATGACCAACAGATGCGTCTTCTGTCTTAAGTTCTGCGTCCAAATTGGAAACATTAGTCCCTTGTTAGCCTTAACGGAAATATTTTTTTCACTGATTAAATAATATTACTCCAGATTATTCTTAGCCACGCAGGAGTCGTAACAAAATGAATTTGAGTTGTCCATAAGTGAGACATCTTTCTCCGTTGTAAGCCTCTGAAGAAAATAACAGTTCCTGCCGAAAATTGCAAAACGACCACCAGTGTCCTCTGTCAACAAACTGAGACAAATCGCCTCTTAAATGTCTCTTCCAGGGTCCCTGGGGTCGAATGACAGTCCTGACTACATATAAAGGGCTATATTTAGGACAGTGTCTTGTATTGCCTCTAGCACCATATTAACCCCTGACCTCTAACTACGCACTAAGCTCCTGGTGGTTTACAGCTGGGACAGCTACTCTACGCACTCAGTCTGGGGATCATTTATCTGTTGGACAGTCCTGAAACATGCACATCAACACGAGTCAAGGACGAGACACTCCATTAACAGATGAGAATGTTAAATCTCATTTCTTTTGTTTTCAGCAACAAAGATGCAAAGACTGGACTTTAAAGCGGCGTCTCACAGACGCCCAGATTCAGATGGTTAGCGGGTGGATTTCAGTGTGCTCCTCCGCCCCTTAAATTGACGTGACAGTTTGGGGAGGCCCTCTGTTTTGGAGCTCGGGATGTGTACTCTGAACAAACAGATTTGCTGCTTAGAAATGCAAGTGCTGAGCGAGAGTGCAGCGTCTCATTGGGTTTTGGAGGGTGCCGCGTTCAGGGCTTTGAGCCTCTCTGATAGGAGGGGTCAAGTGTTTGTTTAGCCTTCGCCTTTGATGCAGTCAGCAAGTCACGCCAGCGTTTTACCCAACACGCAAGAGTGTAAAGCTGTTGGCAAACGCAGTTTTAAAGCAACGAGCAGTTCATTTCAATTTTCCATCGTGAAAAACAATCGTTAAATCTAAAAATACCAACGTTTCCAAATGTCTTTATTTCTACGAGTGTCTAATTGGTTGCTGGTGTTTGACACCCAGGTGACAGGTGTTTGTATTTCCCTTCCTGAAACCCACAGTAGGTTTATTTAGGTTTTCACACGCAGGCCACATCCACGACGCCTGCTCCATCCCTATAGAGCAGGAGGAAGGCATCATCCGTGTGACTCACGTTTCGAGGTGGGCAGCCGGAGCCGCAGCTGAGGTCCTGGACGTAACTTAGCTCCTCGCCGCTCTAACCCCCCCAGCTGTAAAATGACACAACTCCACAAGTAGCTCCTCAGCAGCCATCAAACCCCCAAGTGCCTGTTAAAGCTCAGCGGCTCCCCCTCAGCCCCACCGCCCCTCCCTTGTCTTATAAAACCATGGAGCCATAAAACCGCCACAGGGCTCATACTTACTTTCTGTGAGTCCTCTGTGTCGCCACGGCTGGACAGCTCATACATTAACAGGTTTTATGATAATATTTTGAACTTGATCTCCGCGATCGGAAAATCGTGATTTATCTGCACAGAACTTGGATGGCGGAAATCACCAAAAGTAGATGCGTGGTCCCACTCTGTTTAACTGCCATTGTAAGTAGAATAGAATATTAACAGTCGAGCGAGAGCACATGTTCATCACATATCAGGGACTTTTTCAGCTGAACTGAAAATGACTGAGCACTTTTCAGTTCAGCTTCGTGACGCGAAGAAAACATCACCAGCCTGACGAGTTGGCCGTCGGACGAAGGAGCCCCTCCCGACCATCACGCCACCCCTCCCTCTCAGTATTCCCACTCCACCCTCCTCCTTTGCCACTCGCTCCACAATTCCTGTCCACGGGCAGAACCACGGAACGGTAAATCCGAGCCTTGGCAGCTGCTCTTTGTCCTATTTACAGGGCGGAATAGAAAACTGTTGTCGAGATCAAACCGCAAGTGACAAGGATGACAAGAACATGATGTTGTTTCTTTAAGGCAAACCATTTCAGTGCCAGGCGCAGGACCTACTCAGGGAGGCTGACAGGACTGTTTTAATAAAATAACAGAATATTTCAATTGCATGCCACGAGCAACCATGCTGCAGCATCTTACAGGTTTTTTTGCTGTGTAAAATTATGTATATTTAAATGCAAAATACGGTTTAACACAGAGAAAGCTGCTGAGTTTTGCATCTTACAGAGGTTCATGGAAACAATTACTTCCTGGCAAATGTGGATTCCCTGGCAGATCTCTTCCTGCGTGTGTGCGCCTGTGCACGCTCACATGTGTGTAGTTCCACTCGAGCACAAAGAGAATAATTGCCACTGAAACGTCACTGGGTTTCATTTGACAAGTGTGCTGTGCATCAGCCAAGCAGCAACTGGACGCAGACGCAGAAGTGACTGCCAAGCGCAGGCATTACAACTCAAACCTCTTCGCTCGGGGACGCTTGCAAGGCAGAAAAATTAGCCGAGCGGGTGGTGTAAAAGCTGCAAAGCAGGAGCGTCTCATTGTCTGCCACTCCATGCTGATTCCACAGAATGCAGCGCGGTAATTAAAATTAAGGAAGCGGCTCCACGCAATAATGGCACATGGCGTTGTAGGGAACAGAGGGGATAGGCGGTGGTAAAAACCTGCGCAAATACAAATAAAAGCGAGCCTAGAATAAAGCTAAAGGTTATAGTCACCCCAAGGAAGCATAAAGTCCTAATAAAATAAAGTTCTTTAATGCATGAAGATGTAATAAATATCCCTTTCAGTGTTTTTACTGGACATATTAACTTCACAAGTGGCTGCTATGACCACATCCATACACACCTCCTTATGCAGTGGCCTTTCTTTGTGCTTTTAATGATTCAAACATGCGGGTTGAGAACAACACTTGGAATTTATGGTAATGATAAAAAGTGACCGGCAATTGTGGAAAGATTACGAAAAGAAAAAGGAAGAGAGGAACGCACCACCGCAAAGGCAGATAAAATAAATAACATTGAGCATAAAATGTCAAACAACTCAGCTCCCAGTGAAATGATTTCAAGGATACTTGTGTTTAAATGTCAAACTTAACAACAGTACCTAAGGAAACATGGGCGTGTACCTGAATCCAAGGCTGATGATGTTAGACATTATTAAAGACTGCGATTCAGTGAGTGGAAAATGGACATTTGTTCTACTTATTTTGCAATCACATCTCAGATCTTGGAAAATGTGTGTCTCACATATATATCATTATATTTAAAATTCACACCGGTGGCCTCCAGCTTTGACACACACCTGGCGGGGCAAGAATATTCCTCATGTTTTCTCGTCTGCACCACGCCGTCTGCAACCAGGGGAGGAATACTAAGAGGGCGTCCTCAGATGAACTCTGACCTGGTTCCTGAAACGTGGAGTGGAGGGCCTCTCTACTCTGCATGTTTAATGAGCGCGGCTGACAAAGCGAATCTAAGTGTCTGCTGAGGGAACGAACGCAAGTTTGGCGGAGTGGGTGCGGGTGGGTGAGGAAAAAGAAATTAGCTACTGGGGGCCTGTTCTCTGTTGGCTTTAAGTGAATCTGATTGGCTGTAGAGGGATGTAATTGAGTTCAATCAAGTCAACAACAGCGGTGAGCATTTTCTTTTTCCTGTGCGCTATAAAATGAATTAACCCTGTCAACAAGTGGTGGAAATCCACCTCGTGCTTATAAGCGGGACCTTGTGAGTGAAAACCAAATATCTTGAGAAATGATAAAGTTACAGGTGTGGGATCAAACACCGAAACAAAACCTACTATCAAGAGCTGATAACAATACGATTTCAAATTCATGGCTTATTTTGCGATAAATGTGTTTGTTTTAACCACACACTGACCTTGATTTACTTCCTTCCCAGCACTTGTGCAGATGCCGTGAAAACACTGATTTTTAAAACATTGGCATTGCAGCGAGCTGTCACCGAATCTAATCCAGAGTTTTGCAGAATCCTGAAGTCTCAGGTTTCTGGTGTGATGATAGATGTTGCCACTCCTTAGTCCCACTAGGTTTACTTTAATCACCCGGGCCGGTCTTTGCAGTTCACAGATTGCTTAATCAGGGTATGGAAGCATTGCTTCCAAACTTAACATGCATGTTTTCTTGGCAGCAAGGCTGCTTACATCCCAACTGGCTGTCTTCGGGAATCACACTACAAGTGCAGCGGTAACTTCACTGACCCGTCTCAGCCGGGCAGCCTGTGCTCACACATCTGTTGCTGGTTTGAGGAATATTGTACTCCTTCATAAGCAATCCCACACGTTTTGCAAAGGATAAGCAATAATTGGTGAGACAACTGTAAAATGGTGATCAGTGGCCCGAGCGTTATAGGAACCTTATGACAGCGCGACAGACCGTGAGGGCTGTCCGTTCCGCCGTTGTTTGGCCGAGCGAGCGGCTGTTAAGGTTTCCTTGGCTGGATTTGCTCTCGGGGGAGCGGTGGCGAGGCTGACAGCTTTCAGGCGGGTGGGGGTGGAGGGAGAACAGGAAAGAGGTGGTGCGTGAGGCTCCTATTTATGAGTTTGATTTGGGACGGACTCTCCATGACTTGCGTAGTGACGCTGAATAGATGAAAAACACAGTTGCACAGTCCAACAAAATAGGGAGGTGAAACTGCGAGTGTGGAGCTGCTGCTGCTGCTGCTGATGATGATGATGATTAGGCTTCTTTGGCTAATGTGACTGCTTCAGGCTGCCTCGCTAATCAAAGTCTGGATTTTATGTTCAGCCCAGTTGAGTAAACTTGGTGGCCGCTCTCTTCTCGTGCACCTCATCGTGGCTCTGTCCTCCTGGCACAGACAGGCCTTTTTTTAAAATTACACTCATGTTATCCTGCAAAGACATTGCTCACCTCCCAATAATAAAAGACGTGTAAAGAAAGATGTTCCAGTACAGAACATGTTTCACTGAGCAAACTATCGATTCATTCTTCAGCTGTTCACAGTAAAACTGTTGGCGTGTCCTGAAACAGCCCCCCCCCCCCATATACTTCACAGTATCATGACGCCAACGCTCTGTGATTACCCAGATGACAGTAACAGAGAAATAGGCTGGCTGTCATCTGGGACGGCTGCAGGAGGATGAGATCATACTCACGTAATTGCTGCTGCTGCGGCTGCCGTTGCAGACTCTCCCGACGTGTGAAAGAAGGCATCACCCAAACTGGCAACCTGCAGATAAGCCAAGCGTCAGCGATTAGAGCAAGATTCCCCCTCGCTGTTCCAGCCTCCAATCAAACAGCCTCTCAGTGGATGCCTCTCAGTCCAACGCAAAATGATTGAATGTATCAGCAGTCTGTATCAAAACAGATGTCATCAAACAAGCTGCAAACTTTAACAAGTTTCCAAGAACAGATCAGTGTCCACTGCTTATTTTGGGTTAGGGTTAGTAATGGTCCAGAAATATTTATTTTCCCAAAAACAATGTGGCAGAACGGGTCTGAGCCGACCAAGAATTACCTGTAATACTTTGTGTCAATAAGAAATGTATATAGAACCCCAGAGCGCCGGGAGGTTGGGGAAGTGGAGTCAGTTTTCAAAAGTGATAAAAATCAGCTGGCGCCTGTTGAGGACGTGGCTGTGTATGTCCTGTCACCACCAAGGACAAAGAGTCTACCCAGTCGCGCCTGAAACAGGGATTTCCACATTAATGCTCACATATATTCTGGCTGCCGACGCAGAAAGTAGTCAGAAGGTAAATCAGGTAATATATATTTGCTACAGTGTACTTTTAACTCGAGTTAAATCTAAAATCCTATTCCAAAGTACGTCTGGAAACCTACAAAAACAATAAATTCTCTTTAAGGCTCAAATGCCGCCTCAAGGCCAGATGACAGTCCTCATAAAGATGAATCTGATATGATGCTTAAATTGTCTTCCTTCAGCTCAGGTAACATAACAGTAACTCTGAACTTCTACCCCTTCCAGCTCGAATTCTCTTTCATTTTTCCCATGTTGTTGTTTTTCCCCCACATTAGCCGACACCTTCAACTGTAAAACTCCAGCCCCCGGAGGGCCTGCTCGCGCCTTATGTTGCACCCTCTCCCTCCCCGGGCTTCTGATCTCCAGGCCGGTGAGGAACATTCAGACGTGCTCCTTTTCCTTCCTGTTTCACGCTCGACTTTAAGTGGTGCCCCAAGAGACTCGGATTGTGCTTACTGACAAAACTTTGCACACACCCCCCTGACGTGCTCACCATCCCGGCTTTATTCTCCACTGCTCCTTCTGGAGGTTCTGCTCTCTAAAAGGCCCTGTGTGGCTAAAGACACCCATTATTAGAGTTAAGCCTCAGTGAGCGACTTCAACTGGGCTGAGGTGCGCTGAAGCCACAGTTTCAGGTCACAGGAGTGCACTGAGGTGTAGGTGCACTGTAACTCTAGATTTCTAATGACAGAGTGTGCGATAAAGAGGGTCGCAGCTTCCTGATAACCCGTTTGGTGAGTCAGAAGCTGGTTGTCACCCAGACGGGGCGTGGGAGGTGAGAACGGGACGAGACGTCAGCTGCGTGTTGACGCATCGCTCTGAACTTCCTATTCAAAGTGAGAGCCAACACATTGAGATTGCAAAAGTCTCGACAGGATACAGCTGAAAAGTTTGAAATAGGAGCCGCTGTCAGAGAGCCGGATCATTAAGACAAATTATTTATGGTCAATGGAAGCAAAACCACACAGAACAACAATCCAACACACTCAGCTAAACATGGCGAATCCGATTTTTTGGCCAATGTTACCCAGAACTCTTTAAAAGCGTATCACTAACTCCATTAAAGCAGTTTGTGCTTGATGCTATTCCAGCAGCTCTCCAACATGTAGTGAACTCATCAGTGGACACTGAAAGCGGCAGAGAAAGGGGCAGCACTGAGCTCTGCAGCAAATCTAAAAAACCAATTCCAGTTTTCTTGTTTCCACCAAGAATGGTAACCCAGCTTCCTGAATATTGGATCTCAGGAAACAGTGCAGGACAATTTCCTCAGAGCGTAACATTAGAATGCACGAGCCTGGCTCCTGGAGGTTTGGGGCCACCACCGCTGGGCTGCTCCAATTAGATGGAGCTTCCCCGCTGTGTCAGAGCCAGCCTGGACGCAGGAGCACCCGCAAAAAAGGGAGCGGGAGGAAGAGATGGAGGAAGGAGAGAGGGGAGACACACGCGGCCCCGAGCGCTGTGTTATGTTTGGCGAAACATTTCACCCAGCGTCTCTCCCTGTCTGTACTTCTGGCCCCTGAACAGTCCGCTAAGGGATCATCAGACAGCAAAAAGGAGCGGGGGGGGGGGGGGGTGGAGAAAAGATGAAAACATGGAAGGTTGTGGAGACGGAGGAGAAGGCCAATATTATGATGGGTGCTGTTACCTCTTTAGATTTAAAGCCTTGTTTTATGTGTTTACTGGTTGTTATTGGATCAACATAAAAGTGTCTTTGTTTGTGCTCCCAAGTCTCCTAAAATACATTCAAAGACAAAGTCTGAAATCATTTTAATAATTCAAAATCTGATTCGACAGGACTGTGTCACAAAATGCAGTTTGTTGACCTTCTCTTTTTCCCCTTCACCCTGATATAGGATTTATGAAGAATAGACTTGGCTCTCTCCATTGTAACAAGACACTGAGTTAAAGCCCTTGAAGTATGCCATTGTTCATGTCACCCCTGCCCTTTCTGAAAGTATTAATCCCATTGCCACGGTCTAATGCTGAAATCCCCAGTAGAAACACCTAAGAGGACTGGATCTGCTTGGCCACACAAGGTATTCCTGTTTCCCCCTTCAGCAAGTGATATCAAAGGTTCAACTGTGGGCACTGCCGAGCCACGAGGAGGAAGTACATCGGTAGGCCGTCCGTTTGGGAGCATTCGGGCACAGGTTTTGGCCGTCGGCATCCGATGCAGGTGCTATCCTCTGGAAGGTGATTAGATATCATCACTCTTTCATTAACTGAGTTTTTCTGGTATCACGGTGACTGTGTGGAATGAATGGCCCTTTTCATAGGTCAACCCAACAAATGAGCCGCGCTGAAAGGGCCAGGCTGAGGTGGGAGGATAATGAAACAAGAGAGAAGCAGGGATAAGTCTGGCAAAAGAAAAAAAAAAAAAAAACAGACACCTCAAACATTAGGGATTTGTGAAAATATGTAGAAGTAAGTGGATGTTTTGTAGATTTAACTTTGTAAAGTAAACCTGTTTTTACTTTGAAATGACAGAGGAGCATAGATGTGAGCTAAAAATAAACCCATGTCAACAATAGCAGCTGAGGTGAGGAAACGCATTGATGGTTATTTTTAGGTTATGACACCTCTGGCAACAACAACAGCCTCATTTTCACCTGATGCTCGGCGCAGGTATGGAGGCGGGAGGAGGGTCGGGCTGTTCCATTGCGTGTGGACCAGGCCCGGGGCGAATACAGCCTCTTTGTGAAGGGTGTCTCTGTGTGCAGGCAGAGGTGCCGTGCACGCTGACATCACCCAGAGCTGGGGATGTGACTTTTTTTTTTTTTTTTTTTCAAGTGTAGTGGTGCCAGGGAGCAGCCAGTACCGACAGCCAGCCTGAGTCAGCGCTCCACGCTCCAGACACGAATGTGCAAGAATCCATGACGGAAGAGCGCTTCACAGCTTTTACAGCGAGTATCTGCTCAAAACAACGGCAGCTTCAAGACTGTGGGTGACCAAAGACAACTGGCAGCTGGGATTTTAGCAAGAAAGGTTTAAAATGTGTTTTAGAATTAACACGAAAGCAGGGACGTGGATATTTATTCCAAATTATGTAGACAGAAATCTGGAAGAAAAAAGACGAAAATTATTTGTGGGAGAAGCAAGTTGTTTCTGATAATGAAAATAGATGTGTCTTTGTGTCTGTCACCTGCTCTCTGCCGAGAGGACCCTCGCTGAGGACGACAGCGTCAGCCGCCGTCAGGTGATGTCATGACATTTTGTCAACACTTTGACAATGAGCCATTGTCATTCGGACATAATTACAGCTCAGGCCTTAATAGATCTCACCCTGCTTTTGATTCCATTTCATTGTCTTTTAAACTGACTCCGAGGTCACATCGCCTGAAGGCATGGGAGGCAGCTTGTAGTCACTCAGCAGGGTTCAATATGAGAGCTCAGGTGAGCTTTCACAAAGATTAGAGAGGAGGGGGATATTCGGATTGTGTTTTTTTTTTTTTTTCAATACCTCCACAGAGACGGGCAAGTTCTATTGCAAGAAAACAACAATTCGCCAGTGAAATGGTTTGAGTTTGATTATTAAACATACAAAATATGACGCTGAAATCTACCAAGAATTATTGGTTCCACTACATTCCAGGATCACTGTGTGTTTCCTTCCCTGCAGACACACTATCAATGAGTGGCCAATGTGTTTCGCTTTACTTGAAGCCAGGAGCAGATAAGGCCGAGATTACAGTGGCACTATCTCCGGAGGAGGCCCGGAGAAAGGAGAAGATATACAAGAAAGCGTGCGGCAGCAGTTATCATGCACTGCTGGCCACAGGGGTGAAGGCCAGAAGACATCTGTTTCTTCACGGGATAGCTGAGCCATCCCCTGCGTTATCTGATTCTGATTTGAAATGATGGTGGAGGCGACAACTGCCAGTCTGCAAGTCAATAAATAATGTCATTGGAAAGCAGGTTTTTCTTCTTCCGTCTGTTTCCAAGCATGCCCCCCCACCTACAGCACCCCCCTCCCTCAGCAGTGCTGCTGAAGCCACTGGGAGCTGTTGTGGTCATGTGTGGGATATCAGGGAGGTGTGAGAGAGTCAGAGCGAAGAATATAAGCTCATCCATCTGAGGGTGTCAGGGCCTTGATAAGTCCTGTTTAAACTTTACCCTTTGCAATATGCCATGTGTCAACAGTTGCCCGTGACCAGAGTGCTGTGATCTGGTTAGGCAAACACCGGGGGGACTACCCACCCCTTCCTGGCGAGACCGCTGCCGGCAGTGGGCGAGTTGGGGTGCAATCCCGCAACCAAAGGTGATAAACAGTTTTAAGAACTAACACGCAAACTGAGGGACAGCGGAGGCATCCGGAAAGTGCAGTTCAAATGGTTGGTCGAGAGAATTTTCTCACTGCTCTTGCTTGTGTCTGGGGCAGTTGGCGTTGCGGAAAGTCTCGGTCAGGTGTCATGCCGGCTGCGAGCGCTTGAAGCTCTGTCTCTGGCGCTGCCAGGCGATCCATCACCTGGTGAAGTCTTGTAATTCTTTAAACTTTAAACACGTTGGTGCAAATTCATTTTTTACGCAAAGTCGGCTAAAACTCTAAATGTCCTTCATGCACTTATTTTTTTTCTTAATTTTACAGGCATTAAAATATAAGTTAGCTCCTCTAACGCGTCATTACATATACAACTCCATCTTTTTCAGAGGGGAGGGTGCTCTGCTCAAACATTTACAGTGGAATCTGAGAGAGCCCGAAAAGGTGGAAGACATGATTTGGCAGTTTACCTTCAGTGTTTGCCTCAAAATTTTGACGCCATGGCTCGAAGTCAAGCTGAGAAGTTTCCCAAGACCCGCTCGGCCTGCAGGCGGGTGCTCTCCCCGTTTGAGCTGTGAGCCTGGCCCCCGAGGACCGCCATGGCTCGAAGTCAAGCTGAGAAGTTTCCCAAGACCCGCTCGGCCTGCAGGCGGGTGCTCTCCCCGTTTGAGCTGTGAGCCTGGCCCCCGAGGACCTGTGCCCCCCCCCCCACCGACACTCCCTCCCTTGATTGACCATAAGTCAGTCGGCAGGGCACCTCAGCCCCTCTGCAGTCAGCACCGCGGGGGCGCGAACATGCCCGACCACACCTCTGATGCCTCTGTGTTAGCCATCACTTAGTTTCCTCCTCGGCATGTTAAGACCAGCTGCCTGCTCAGAGTGGAAAGTCTCAAACGACAAGGGGCGCCGTCACACCTACCACAACGCACCAAATTAAACTGAGGAACGTGAAACAACCATTCCACTTGAGACCGTGGATGACAAAAAATGTAATATATATACAGGTAAATGTCTTATCAGGGGAAACAGATCAAGGTTTCCTGTCATTATATCAGCATAATAATCAAGTACCGATAAGACAACAGTGACTTGCCTTTACTTCCTTTGACATCTCTTTCTCTCCAACATGAACTATGGAGGAGCTGCTTTTCAGAGGGGCGGGGGGGGGTGTCCCTGACTGGGGCCAACTGCCACAGCCACCATTCAACCTGTAAGACAAGGAGCGAAAACAAGAGGTTCATCTCGCCAACAGACATATCAGGCTATTTTTAATGAAAATGTCACAGTCAGGAAAGACTGGAAGGCTTTAATGTAACTGGAGACCTCAAACTACCACCTTCATCCATAGAGGAAGATGATCTTCATAGTAAAGCATCTATTTTTAGCAGAATTGTTTATAGTTTTGTCCAACATTAACAGAATTTTGAAAAAAAAAAAAAACATCATAAGCATGGGTGTGTGTGTGTGTTGCTTTTGTCTTGTCATGGAATCCTTGTGATGTAGGGAATAATCTAGAATTAATTTAATAATTATTAAAAGTTATGCAAAGAATATAAACTTTGAGTCCTGTCGTGGCTAAATATGGACTCATAACTTACAGGATTTAGTCTCTCAAACTGGATCCATGGATTACAGTGACTGAACTCTCTCAACAAAGTGTCCTTTGTGCACCTACAACAAGTGTTGGAGCAAATCCAGCAAAGTAGATTTTAGTGTTGCAAAACAAACACGTTTGTTTCATTCCAGTTCTTCATGGAATGTTTAGTCACAGCGGTTTTGCTGGCTTCATTGAGAAGAATGAATGTTCATCTAATGTTATATAATATTTAATATGCTCGTTCATTCAGTTAGACATAGCATTATTAGAGTCACTGTTGTTGTCATTATATTTATAATTTCTATTTTTTTTTTAAATAAAATAAATGAGAGTCAATAGAGCAAGGTCAATTATCTAATGTATGAGTTTGCAGAATGACCTTTGATGTTCAAACATATTCTGGATGAGTATAAAGTCTTGTCTCTGATAATGTTTCCAAACAAATATTTTATGAATATATTTTTGTGTCGTTATATTCTGGTTCTTGTTAGGACCTGTGCATTTTAAGCTGGAAGGAGGAAGACCTAAGAAATAAATGTTGGAAATGTTTTGCAATCCCCTCTGACTCTGTTTCAGACCTCGCACACATGTTGCGCTCAAGTTTCTGGACCGCTGTCTCCCCCTATTGGTCTAAGTGGTCACTGCAGCGCTGGGAGAACTGGTGAGAGACGGACTGCTGCTCCGTAACGACTTGATGCAGCAAACATTTCAGACAAGTGTCCGCGTTCAGACAGACACCAACAACCACCACTGTTCGATCTAACATAAATAACACTGGATAAAGACGAGTCTGATTTGCCTGGAGTCTGTCTGTAGTTTTATAGATCATTTACTTCTCTTATTATTTCTTATTCAAACTTTTACACCAAGCTATGTGGCTGTTGCTCAGAGAGAGGTAAATTTAGCATGAAGTTGTGAATATAGCCTTTACATTGGAGTCATTTTAAAGTGAATTATTTAATTTGTGGGCTCAAGTTGAATGCGCCTGTAATTCCAGTGGGGTTAAATAAAGAAAATAATGTCTATACATAAGAAGCTTATAATACAGCCAGCAATAGAAATCTGAGATCTTAGAAAACCAGGGAGGGGAGTTTAATTTAAAAAATATCACAATGTCAATAATACAGACTTGTTTCTGTGCACACTGACACCCTTGACGAATGTAGCTAATATTTAAATGGTTCTGCATTTTATATTTTGTTCTGTTCTGTTTTTCATTCCATGTTTTTAACTTTCAACTTTAATTCTCAAGTTTTCCAGTTTAGTTCCCAGTCAAAGCAAAGTTTCTACGAGGCAGACACACACTTGTTCTCGCTGGACGGGCTTTTCACCGTTGTTGACTGCAGAGAGAGTTTGGAGCAGAGTCATGTTACGTCCCCGCCTCCAAAAAGTTTCCCCCAATCACTTCCTCGCCGTGAAACATAAATCCAGGCATCGCCTCCTGTGTCCCTAGACTCCTCAGCCATCCTCCAAGAGCGCGTCTCTCAGTCACCGTTCTCTTTAAAGTCACACTTTCAGAGTCAAGCATCAGAGCGCGATCACTTCATCTCGCCTTCTCGTCTGCGTGAAAGTCAAAGGAGCGTCCAAAACTTTTTTCTTTTGGGCTTTTTTTTCCCCCCTTTTTGCACTCAAGGATTCAAGTTTGCCAGTGCAGCTGTGCGCCCTCACAGACTGTCCCTGCAGTCTCTGGGCACAGCACTTGGATTTAGAAAGAAGGAATTTTCTCCTCTTTTTTTTTTTTTATCTGTGATACGCTGTTCTTTAATTTTTTCGCATGAATCTCCTCGACCCGTACCTGAAGATGACAGAAGAACAGGAGAAGTGTCACTCCGACGCTCCCAGCCCCAGCATGTCTGAGGACTCCGCGGGCTCTCCGTGCCCATCCGGCTCCGGCTCGGACACCGAGAACACCCGCCCGTCCGACAACCACCTCCTCGGGCTCCCTGACTACAAGAAGGAGGGCGACGAAGAGAAGTTCCCCGTGTGCATCAGAGACGCGGTGTCCCAGGTGCTGAAGGGCTACGACTGGACGCTGGTGCCGATGCCAGTGCGCGTCAACGGCTCAAGTAAAAACAAACCTCACGTCAAAAGACCCATGAACGCATTCATGGTGTGGGCACAAGCTGCCCGGAGGAAGCTGGCCGACCAGTACCCGCATCTGCACAACGCGGAGCTCAGCAAAACCCTCGGCAAACTTTGGAGGTAGGTTCGCTTTGCGCTTTTACGCGTTGGTTTGCGCATCAGTTTCTGGCGAAACGCACCACCTGCCTGCTGTTTCAAGTCTGTGCAGATTTTTTTATTTTAACTTTAAATTGTTTTTTTTTTTTGTCTGTATGGGGTTTGCAGTTAAAACTTAGGCTGTTTAATTTTATGGTCAAGTGCGCACAGAAGCTGTTTTGACAGATATACAAACTTTGTAACTGCCTCCAGCTGATTATTGCTCATGAAATAATTAACGCTGAAACTGAACACCTCTCCAATCAATGGATGGCATTTTTTCTCATTTTAACATAAACGTACTCCCCCCCCCCCCTCCAGATTGCTCAACGAGGTAGAGAAGCGCCCGTTTGTGGAGGAAGCGGAGCGCCTGAGAGTGCAGCACAAGAAGGATCACCCCGACTACAAGTATCAGCCGAGGCGGAGAAAGTCCGTGAAGAACGGACAGAACGAACCCGAGGACGGCGAGCAAACGCACATATCTCCCAATGCGATCTTCAAGGCGCTGCAGCAGGCTGATTCTCCGGCGTCGAGCATGGGCGAGGCGCACTCCCCAGGCGAACATTCAGGTAAGAGAGGGAAATAGAAGTAAAGAAAATGTATTATTTATCTTCTAATTATTATTATTATTTGTTGTGTTACTAAAGCCTTTATTCCCCGATGTATTCGTTCTTGGGTTACTTTAGGGCCTAAACTATACCTGTCAGTGTCTAATGATTAACGATCTAGGTTTTACAAGCATCATGTAAATACACCTGTCAGCATAGTGCCAACAAGCCCCTCAAGCATTTACATTTCATGGCACCACTGAGCTCAGTGCTTCATGCTGGAAATACTGTCAACTGTTAACTTAACAAAACTTTTTTTTTCTTTATACCAGGTCAATCCCAGGGCCCGCCAACTCCCCCAACCACCCCCAAGACCGACCTCCCCTCCAGCAAGGCCGACCTGAAGCGTGAGGGCCGCCCCATGCAGGAGGGCACCAGTCGCCAGCTCAACATCGACTTTGGAGCCGTGGACATTGGCGAGCTGAGCAGCGACGTCATCTCCAACATGGGGAGCTTTGACGTCGACGAGTTTGATCAGTACCTGCCGCCCCACAGCCACGCCGGCGTGGCCGGCGCTGTCCAAGCCGGCTACACGGCCAGTTACGGCATCAGCAGCTCCTCAGTCGGCCAGGCAGCCAGTGTCGGGGCCCACGCTTGGATGTCCAAGCAGCAGCAGCAGCAGCAGCAGCACTCTCTGACCACCTTGGGTGCAGGCGGCGAGCCGGGCCAGCAGGGCCAACAAAGAACCACCCAGATCAAGACAGAGCAGCTGAGCCCCACTCACTACAGCGAGCAACAGGGGTCCCCCCAGCACGTCACCTACGGGTCCTTCAACCTGCAGCACTACAGCACCTCCTCGTACCCCTCCATCACAAGAGCACAGTACGAATATTCTGAACACCAAGGTGGCGCCAACTCCTACTACAGCCATGCAGCTGGCCAGGGCTCCGGCCTGTACTCCACCTTCAGCTACATGAACCCCAGCCAGAGGCCGATGTACACCCCAATCGCTGACACCACCGGCGTGCCCTCCGTACCCCAGACCCACAGTCCGCAGCACTGGGAGCAGCAGCCCATTTACACGCAGCTGTCCAGGCCGTGAAGAGGCAGCCTCAGCACTGACTGTACAACACTCGCCCCATGCATAGACTTCTCTCTGCCCGGTGGCCTTGGAGCCACCACTTCACGCACCCTGCATTGCCAACAGAAAAACATTACAAGGACTTTTTTTATAGTACTGAAAATATATCTTTGAATTGGCTCACAACAGTGCCTTTTGTATTGGTTGGAATTGTGATTATATTTTTTTAGATATAACGTTTGAAAAAAAGTTAAATCCTCTGTGAGGACATCCTGGTTATAAATATTTTAGTATGTACTGTGTATGTGTTCTACTCTTGTCATCCTCATCTCGTAATCAGTGTCATTAGCAAACTCGTCGCCGCGATTTGAAGGTTTCACACGTTCAAAGGAGCAGGAGTGCCGAGTCAAAACACCCTCAGTGGCCTTACTTCTCACTAATGTATTTTTTTTGTACAGGAAGTAAGAATCGTCTGTTTACTGACACTGCCATCTTATACTAGCCTTCATTCTGATTTGAATATTTGTACTGTACATATGTTATTGTAATTCCCGTGAGGTTTGAGCGATGCACGTTGGAAATAGATTTGAATTTTTGGCCATGATATGACCGTGTCATCAGTGAATTAGTCAAACGTTCTACTTCTTTGCTTTAGCTCCAGCGATTGTGATGGAAACGCTATAGCAGGTGCCATGTAACTCTACTAGGGGCCTTACCGTGTTGCTAGACGTAACTGAGAAATGCTTGCTTTTGTCTGGGTACTGCCTTGATACCATTGGTGCCTCTGGAGCCACAGCAGAGCGGCTCTGTCAACTGGCATTGTAGTGTCAAAACCCCAGCATAGTTGACTTCCTGTTTTAGGGGAATACAGGAAGTGACCATCTACCTGACTCTCCTCAGCAGCCAGCAGGTCTGAGTCTGGCGCGCTTCTGTCATTCCCACAGCCTTCTCCTAACCCTCTTTTTTTTCTTAATTTATTCCTTAGCATAAATTTTATTTGAAAATAACTATTTGCAATTATCTTTTTAATTCAGCAGCAGCTTACAGCAGCTGACATATGTGGTACAAATTTGTTTATTTATCATTTGTAAATGTTTCCGTATTAAAGTTTCCTTTATTCATGATCTAGTTATGTACAGATTACTTATAATTACACGATAAGTCTTTCTCTTAAAAAAGAAAAACTGGAAGTCTTCTGTCTTTTCCTCTCTAACAAATGAATGAATGTTTATGGAAGCCGTGGCCGTTTTGCTGGAATCAACAGGACACTTTTTGTTTTTGAAAGAAAAAAAAAAGTTGTGTTCCTCATTTTATATTCTGTATCATTAGTTCTTCTTTTGTCATCTTTCTTAATGCAGTTTCCCTATAGGTAAACATGCCGTTGTCTTAAAAGCTTATCTTTTGTATTATATTGTTTGCAATAAAAACAAAACACTGAGAAATACGTGACCTTCCTGTGCCATGAATGTCCCAATCACTAGCATGTTGTTCACATCAGTGAGATTTATTCAGACACCTGAGCCTTCACAGCACACCAGCTACTTCAAGATGTCATATATTAATGTGGAAACTTAGTAGTCTTCATCCAACTCACAAGCTCAAAGAAACAACAGGAATAAATAGGTTTGTTTTAACGTTGTCGCCCTGTCACAACAGTCAGAAGAAGTGACGTTTCTGTCCCTGGCTTCTCAGACCATGAGGTCACAGGTCCATTATTACCACGGCCTGTTGAAAAGATGTATGTCCACACCCCCCCCCCCACTACGCCCCTCTGTCCTGTATACATGACGGCTTAAAGAAACAAACTCGACATTGCATATTGTTTATTCATTACTGGCCAAGTAATATAGGAATAGAGCGGCCCTTAATAAATCAGAGACAGTGTAAACACAATCAGGTACTATAGCTTTGTGTTGAAATTTGAGGCACATTCAGAGATGACGTCTCTTTCCTCGCGTCAACCGGACTGAACCCCTGGCCGCCACCCACTGTTGCCCCTCGTCTCACTGCGATGACTGGATAGTCCTCTTGTTGTTTTTTTTTTTTTTTTTTTTTTAAAGCTTGACTCTATAACTACCCGGTAAACACATCATCCATGGATGCAGCAAACATGCGGCTCAACACACCTACTTTTCCTTTTCATGTTTTCCAGAGACATCAATCAATATCTATCTTGGAAGCAAATTTTAACACAGAATGAAATTGTTTCAATAACATAACAGGAAAAATAATTAATCACATGGCTTTAATTAATAGCCTTAAATTGAATTAAATCAAAAATAATAATTAATCTCAGAATTTTTGTAGATTTATGTTTCAGATTCATTTTTAGTTAATAGGGAAGTGGTGCCGTTGACTGTTTTCTTTATAAATACATAAAAAATTTAAATATGCAGCTCTCTCATACTCTGGTACTTGTTGAATGTGGAAAACAGTAACTAAGAGAGATGTATGAGCATTTGCAAACTTTAGTACAACTAAGAAAGGAAACTGCAGCACACAGTACTTCATGAAATTCACTGACAGTTTTAGCAGGATATCCAGAGTTTAAATTGTGGTTTGAAGTTGGCATGTATTGATTTAAATTATGACTCAATCACTGATGTAGTGGAGTTCGAACTATAAAACTGTCTCATCACTGTATTTGTTTTAATGGACTGTAAAATCTAAGGTTGTTTTTTTAACGATCTGTCTTTATCTCTGCTTCCTGTCTGCACTTTGCTTAAAAACTGCAGGCACTACTGAAGCTGATCAAAACAAAATGGAAAAACAAATACAACAACTGTTATCACTACATAGTTATATTCAGGCTTTTGTGTTGATGACAAGACATTAAATCTGCATTATCTCTGGTTAAAGATGAAGTCTGATATTTCCCCCACTGACACTGAGTGTGTGAAGCTGTGAGGCCACCTCCCACAGAGAGCCCCCCTGAGGCACATCCATCACCGGATCTCCAGCGGTTCAGACCTGGAGCAAGGCAGCCGGGGAGCAGGCAGAGCCTCAGGGCCTGAGAGGGCAAGGGAGGCCGCTTAGTGACAGCATGTGGGGGGGGGGGTCGGTCATGTTCTTAACTGCGATGACCGAAATATAAAGATACTACGTCATTTTCAGGAGAATTCAGAATGAGAAATATTAATTGAAATGTGAGATTATCAGAGAAAACAATGGGAGGAGGAATGAGGGTAAAATATTTAGTTTAAACTGTGATGACACAACTTTTTACAAATATATAACATAACAAAATATTTATAATCAAAATTGAAAAAATATTAAGAATTTTTGAAATTCACTACTACTTGCTACTCTGTCCTAAAAAAAAAAAAATTCACCAAACAAAGGCCACTTTCAGCGAGTTTCATCAGAATACTGTGTCATGTGATGCAGCATCATGTCAGGAAATGACCTCACCACTGAGACGTTCCCTGTTTGAGACCACGGTGACTCATGCGTTGGTTCTCCCTGTGGACACAGACTTGCCCAGTAGCAGCCCAAATACGATGATGCATTTAAAACATAATAACGGTTACAGCCGTCTCCCACAGCAGACGCTCTCAGATTACGACCTCTGATAATAAGAAATATCAAGCCAACAGTGCAACAGCCAATACACAGGCAGTTCAAAACACATGCCTGTCCCATAAATAAAACAACTTCCAGCACAAGCCCAATAAAAAAGCATCTTTCCAAAGCGTGTGCCCCAGCCAGCTGACCTCTCCTCAGAGGGTCTTGGCAGTGGTGGAGTATCCCAGCGATGGGACTGCTCCCCTCCAAACAGCAGGAGCACCCTGATGAATGTTTCCGAGAAGGATCGGAAACAAGACCAAATTTCTCCCTCTTTTTTTTTTGAGACAGGCCTTTCCATGGGCAATTTTCCCAGGACGACCCCATTATTATTCCACAGAGACGTCTGCCCCCTCCGAACCCTATGGGTGGTCTTTCTGAAGGCAAAAGGAAGAGGAAAAGAAAAGGGGGAAAAATCTGGTGATGCACCCGCGGAGACTGGACAACATAAAAATATACAAAAAAAAGAAGAAGAAGACTGAACAAGATGGAGAATCAAACAGCATTTCTAACTTACTGCGAGCGTATGGCATCCTCCTTTAATTACTGCACTGTGTTTCTGGGTGTGTCTGTGTCTTCTGTGTGTTTCTGTATTTCAGAACAATTTGATATTGCAGACAAGGGAAAAAATATTGCGCACCATAACAGTTTATTATGGGTTGTGGTTCACTGGTTATCATTCTGTTTAAATAACCTACACGGACAGTTTGAATTGAGCCCCACACTAGGTTGCTTTAAAATTGTCCAGTCCATAAAATTCTTCTTCTTTTTTTTCCTCTACTTTCTTAAACCAATAAGACACATCCAGTGGAAACCGCTGCTAAATCACACAGAGAGACAAGTTGACCACAAGGCCGTTTCCATGGAGGCTACACCCTCGGCATAAGAACTAGCATGTTCTGATTAAAGTTGGGAGCAAAGGGCGGACACATTTCCTACATCCAGAACCATATTGATCGATGTCGAGATTAAATCAGAGGAATTACACGAACAAACAGCCGATCCCTCTTGGGAAATGATATGCATTTAAAGTTTGCGCTCCCCTCTAGCCACCGTCTGATTTTGCTCGCTGCTGGAATAGACTTAGGAAGTGAGACTTTGCCCCACAGCCATCTATCTTGCGCTGGCCCCATGAGGACGTCGGCCTGTGCCAAGAGGCCGAGCTGGGCCGGCCTGCTGGAACCCTTGGTGAGCTCCCTGCCTTTGTCTGAGGATGTGGAAGAAACCTGGCACCGGCCCCGAGGTCAGCGTCACAAAATTATATTACCATAATCCCATTAAGTGTGTCTGAGGCCTCGTGAGCCCCAGCTCAGTCTGGGAGGAAGGTAGGCGAGGGCGGGCAGTGGGTGGGTTTGTGCTGAAGACAAGAAGTCAGTGGATAATATCCAGTTCAGGCTCTACCCACAGGCTGTGGGATATGTCAAGCCTCAATGACAAATGTATTTTCTCTACTTAAATATGGAACTAATAACTCAGAAAATGTTGTGTCATCTAATCAGCTTCCCTCATGTTAAGAGCCTTATAAGTGCAGTGTCAGATCTGGTTCATATTGAAAAAGCAACAGGCAGGTTTAGAACAAGCACCATTGTATAGCGCTCAGGTGAAATGTTCCAAAAGCATGCATCTGATGACACTAAGTGTTCTCTTATTTTGTTATCATCATAACTACCCTTTCACATGTGTCTGCTTCAGCACTAAAGCGAGAAATGCTATGCAAAGAGGATTTGGGAGGAGTTGTCCAAACAGGGTGGAGTGTATGTATGTGCACGTCTTCTCAGCTACCAGCAGCGACCTCTTTACTTACAGGCCCGGCATATCAAACATACCTCCCCCATGTGTGTCCATTCCATCTGCAGGACAACCACTAAGCCATAATCCCTTGTCCAAATAAATTAATACCTCAACTAACATGTAAAAGTAAAGTTCAGGGCCAGATGCAGATTCCTGAGAGACAGACTGCGCCCAACCAGGCAGTAAACCAATTAATTACCACACAACGTCTCAGTCTTTCAGTGAGGCACAAAGTGACACACACAACCTTGCAGGTTCTCTCTCTCTCTCTCTCCCCCACACACACACAGTATGTTTATCTTTCAAACTACAATTTCTATCCCACGATTTCCAATCCTCTGCTTTGCATGCTCCTTTGAGTTTATGTGTATGTTTATAGTTGTGTATGTGTGTGTGTGTTCAGTCGCCCGTAGGTTTGTTCTCCCTCATGTTTCCCAAACCCGCTCCTTTGTTGACCCCACCCCCCACCCAGTCCCAGCATGTGCTCTGACATGGTTCATCTGAGTGGCCTTCTCCTCTGAGAGAGGGGAATCGTGAAATATGGGCAGAATGCCTTACAGTAAATGGGGTCTTCACCAGCCTCATTTCCTGCACGCAGAGCGCTGTCGCAGAGCGCTAAGCAGAGCCCCCGGGCCCGACGCTGACAGCACAGGAGGAAGCTGCGCAGTATTAAGTTCCCTCAGAAATTAAGGCAAATATCACTTCACTATAATAAATAGAAGCAGTAACTCAATTTGAGTAAAGAGGCTAATAAGACACAAGTGTCTTGTGATGCACTGCTTCAGCTTTGCTGGCAGACCACTGAAGCAAGACAGTTGACTGCTCACATAACTGGGTGATGGGAAGGTGAAAGTAAAAACCTGCATTCGCTATAAAATCAAATGAAACGCATTGATCTGAAGCGAGCAATCGCTTCTGCTCCCGTCCCGCAACTTTCACAAAGTTATGCGGGGAGTCTCTTTTGTGCATTAATTGGTAGCAGTGCCGGGATGGGGGTAGGGCAGAGCTTGGGGTGTTCTGCTCTGTGCCCCTATTATTTTCTCCACAGGCAGTTTAGTGCTTTCCAACTACCTCTGAAGTATCAGCAGTTTTGGGCTCATTGTGAGCAGAAGGGAATACTTTGAAACTAGGTGCAGGGGGACTGTCTACAGGAAGCTTTTATGTGCCTCTAATTTTAGAGCAGTTGCTTTTACAGATGCCCACTCCTTATCAGACAGTTCTGTCTGTTTGATGGTCATGCCTGTCTCTTTTGAGGCAGTCCATCATTAAGCACAGCTCCAGCTCAGGCAAGTTCAGATTTAAAACTCTTCTTGAATCTGTATTCCAATAATAAAGACTTCCTTTTCTATATGTTACACTAATATATGTCCAGTTTTGTCTTTAATACTGATATACAACCTTTATTGATTTTAGATAAAGTCCATATGACTGTATATAGATTTGTATGATTTTTTCTACCAACCACATTTGATCTATGCAATTTTTATTTATGTTGTGTAAAATAAACTCCACCAGACTAATGTAAAACAAAAACAACTTCTGGTGAACATTTTGCTCGGGGCTTAAAAAACACTTAAGAGGCCAAGTCCTCCCAGAATTCCTTGCAAGGAGCCACAACTGGGGAGAGCAGGTGTGTGTGGCGAGCACATGGTGAGGGTGATGAGGTCTGCCACATGTTGAATTCATGAAACACAACATTTTGTACTCGAGCACAGAGGGACAGACGGAGATGCCATAGCTGCTGTTGGAAGCACATGTATGTTTTTGTGTCTCTTCAGATTAGAGACAGGAAAAGTCGCCAAAACATCTGGAGAAAGAGACGTTGGGGAAAATATGAGAAAAAGGTGCCAGTTAAGTGTTTTTCTGACGTGGGCTAGATGAGGGAGAAATTTGATTCTCTTCCTTTAAAGCAGGATCACATGGTGGGATTTCAATAAATGAGTGAGCACTGTGCCCAAGTACAGAGCCAAAGCTGCCAGACAGTACATCCAGTCCCCCCTCTCTCTCTTTCTTTCGCTCTCTCCGTTTTCACCGGTTCCTCTCTGTAACTTGCTGTGAAATTCCGAAGACACGTCAGGAAGAGAAGAATCAGGGGGCAGACATTTGGTTTTCATGCATAGCAAAGCCAACCCCTCGATATGCAAGACATACTGTTTTAAAGATTTATTTTTTCTTGCCATAGGAATTTTACCTCTTCTTGTTTTGGCTCGGCTACGTCTTTTAACACTACATTTCTGTGTTTACTTGGTAAATGTAATCTTTGCTGCGTTTAACCCCCAGCAGATTCCCGGCAAAGGCCTCAGAATAAAACTGCAGAATAGCATTTCCCCCCTAACTCTATTACCACCGGTTGACATGGTAACAGAGCCTGCTGGGCGTTCATTGGCCTTGATGGCCTATTGGCAGCGGCCAATAGCAACTGAGACGGGGCTCCTAACCCTGGGAAAAATCATGCCCCCTCCGGATATAATGTCCTCTCTCCTCTGTGAAAACTTCAGAATTCTCTCCCAGACGTGTCAACAAACATCACAGTGCAGGTTCAGCTATGCATGTGCACATGTGCAAAGATCCAACAGTCCTGTTTGACACCTTGTTAAGGTTTTCCTCTCCCATCTCCTGCCCTCTGTACCCCTGCACACCAGTGCCCCCGTGGCCTTTTGGACGTCAGCCATTGACCCCGAAGTCCAGAGGATCGCTCCAAAGGAGCCTCCGAAATCGCCACAACAATCTGGCAACATTTGGCC